>CM021101.1:270546159-270590863 GCA_007115665.2 Sequoiadendron giganteum
TTTATTTTCAATTACTTTTCATAAATGTTTAATTTCCATTGATTTAATGTCGAGTTCGACGAAAACCTGATTTTATGGCTATGTTTCAATTGTGTCACCCAGACTCCCATTTTTCACCCACAATCAACAGTGTTTGGAGTATTTTGTTTTAGTATTGTGTTGTAGATAACTATTAAGAACCTTTATTTTAAGGCTACTTTGTAGATGTGTTGTGCGTCAATTCCTATTTTTACGCATAAACAACTATGTTTGGAGAACTTTGATTTAGGATTATGTTGTAGATGACTATTAAAAACCTTTATTTTCTATTGGTTTTTGTGAATCACGAATTTGTATCAATTTAATGTCGAGTTTGACGAAAACATGATTTTAAGGCTATGTTGCAGCTGTGTCATGCGAACTCCCATTTTTACCCACAATCAGCCATGTTTGGATAAATTTGATTTAGGATTGTGTTGTAATGACTATTAAGAACCTTTATTCAATTTAAAGTCAAGTTTAACGAAAATAATATTTTAAGGCTACATTGCAGTTGTGTCACGCAAAAGCTCATTTTTTACCCACAAACACCCATTTTTGGAGTACTTTGATATAGATGATATCATTTCTTGTGAATGTTCAATTACCATCGATTTAATGTCGAGATCGACGAAAACCTCATTTTAAGGCACTACGTTGCAGATGTGTCACGTGATTTCCCATTTTTCATGCATGATCAAACATGTTTGGAGAGTGATTTACACTTTAAGTCAACTAATGTTTCCAGGAGATAATATTAGGAAACAAAAATAGTTCCATTGCAGGTGTAATAATATTAATATTTAAGTTTTCCATCAATAGTAATGTAGTCATTAAAATTAACATAGTTCTCTTATTTATTTCTTGTTTCAAATTCATTATATTAGAGTTTAATGACTGTAAAATCTATGGGGAAAAGTTATAACATTATTATCAATATTCTTAGATAGATTATAAATTACATTAGATAGTGAAATCTCTAAGTGAAAAATTATTAGTGTTGGGAATTCAGTAAATAATGACAGTGAATAAAATTAACATTATTACCAAGAAACTGTGCTGCCAATGTCGCTAGTATAACATAAATTCGTTAAAAATCAAGAATTACAATATTAAAAGGATATGGTAGAATTATTAATAAGCATATGAGTAATTCAAAATAATTGATAATGGGGTTATTAATATTAGAATGAATAATTTAAGATTTAATGGAGGGTATATAAACTAAGTTAAGACAAAAGTAATATCATAACTTGATTTAGAGAATTGTATATGAGTGATTTGATATTAACATTATGGCTAAGATTATTATTATTATTTCTATATATATATTATATATAAATATACAATACTGAAGCAAGAGTGTTGCAGGAAAAGGAAAAGAAGAGAAAGTTAATATTATAATAAAAATAAAAATAAAAATAGAGTTAATATTACCTGCAGTAATAATTATGGTAGTAAACAAGATTAGTTATTTTAAATGTGAGATTGGTTTTAATAAAATAAACTACTAGAATTCAAAGTAGCAATTAAACAAAGGTTATCTTTGAACATGTGAGACTACTCATGATTAGAGTGACATTTAAACATGAGTAAATGAGTGGATAGAAAAAAAAAATAGTATCAATAATTGTAATAGCAACATTAACATTAATATTTGGGTAATAATAAAATTGCTTATTTATAATCATTAATCATGTAATTATTTTTAAATATAAATATTAACAAGTCACAAAGAGATTAAAATTAAGTTGGAAAGTAAATAGTAAATTATGTAAAATATATATATATATATATATATATATATATAAAGAAAAAAGAAACTAGTACAATAAGTATGGATACATAAAGAGGATTCACATAAGAGGAATCCAATTGTGCATGCCGATAACACACATGAACCATAATAGTGACTTGCTTTGAAAAGTAATATTCTAATTGAATCTCTTTTTGATGTACAAAAGAGTAATTTTTTGCAAAATCAACTACTGATAGAATTGTTCCAAGTGGGAAAGTATCTCTTAATCTTTGAAATTGACGTGCTTGCCATTTAGCATAAAATGAATGTTGTATGTATGGTTGTATCAATTTTTTAAAATCTTCCATAAATTTCCCAATAGGTATCTCCTCTTCTACATAGTTTAACCTTGTGGATTCTTTCCCAAAAATTGTTTGAAACTTTACATACTTGTAACTCTTTCAATCTACTGTTTGACTCAGGTCAGCATTTTCATTTGTTGAAGGAAAGTTAGCCAAATTTCCACATGTTTCACAGAGTCCTTTTATGCATTTTATTTGAGGTCCATTTTCATGATCACATAATAGATCCTTTATGAACAAAATTACCTATTTAGGAGGTGCCTTTTCAAAACCATATCTTTCTTCTATCATCTTTCGAAACACCTGATAGTAGAGATCAAATTCAATGTGATAACGACAACAACAAGTTTCAAAAAACTTGTTTATCTTCACATAATATGGCTTTAACCTTTGAAACATTGTTTACCCAATCTTTATATGAGGATACATATTACAAAAGTTCATATACATCTCAAGTTGTGTTATGTCTAGCCAATGTTTAATATGTTCTTCATAAATACCAGGTCCAATCCTGTACCTCATAAAATCTCTAGTATTTGATGACGGATGAGTCTGATCATTCCAAAAACTTGAGATCAAGTTCCTAACAACATCTTCAATCCTGTCAAAATGGGGAGCTCTACACATAATTGCCCAATTGCCTTCAGAACTATCATCTAAAACCTTTCTTTTTTTCTCATATTTTATTAGTGTGGTTCTACTATAACCAAATTCAGTGGAAAGTGCTGACATTTTTATTTTTCTGGATATTTCTTTATTTAAAACAGATGTCAAAATCACCTTTCTTACAATGGCCTTATCCATTGATCGAGATCTTTTCCCAATGGAATCTAAAACTTTTTTAACATTTTCAACAATATCTTTTTGCAGTCTCATGTGTTTCCTCTTATTCGATGCAGAATATACACCCATCAATTGTAATGACTCTTTCAGCTCATCACGAAGAAGTAAACGCGATAACAATTGGGTTTTTTCAAGTGTTTCAAGATGATTGAAATGGTCATGGATTATTCTATTTAGAGATTTATTTATTGACCTCTTACTTTTATTTTTAGGTTGGTCGGCATAACATTTCAGTTTCTCCATATCCATTTCAAGTAAATGATCTAAATTTCTATAAGAAATTTGTTTCCCCACTATTTCAACTACTTTTATATGCTCATCCATTAGTGTAGAAGGAAGTGATCCTGAACCCTCTCCAACATGCATTGTTTGAACTCGGGCCTCCTCCCTATCTTCAAGGTCCATGTGTTCTTCAACTGATTCATTTGGTCCAATATCTAGATTGGGCTCGACTTTTGCTTGAGAACTTCCTGCTTGTTGAGCCATTTGTACATGTCACAAAATATTGTGCAAAGAAAGTGAGAGATGATGATATATAAGTGGAGTTGAACATATGAATTCAAATGAAATTAAAGATTCTTGAACTTAAGAATTCCATGGAAAAATGCATTTGAAAATGATATGATTCTAAGATGGGATATATGAAAATGGTATGATATATTAAAATGGTATGATATATGATGTGATAAGCTAAGAATGCAAGAGGTCAAATGCAACTCTAGGTCCAAATTGGTTATGATGCAAGGCTTGACTTGTGTTATGATGGATAAACACAAGGGACCAATGATCAAGAGAGGGTATGCAGGAGATGATGGACTCCAAAAGGATTTCCCTAGACAAGCAAGGATAATGTACCTATGTTCCCTAACTTGAAATTCCATGATAAACCTTATGTGATGTGGATGATAGATAAAAAAATGGATTGGTTTTGAGACCTATGAAGAGTAGTGGAACTTGTGCAAGAGCTTAGGGTTCTATTTGATCAATGGTGAATATGGAAAGGACTAAATTCATGGAATGTATGCAACTTGGAACTTAGGCACGATATGATCTTGATATATGCAACCTGGGTTATACATGTATGCACTTGAAGTAGGTGAAATCATATATATGTATACAAGGACTATGTGATGTGGGCGATAGATAAAAAATGGATTGGTTTTGAGACCTATGAAGAGCAGTGGAACTTGTGCAAGAGCTTAGGGTTCTATTTGATCAATGATGAATATGGAAAAGACTAAATTCATGGAATGTATACAACTTGGAACTTAGGCATGATATGATCTTGATATATGCAACCTGGGTTGTACATGTATGCAAGTACTAGGTTCAAAATGATATATATGTATACAAGGACTATAGCATGATGTAGGCTGATAGATAAAAATTAGTTGGTTTTAGGACCTATGAGAGAGGAAGTAGTAGAACTTGTACAGGCTTAGGGTTCTATTTGATCCAATGTGAGATATAGGGAAAGGGACCCCTAAATTCATGGAATGTATGCAGCTTGGAACTTAGGCACGATATGATCTTGATATAGGCAACCTGGGTTGTACATGTATGCAAGAACTAGGTTCAAAATGATATATATGTATACAAGGACTATGTGATGTGGGTGATAGATAAAAAATGGATTAGTTTTGAGACCTATGAAGAGTAGTGGAACTTGTGCAAGAGCTTAGGGTTCTATTTGATCAATGATGAATATGGAAAAGACTAAATTCATGGAATGTATGCAACTTGGAACTTAGAGCACACGATGAAGTCTTGATATATGCAACCTGGGTTGTACATGTATGTAACAACTAGGTGAAATGATATATATTTATACAAGGACTATGTGATGTGATCAAATTAAGAGGTGTCGAAATGAGAACAAAATTGATATTTTATAGAAAATGCAATTTTGGATGGACAGATGAGATTGAAGATGACAGAATGACAACCTGGTGAGATTTTCACACTAGACAAAATTTCAAGCAGATTGCAAGGAATTTATTTCAATTTGACTGTGTTGATTCAGATTTGGAGGATGATGTTCATTTGTTCCTGTTGTCTGAAAATAGTTGGAAAACACGTGGTGTTGTAAAGAATGAAAATCAACCACATAGAAGACATTTACAAAAAAAATCCTAAGGATGCAAGGACAATATTCTTATGGATCCCACGAACCGCATATCCTTAGTGAATGAATTTCAAAAGCTTGGCCCCACGGGCTCCCCCTTATAGTGCACTCACTTCTCAGGGCAACCAAGCTTCCAATCTCCATGAAACTCCCATGGCAGATTGATCATTTCTACTAAGAACTGCGCAGGTGCGGGTGCCTTGGCAATGACCGTTGCTGCACCAAACAATAGAAGGTTTGTGGTTTTCTAAAACAAAGTTTATTTAAGACTTATTCAATTACTGCCAGGAGAGAGGCAAATTATCAATGATCTGGCAAAATTTAGAGGTCTGGGAGTTTTGGAAGACACACCCAAAGATCAGAGATTGCTGGACCACAGGGAGTTAAATACTAAGTTTTCCATAACATTCCAATTTATGCTCGATTAGAAGTCAGCCAGCTTTTAGGCGCTTTCGATTTAATTAACTTTAAGAATTTGAAGTAATTTTTTCCACCAGAAATTTAAAGATCTAAGCAACAAAAAACATAAACCAAAATATTCATAGTTCAATCAATCTTTGTTTAAAAACAAAGAGAAAGCACATGAATATTTCAGATCACACTCGCATGGTGTTCTTTTTTAACCAAAATCAAAATGTGAACAAACAGAGAATGCACAAGGTTCATTTTATCCATTTGTAGTGTTTGTCAAGCAAAGGGGTTATTTTGAACTATTTGTAGTGTTTTCTATCTAGGAGTTAATTTTAAACCCAATGAAAAAAAAAGTGTGTTGTTCTTTTTAACCCATATGCATTTGCATATCTGTTCTTTTTTAACCAATGCATGTAAAATGCGAGTTGAAAAGAAAAGAAAACAATTAAAATAACATTTATCTAATTCCAATTGAAAAAATGCTAAAACAAGAATTTGAGGGGTTTATTTTATGCATTTCATTCAACATTAAATTTACCGTGCATAATTTATTTCAACTTAGAGATGAGTGTTTGGAGGTGTCAACAGATTCAAATTTTAGATTATAAATAAAAAAATGATTCAACATTTAAATGAAAATAAAAGTGATTTAATTTTGAACTCAAATTGCTAACAAATTAAAGAAACTTGCCCCTCTCATCTTATAGATAAATGATTCATTAAATTAAAATTACCCCAAATCAATAAAAATACGTGCTTTATAGTACACAATAATTTTATCAGGTATTACATGAAGAAAATAACACACATTTCTCATGACTATTTTTCATCAAAAATATGAGTGTGTTACAACATGATAGCTTGAACTATTATATTTTCATGATTTAATGCAATTAAATTTATGCATGCTAGTAACTAAGTTTTAGACTTGTTACTATAAGTTCTATAATTCAATCATGTTATATAGCATATAAGAATGTTATGGTTTCCATAAAAAATATCATGTTATTAGATAGTGTGGTAAGTCTATGAGCCTCTTTGTACCTAAGTAGATAGTCAAGATCTAGTAAATTTAAATATTTTATTTTTCTTAGATAAGGTACATCCATTACGAGTGATCGTTAGGATTTGTGTCTCAACCTTCAATCCCTATCTATTAATACTGAACAAAATCTAATTTTCAAGTTATAAAACAACAAATATATATATGTACATACAAGGAATATGTGATGTGATCTATGTATGCAAGAGTAGGAATGTGTAAGGACTAGAATGCAATGAAAATGGTATCCAATATGATGTGATAAATTAATAATCCAAGAGGTCAAATGCAACTCTAGGTCCAAATTTGGTTACGATTCAAGGATTGACTTGTGATATGATGGATAAACACAAGGGACCAATTACCAAGAGAGGGTATGTAGGAGATGATGGACTCCAAAAGGATTTTCCTAGATGAGCAAGGATAACCCGACATGTTTCCTAACTTGAAATTCTATAATAAACCTTAAGAGATGTGGGTGATAGATAGCAAATGGGTTGATTTTGAGACCTATGAAGAGTAGTGTCTAGCTTGTGCAAGAGCTAAGGGTTCTATTTGATCAATGATGAATATGCAAATGACTAAATTCATGGAATGTATGCAACTTGGAACTTAGGTGATATGATCTTGATATATGCAAGGGGTTGTACATGCAAGAGCTAGGTGAAATGATATATATGTACATACAAGGACTATGCACGATGTGATCTATGTACATGCAAGAGTAGGAATATGTAAGGACTAGAATGCTAAAAAATTAAAGAAACTTGCCCCTCCCATCTTATAGATAAATGAGTCATTAAATTAAAATTACCCCAAATCAATAAAAATACACTTTATAGTACACAATAATTTTATCAGGTATTACATGAAGAAAATAACACGTGCATTACTCATGACTATTTTTCATCAAAAATATGAGGGTACATTACAACATGTGATAGTTTGAACTATTATATTTTCATGTTGATCCATCTTCTCAATTTCATTTATTTTATATATCTAAGGGATACACTTATTGCTATAGATTATATATATTTTTTATGTTGTACTCATCTTAGAACTTCTAGATGCACATAAGATAAGAGCGTAACCATATTAATCTAATGTATTTTTATTTGATTATTTGTGGAGGTAAAAATACCAAATTAGGGATTTGACAATGTAATTGGTAAGATAACCAAAATTCACCCCTTTCCCTTTGTGGCACTAGCTACATGTATTCTTGGAAATCTTTTCACATGGAGGTTTTGTGTCTTTTCCTATCTATCATAATTATATTATCTTAGCTCACTCAGTTTAAATAACATTATGACCATTTTATATCATTTAATTTATTTTAATGAATTTATCATGTTATTCTACTAAAGTTTCTTGTTATTGGTTGTGTATTTTATTCTTATTTTATAGATTTTCAAATTTTGTATAAATTGTTATTTTTTATGTACAACAAAAATCTATGTAGACATATAGACCTTAATGTAGTCATGTGCTACCATCTAGGAAACATGATGTAATTTTTATTATCTTCTATTGATTCATAATTCTAGATTCCTATCATGATGAGATGTCTATTTCTCAACTCTCATTCTAGGTTTTTCTTTGTTCATAATTAAATCCCATTTTTAATATTTTGTTTAATAAAAACATAGTACTTTTTTTTAATAGGAAAAATAAGCTTGCATAGTTTATATAGGTGAAACCAATTTAGATTTAAGACCATTTACACTTGTTGATTTATCTATTTTGGATAGTATTTTTGTGTTATTAATCTTAAATCTAGGAATAAAATTAGTTAAAACTTTCAAGCTTTTATAGGTTATCAAATTCAATACATTTTTCTTTTTACTATCAATATATGTTTATTTCTTTATGAATTATTTCACTCTTATAAAGAATATTCTAATTCTATGTTAGATTATGTGTTAGAAAATTTATAAAATTTTATTTTAGATACATACTTCTACATTATATGTTCTTCGCATATAAACTTATTTAGTTAATGTATGCTTTATGTGTATACTCATCGTACTTCTTGTTAAATCTATCCTAAACCAAAAATAGTTCTTGTTAACTAATATGATTCTATTTATTATAATTTACTTATATTTTTTACTAATTTTTGTGTGTTTGTGGGGTGTTTGAGTTATCCCCACCTTCTCAACTAATTATCACTATTTAGGTTTTTTATATGAGTTTAAAAATTCTCTTTTGTTGAATTATCTTGTGTCATCTTCTTTAATCCAATTTGGTTATACATAATAATTTTCCTACTATTCATTTTCATGTATTGATACAAAGGGAGATACTACTTGATAGAGGGAGAAATATTGGTGAAAAATGGTCTTTCTACCATATCTATATAATTGATGATGCACAATTGGATGAAATAAATATAAGGATTTAAAAGACATACACATAGATATCTATGCAAAATTGGGCGCTACAAAAAAATACAAATAAAAAGAAATATATTGTAGATCAAAACTAGTAAAACATTTAGTATAAACATTCATAAAATCTAGTGATAATTTGTAGATTTTAGTTTTATAGAACTCAAGAACATTCAATTTTCTTATATATCAATTATTGGATGCATTTTTCCTTGTTGATAGATAAAACATATGATAAAATCACTATTATAAGTAAATAAATTTACCCATATTTGACAAAAAAGAGAATGAATAAACACGTACCTTGTTTCTTTCTATGATAATTTGTCAATTTTTGTTTGCATCTATTTTCTTCTTTATCTTTTGAAAATTTTCGTTGAGCTTTGTTTTTTCTTTTTGCTTTTTGTCCCATTTTCTTCTTCAAAACACAAATGTTTGATTTAAGCTAACAACAAATTCTCCTACAAAATGCAAAAAATTTGTCATAAGAATTGAAATAACTTATATTAATCAAAACAAATGCAACAAAAGAAGTAACAGGAAATACTTTCAAAACTACAACATTTTTCAATTGGGTGGATTTGTTCTTTTGTTGACATTTGAAAGAAGTGCCTTTAAAAATGCTGCTAACAGGAGCTTTAAAATGAAAAAACCTCGGAAACTTGATGACTATGAGATTAAGGGGTTCACGAACCATTTAGTGGGTTCACGGGACCTAAATAATTTCATGATATTTTAAAATTCACTAACCTTTGAGGGTCTCTACTAACCCAGGTTCCTAACACCCCTTTTACCCTAGCTTCTCAAAAAATAGTTTTTTTTTGGTTAAAAATTGTCATTCGAAGCTCAATTTGAATTTGAAAATGCGGAAGACTTCAGAAACCCAGCTAGATAATGATAGTCCTCAGAATGAGCTATCCGTCAAATATAGTTTTAATATGATTTTCTTTTATTATGTATTTTATGTTTTAGTTTTATTAAACATAGGTTTGTCACTAAAAATCAAAATCTCTGGTCTGCACATGTGGAAAAATAACAGATTATCAAAATAAATTTTTTAAAAATACATTGAGGCTGGGTATTGATGTCCTTGATCCATTAAAAAAATAAATTGAATTTCGATTCATACAGAAAAAGTTATGTTGTATACAATCCACATATGTCTGAATTGCAATTGGTTTGACTTTGAAACTTGATTAAGGAAAAAATATTCAATAAAAAATTATGAGACTAAATGCAAGTACTAGATATCGTAGTTACAAATCTAAATTCGAAAAAATTAAAATTTTATCCTTCATACAAAAAAAGTTATGTTGTATACGGTGAGCGTCACTTTTAAAAAATGCTGATTTATGAAAAATACTAGTTTTCGTGGGAGATGGAAAAAAAAGTGCAATCTGATTCCAAAAAAATTCAAAAAAGTATTTTGAGAATCTACAAACAAAATGTGATGAGACTCTAGTTTGCATCATTTTCAAATTCCTTGCGGTTTAGCTGCTACAAGAGCCCGAAAGTGAAGATTTAGTTAAAAATAATAATTGCAACGTCCAGTTTGCCCAAAAATTGTAAACCACTATTGTGGGATCACCCTTAAAAAATAATACTTCTTATATAGAGATATAGTAAATTATTTCATAATAAAATTTAAAATTGTCTATAATTTTTTGAATTGTATTTAAACTATTTTAGGCTTTGATTTTAATGCTTTAACATTTTTTCTTATAATTCCTTTACAATTAAATTCATATATATGATTTTTAATTCAAAAAGTATCAATCAATTTAAATGAATTTGTTGTTCATTTGGACAGTAGGAACATTATCTTAATCTCTTATAAAATAATTTGAGTGGCTTGCTAATGGGTACATACCAAGTTTAGAGGAGTATTTAGAAAGTGCATCAAGTTCAGTGTATCATGTAACCATGTTGCAACCTACACTAACCTTAGATGCTCTTCTTCCAAATAACATCTTTCTAGAAATGGATTATCCATCAAGGTTTAATAAACCTTTGTGCTTATCCCTTATAATAAAAGGTGACATTATAACATTCAAGGTATGTAATAATTTTATATTTGTAATCTTAAATTTGTATGTATAAAATAAATAAAGTAATAAGTCCAAATGATTTTGATTATGATTCTAAAGATTGGTTTTGAAGGATGAGGAAAATTGTGGAGAATTAGTTTCAAGCATATCATGCTATATAAAAGACCATGTAACGCCCCTACCAAGGAACCCCAGAGGACAACAATAAACAAGGTCAACTAATGGAACATTTTTTTTTGAAGGAATAACAATAGAATGCTTGACATAATATGATAAACTAATCCTAGATCCTCTAAGATTCCTCAACTGCACTACTCACAAACTAATGATCAAAATTACTAGAAACATTTCATCAACATAAAAGATAACATGAACATCTCAACATGCAAGGCTCATTTTAAAGCATCACATTAAGTGATTCAACATTGCTTACTTCCATAACATGTCAACTGATAATCAACATTAAAGATCACTTCTAGCTAAATAACATATGTAAGATGCATTAATTTATAGAAGAATTCATCAAAGATTGTTACATCATTACAATAATTACAACAATGATTCCCCAAGTACATTTGGGAAGAATACATCGGATTACAATAAGAGATACAACTGATATACAATCCACTATACTATTACATGAAGGTTGCCTTCTCGAACATGAATAGGAACTAGAGCCCACAACACAAGGAACAATCTCCATGCACACGAACATGTAGCAAGAATACTCAATGGAGGAAAAAGCACCAACCTCCTGACCATGTGAAACCATGAGGTCCACCCCCATGCTATGAGATAACACAAGGTCCTACAACAAATAGTCAAGAAAACATCAGGCTAACACAACCAAGGGTTATACATGGACCCCAATGCAACACTGCCATCACACCAACATCACTTACTTCACTTCCAGAGGCACTCACACAACAAAAAGAGGAAATACAACTAGGGAATGCTAGGATGCAATAGGGAGGAGTGTCATCACATAGCTTGATATGGGTTGTCCTTGGAAAATCTTCCTAGTCTCCTGGCCCCCAACTTGAGTTATCTTGGCAACCTCTCCCAATCCTTGACCCCAATACAAACTCATGCAGAATCAACGTACCTTTCATGAGTACAAGATAGTTTATTTTGCTATTCTAGGCCTTCCCATCTCATCTCAAGCCTAAATGAGCACTTGAGCTATGAGTGAGGCATACATTATCTTGATTAATGTGAATTCTACCCATCCCTCTAATTCATTATTAAGGTTATCACTAGATTAAGAAACCCTCCAATGGGTTATCCTGGGCACCACTTTGGGTCTTGGCCCCCATGAAGAGCCACTCCCCCTACTCGCGACTAGTAAACCCTACACATCAAGCAAGGCATTGACCATCTTGCACACTTATCACAATTACATGAATCCAAACACAAAGCAAGGCATTAACCATCTTGCACATTTATCATAATCACATAAACACCAGTCAGGACAACATAAACCCATGTCCCAACCCATAGTCACAATTCAATCATCATGAACATGTAGTACCACACTTAGGGTTTGCATTTCACAAAATACACATATGCATACCCTTCAACATAATATCATTACAAAATCTCATGAATCCATACATAGATAGGAGGGAAATACCCTTATGATTGATTTTACACAATATCCATGACCAACCACAACCAAACCACCTCCAAGGTTACCCAATCATAAGAACCACACACAAATATACTCCTTCCTAAGCCTCTAGAAACCAACATACTATGCACATCTCCCAATGGCACATACTTAACACAAATGACACCCATTGATAACAATTACATAAACACTAATCCAATAGTCAAAACATAATCAATTAATCATAACCATGGAGACATTTGTAAACTCAAGCAATGAAACATAATCAATTTAAAAATTTAAAATCTAGTTATATAAATATTTATATTGCTACTAATTAATCCACAAATCACTCAGTCAAATAATTCACATCATAATAATGTTCGCAGAACTAACTTTTAAATTAACATCACAAGAGACAAATATAAATCTAGTCAATTCCCTAACATAAGGATGTAATAATTAAATTTCGATATCTTTACATTATTTTCAATCCAACTTTACCCTATAACTTTTAAGTAAACGAAACTATGTAAGTGTAGATTCATTTATCTCCTTTAATGAACCCTAACTTTCAACTATCTATAATTAAGTAAAACAATTCACTATAATTACAACATTATTTCAACTTTCTTGTCAATCATTTACAACCTAACCAATTAGTTCAATTTAATAGATTATTTAGAACAAATGACTATATTTAAAAGTAAGTATATCATTAACAAAACAATCATCTCTATCGAACTACTTAATATGAAACCCTAATATTAAAGTTACAACTTTAATATAGCATTATAGTAACAATAATCTAATTAATTGATTCTCAAGGCAATTTTATGAAATAACAATTCCATAATCACCAAATTGGACTAATTTCCTTTAACAATGTAAGCCATGAAATTTATAATCACAATAGATATTAATAGTCTTAATTCATCTTACTAAACCTCTAATAATGATCAATCATATTATTATCTTATAATTAAGTAAAAATCACTTCAATTCTTTAAAAATCACTTTGACAAGAATACATTTAAGGTTACATAATGAATTTGAAATTTGACGAAACAAGTTAGGAATAATTTTAAATACTAATCTTATAACGCTCAAGCTTTCCAATTACTTTATCACTAATTACTCTATTCTATCCATTTTATTTAATTTTACAAAACTACATTAATATAAAATAAAATAAAACTTTGATATATCTCACAATCCCTCAATAGTAGAGAAAACAAAACAAAATAAAATAAAATATATCACATCCTATTAATAAGGAAAATATAATAAAATAAAACTTGTAATATAAAAAGAAGATTGCATTTATTCTAATTGCTAATTTACAAATATATCATAAATTTATAGTAACCGAGATCAACAATTTTAGCTTAGGAGGAAAAACACCTAATACAAAGCTTTAACACCCAGGGTGAAACCTACATATTTATAATTGAAAGGAACAGAGTATTGACAAAGTTGTAGATCTATGAAGTCTCAACTTCAGAACTCTTATAACTATGGATAAACTTTAAACACATCAGCCTCGATAGTGCAAAAATAAATAAAAATATTAAAATCAATTCAACATTGCAACACAACCTAAAGTTTCAACAACGCCAAAACACTCAAAAACAAATCAAATACTCAATGAATTAAATTTCTTATTAAAAAAACTAACACACCTCTTTCAACCAGTATGAGCTCAAAAGATATATCAATTGGGTTTGAACATAAAAGTCCTAGATGAAAGTCCATGAAATACATGCATCCAATTGTAGATGTAGCACACCTCAATAGACAAAGCCATGACATGTATAAAACCTCAAATAAGATAACCCTTGTTCAAGGCATCTAAACTTACTATACATTAGCCAAGGCATCTAAGCATGATATCCCTCAACTGAGGCATCTAAGCTAAATGTGCCTGCTTTGTGATATACAAACAAAAGCACAATATCCCTCAACTGAGGCATCTAAGCTAAATGTGCCTATGTTGTGATATACAAACAGAAGCACGATATCCCTCAACTAAGGCATCTAAGCTAAATGTACCTGTGTTGTGATATACAAACAGAAGCACGATATCCCTCAACTAAGACATCTAAGCTAAATGTGCCTATGTTGTGATATACAAACAGATCACTTCAACAAAGGTTTACATTTTGAAATCAACATTATAACTAATATTTCAGTCATTTTCTTAAAAAAAACACACATGCTCTATTACAAGTTCTTTGTAAACACAAAACAAATAGTGCCTAACATTTCACAAATTTCAAGTTGCATAGTATTTATAATTAAATCGTTGCAAGGACAAGCATACAATATCAAAACCTAGAACATAGCAATCGTGAAATGCGATGATTGCAAAATATACACAAAATAGACTATGCAAGGAAGCGCTCAAAATCTTTAAATTTTTAAAGCAATTAGGAACACATCCTAACATTGTAAGCTTTGCTTGTGCTCTAGACGCATGCTGTCACACAGGTTTAAAAGGATGAGGGTTGCGCATACCTCACACCTCCGTAGCCCAAATGTTCTCTCAAACGGGTAACATTATTTACCCCATAAATTATTCACATATTATAATTAATTTCCTAACCCAAATTTATAATTCGTTTATTTATTATATTATATTATATTATTATTTATTTATTTTATCATAAGTCATGAATATATATATTTATATTAACTTATCAAAAGTATCTTTTTTAACTTAATAATTTTATTTTAATGCAATGATTAACCAAAATAATTTATCAAACAATTTTAAATTAAATAAACCAAATGCCAATCAATACTTGAACCCTACTCAGGTCAAAAATCAAGACCTCAATCAACACCAATTGACTATAGACAAAATTGATAACACTAACAAGGTATCAGACTGGATACTCATCCTCTTCAAGGATGATGGTTAAGGTAGGGGACCAAGTTTTATCTTCGATCAACTTATTCATTGGGTTTCAAAGCATGCTCAGACCTACCAATTCAAGTGGAGTTGATACCTAGTACCTGCAACCTATATCACACAAAACAGTCGTACATACATATCCATATAAATAGTCACACCATGAAAGAGAGTTGTAGCTTTGCAGGGTATCACAAGTTAGTGATGTGACACTATCCATTTCACCCAAATACATCAGTAAGAACATCACCTAGTAATCAATTCATATAACAATCAGTTACATAGCAATCGGGATAAGATCAATCACATGATAATCACATAATAGTCATAATAAGATAATCACTTAGTCCATAATTTCATAATATACACATCAACTACTTAACATCATTAGCACATACCTTTAAATATCCATATTATTTTACCTTCATCTCCAAATTCCAAAGTCAAATTACCTGCACATCCACAACGAGAATGGAGGGGAACTACATACCATATTACATCTAACAAGGAAGAAGCATTGGATTACCTTGAAGATTTATTTCAAAAATGACTTAAATAGTTAGATTGGGAGTATTTGAAACCCAACAATGTTCCAACTATAAGAAAGGACTGTGCTTATAATAGATTTAGAAGTTATCAAATTCTCTATACGAAGAGAGATGACTTCATGTATTCTAATAAAGATATAAAAGATCTAGTGACTCAAATCCTCCTCGAACTCGTAGTAGTGTAATTTTTTTATATTGAAAAAACAAAACTTAATATCCTATTTTTATATGTTTGAACTTTATATAATAAAGTGTTCCATATTTTAAAAAACAAAATAAGTTATCTAAAATTGATATAGAAATACATATTTTAGTTTAGATATTTCACAAGATTATATTTAAAAATAAATAAAATTTGTATAAATCTTATTAAATTTTTAATGAAATATCAATTATTTAAAGTATTCTTATCCTTCAAGTGGGTAAGACCTAATATGTGGCTCCTCAATGTGGTCATTTTGAGTTTATTATATATGCTTTTGACCCATCTTTTGAAATAATTTGTGTGAAATTTGTGTATCATTATTCATGTGTAAGTATGAATGAGACTCCATTTCATTGTGTTTTGAGGTTGTCTTATGTGGTCTATAGTTGTCATATTAATAGATAATGTTATATTAAATCCTTTTGTATATTTTTCATGATGATAATTTTATCGATTCTTGAGGACTTAATATTGTCATAGTGATGCATGTATATATCACTATAAATCACATGCCTATAAATGGCTAGTAAATACATGAATTTGCATGATACTTGTGTTGTGTGCCTTGTTTCATGCACTATTTGGGTGATGAAATAATTTTTGACTCTCAAATTGTAAGTACTATAATATCTTTTAAAAATCCTGTTAAATCTATAAAGGATTCATTAAAAATATACTTCTTATTTTTTTATTTGTGCAACAATAGTACATATTATCATTTACACATATTATCAATATGACAAGTTAAATTATAAGGAGGACATGCTTCTTTATTTGAATTTATCAAATATTACAAGGAATTACAAAACATATAGTATATGGATTCTTAGGAATGCCAACTTAAGAAGGAAGCACTCTCATTTGGTTCAAAAATAAAGAAATAATAAACATTATTTTTGATACGATAATCAACATTTACAGGGTGTTGTACCCTTTACACAACTAGCCAATAGGGCCAAAAAAGATCATGTCCAAAAAAATTAAAATAACAAACATTGTTATTCAATAAACAAAAGTTGTTTGCCAATACAAAGGAAATTAGTGTTTATATAAAAAATACAGGAAAAAAAGTAATTATACATAGGTGATCAAAGGATTTTCATATTTGACATTTGTCTTCATCATTGTTAAACAAATATAGCTAATCTAAAAAAAAATTCTTTATAGAACAAAAGAATTTTTTTTTAGCTAATCTCAATTTTTTTTCTTTAAAGAACAAAACCACCCTGCATTTGGTAGGAAGCCTTGTACATACTATAAAAATTCATCTAAATGCAATGTATTTTTCTCAATAAATTGATTTTCTATTCAAAGGATATACAAAGTAAATCCCTCATTTCACAACTTTCATATATATAAATAAATAATATATACACACAAATGCAAAAGTTCAATCAAATCCTATGAAAATAGGATTTACAATAGTCTAATAAATTTAAAAGTGGCTTTCAAAACCTAAAATAAGCCTTCATAGAAATATATCTCGTCATCTTTTTTTTTCATCTCCACAAATTAGCAAACATAAAGCTTATCATCTAAGTCAATGGAGGTTTTCTCACTTACCAACCATAAGACTTGCAAATACTAGCAACAAACAAGAGCTCTGAAGGAGCTAGAGTCCTTGCCAATAGTGGAAAGTTTGGTTTTAGGTATTTGAAGTACACCGTGAAAGATAGGAAAGTAACTATAAATGATGGTATGAAATTTATAATCTTTTTTCAAGTACTATAGTATGTATATATTTCTATTTATGTATATATACATTGTATATATATATGAATGTATATAAAGAAATACATATATGGATATAGTATGGATGTGCAATAGCATAAATTTATATATATATATATATATATACATATCCATAGATATATATATCCTTACATAGGTAGTTACATACATAGATACATGTTTAGATATTATAAAGAAAAGTCACTAGTGGGTTTGAAAAAACAAACTAGAATAGAAAAATTGCATGAGGAATAGTGGGCTTATTAGTGGCAATAGAAAATATTATCAAAACTTTTATTGATCAGTTTCAATTTGTCTTTAAAATGGGAAAGGTAACCGAGAGAATCTTAGGATTAGGTGTTTATCTTGTAAGTTTTTTGTCTTGATTAGTCATATTTAAGCATGTGGATGAGAAACAATGTATGGTCTTCAAAGAGTATGAGATGTGGACATTATCTATTCTTAGTAATATTCAAAGTAGGCGTAGAACATCTTTTCAACTAAGCACTCTAATGGAATGTGTAGATTTGGAAAATTGTTCATTTTGATTGCTATGAAATAATATTTTCAATATAGGATGTTGATCATGACCATTTGTATATATATAAGCACACATATGTACATAAATATACATGTATAATGCATCTTGTAATGTATTATCAAAAACATTATGAAAAAATTTGCGTGAATGGTAGGTTATGTTTGTTGAATCTTGCCACATCAAAAAAAAATCTTGGGAATGATTGAGGGAGTGAAGAAAATTTCTTTTTTATTATGTGATGTGTGAAATGGTGCTCTCCAAAACTTTCTCTTTCATATATGTATTGTAAAATGAACATATGTATATTAGTTACATTCACCTGTCCACAATGTCATTAATCTTTGTTGTTAAATTGCATGTTTAATTATAGCAGTAGACTAGAGCTAGACAAAATGAGAAGCATATAATATTGATGAAGTTTTGTACTTTGATCCATACAAAACTAGTTATTTTTGGTGGGGTACTTCCTACATGGGCAGGACCAATTCCAATAACAACTAAACACTAGGAATTGAGGAAAGCATTAGCTTTATAATGCTGATTTTTTTTTGGAACAGAACAAAGAACATTAGTATAGAGACTGATTTCATTTGCATCAAATAGTATGACCAAATGATCAAGAAACATAAAAAATATTTTGTGTGACAGAATGCAGGCTTGACACTATAATCCATTAATGAATTACAAGTGCACATAAACTATAATATAATATTGTGAAAGATATAGCGAGGTATAGATGAATTATTTTTTATCGATTTGCAATGAATGAAAAGTAGATCAAGGAAATGGAGAAGAAATGTAAACGATCTTATATTGGAGAGAATTAAGACTTGATAGCTTAAGTGATTAATGGGTTGCAGATGCATATAAAGTAACTAATAAGAGTTTCAAAGATATATTAAGGTATAGAGTCAACAAAAGACTAAGCCAGTTGATAATAGGAGATTTAGATTGTTTATCAAAATTTATATATGATTATATCATATATTTATTATATGTAATTCTCTATCTTCATAAACTCACCATCAAATTCAGGGCCTAAGGATATGAATTATGAACATAATTTTGTTAAGATTATTGTTCGACTACTAAAAGATACAAGTGTCTCATTCCTTTATATTGTTATGGCATGGAAAAAATACATTGCAGAGTATGTAATCAGAAGTGTTATAAAATTTGTGGCAGTTACCTTGAATTTTATAGCACTTTACTGCATTTTGCAAAGCAAAAAGAGCTATTTCGTTTCTCCATTTTTCCAAGGTTAGATGCAATACGTGTAAGAGTGAAGCCAACTTCAGATGCCAAACATCTAAGAATCAAGGAAAACCAAAGAAGCATGAACGAGACTTGAGAAGCACTCATCCGACAAGAATGGGTGACATGCATTTGAGCAAGGGTCACAAAAAATGTTTTGTTGGGAGAGTTAAGACTTTACATCATAACCCATTGATGAATTGCAAATGTATATAAACTATAAGATAATATTCTAATTTTTTTTTGAGTGTAGACGCAAAAGAAATCAATCAAAATTAGACATGTAAATAAAAGCATATCATTGTTGGTAAAAAAAGACATGTTAAGTAGCAATAATAAGTATAATCTATTTTGAGACAAAATTGATAGATTCAAACTGTAGTACAAGTTTTTTAAATTTATTCAAAATAAAATATTTGAAGTGTCTAAATGTTTGCGTCGTCCTAGTGATTGGAATCTGAAGATATCCATAATTTTCTTTTGAAATCACCTAGGCCTTCAATATTATATTAAAATTAAAAAACTCCCAACAATAACACCATTTTGTTGCCAGGGGGGTAATAAAGTCAACAACTATAAATCATGGTATAAAATTTATAATCTTTAGTGAATTGCTATAATATGTATATATTTGTATGTACGTATATATATTGTATATATATGTATGTGTATGTATATAAACATATACATATATGTATATAGTATGGATGTGTAATGGCATACACATGTGTATGTAAGAGAGGGGGACCAACCACATCAAGGCCCTAGGTCACGGAGGGCCGAGAGCAGCAGGCTTCCCTAACTTACCTCAGCTAAAGGGAGTGCTAGGAGATGAAGGATGAGAATGATGAGTACTATAAGGTTCTTTGATCACTTTGCAGACCTGAGATTTGAGAGGGGACTAGGTGAGTCAATTTTCAGGGTCAACTCTATGTGAGAGGAAAAAAGTGCATTTTTGGGACGACAATGCAGCACACTAGTGTCTCTCAGGTGCATTGGCATCCGTATGACTAGAGGACCAGAAAGACAAGGTCTAACTACTAGAAAATGAACTAACAACCTAGTTAATGGTTTCTAAGGGAACAAAATAATACTATGAAGTAAGAAACATATAAATGGATATGATAAAACAAGTAGATTAATGCTAGGGTGACAAGAATGATCTCACACAAAAGCTTGTTCACCAGCTAGCTCCACAAAGCATGTCCAACTACATACAACAAAGAGGAAAATTTTTGGGGGGCTATATAGGGGCTTGCCTCAGTTAGACCTCCGTTTTGGTGTTTCCACCTCCACAAACAACCAAGTTTGCAATGATAGGGAAATAGTATGATAAAGAAGGAAATAAGCAAAGAACACTAAAACACTACAAAACAGTAATGTGCTTACTCAACCAAATAATAGAGGAGAGGAGTAGAAAGCTTACCACCTCCACCAAGAGAGCTCAAGGCTAATGAAGGAGAGAATGAGAGGAACTCAAGCCTTTATTTCAATGGTGTTGTTCTATACTTGCTCTACTGAGTTGGAGCGATGGGATTGTTGTTATGAAGTGCAAGAATGTTGCTTGAATGCTTGAATCTGTAGGAGAGATTGTGGAAGAAGATTGTAGAGTCTCCAAATGGATAAATGAATAGTGAATATGAAGGAACGAATGAGGAAAATGACCATATTCGGGTTGGTCGGCTGAAGAGGGAGTTACAAGTTGACTTCCAATGAGAAGTGTAACGCCTTTGCAGGCTCTAGCTGCAGGAATCTACCAGGGACATAAGTGCATTGCGCAGAAATCTGCATGCCATGTGGGTGTCCCCGATAGTTATTCTTCTACCGATGCTCAAAATAGGCACCAAGTGGAACTAAGGTAGTGGGCTTATGTGGAATTAAGCCTCTGAATTTGGTTTTCTAAAGTGAGGAAGGGTAAAAGGGGAATTTTCCTAAGGGGTGCAAATTCGGTCCTATACATTTTTCCCCCACTTTAGTGTGCATGAATGCTGGTGAGTGCTTTGGTAAAGTAGATCAAAGAGGTAATAGGGTTAGAGATGTATACCTGAACCATCGAGGAAGGAGATTGTGATTTGGAAAACCCGAGAGTGTAGGACATGCAAAGGGCTTCATAGCTATACAAAACTACAAAGTTGAAGAAAGAAAATGCCTTACAAGCCCGTGGACTTGCAAGGAAGGTGTAGAAATGGAAAATGTACAATTTTGTTTTAGCACGCTTGATCCCGATTACTAACAACATTTCTTCCTAAATCATACTCTCAACATTTCATCATAATCATGTCTCTTAATCTAATGAATCATTATTCATTTAATTAAGTCTTCCTCCTCCTGTGATTAAATTAATCAATTTAATTTAATTAACCTTACATTTCTGTTTAATTAAATAAATCATTTTATTTGATTAAATTCTCTAAAGTCCTCTTATTAAATTAAATAAATTAAACCTTATTTGATTTAATCTAATATATTCCTTAGTTAAATAAATCAAATCATTTATTTAATAATCTTTTCCTCTCAATTCTTGACTTAAATCAATTCATAAATTTAAGTCTAAATTGTCACATCATCTAATTCTTCATTAAATTAATCAAAACCATGATTAAGTTAATCCCTCTCATTAAAATCCTCTAGAGAATGCAAGTTACACAATAAATCAATTACTTTGATTTATTTAATTCTCTATTTTCCCTCACATGGCATCAAAAGGGAATATTTTCTTATTTGAATTCAAAAAGGCCAAGTGGACTTGGTCCTTCCAACAAGGCATTTAAGGCCTCTTACATGTCCTTGGCCTTGAGCCAAGTGACATTAACTCCATTTCCCTTCCCTCTTCAACAAGTCATTTCACAATTTCAAATTCAGACTAAATGGATTTATTGGCACTTTGGCCAAAATGTGCACAACAACTAAACATTCACAGCATGACATGTTGCATTCAACCATTGGATTGAAGGTTAGTCCCACATTGCTCAAATCTTACTTTCTCTTCCAAATTAAAAGTTATAAATTGGAGGCTTCTCTCCTCATTTATCATCCACAATTGAATGCAAAGTTACTCTCTTCACATTGAGAGCTAATTTTTCCCATTTCACTCAACCTATCACCATTTTCACAATTTGTAACAAGGTTATACTAAAATATCTTTGGGAGATTTGACCATCTTTGGGAGATTTGACCATTTCTCAATCACTCAACATTGCAACCTAGGAATTGGGAAAGGGCCAATTGCAACATTCTTTTGGCACCAATTCCCCCTTGGGATCTTAAATCTATTGACTTAATTAGGATTTATATGCTTCTCTTGTATTGTGTTCTTCATTTTCCTAATCTTAGTTTAAATAGATGGATTTCATGGGGAATATCTCATGCTTGTTTGCATATTGAGCTAACAATTTGACATGTTTGTTGTTCTTGTGCATTTGTAGGTTTAGGGGTTCACATTTTGGCGCTAGGAGGGAAAAATCAAGAAATTAATCATGTTTTTCAAAATTTATGCATTTTCTTTTAACATTTTCTTGTAGGTTACAGGAAAAAAATCGCGCGGTGTCATATTGCACTGCTTTCAACATTGTGGCGCTATATAGTATTGCACTCAGAGAAGCGGTGCCATATTGAATCGTGCACAACTTCCAAACTGTGCTGCTTTTCTCTTCCCGCCTGCCATTTTAAAGTTTCTAACTCTGCCACTTTCATCTTCGTGGCGCTATACTGCACCGCCCTCAGCACCGTGGCACCATATTGCACCGTGTTTTTCAACATCGTGCTGCTCCTGCTTTCCCACCTGAAAATTTTGAAATTTGAAATAGGCCCGCTTCCAAAACTACACCGCTTACCCATATTGCGCCGCTTATTCACTCTTTGTTTCTGCAGAGCGCCACCCACAGTCAACCGCGTGGCGTTATATAGTGCCACTTTTACCTAAACTGTGTTGCTTTTACAAACTACGCCGTGGAAAAATAGTGAGGTCTAAAATTGACATGTGCTTTTTAAATTTTGGGATTTTTTAATTCTTGACCTTGTTTGCTATCTTTTTGCTCTTTGGTTTTCTGTCATTTTGCAGGTTGGAGCAAGAGAAAAGCAAAGGAAGAATTTCATCACAACATCATGCTCATCATACACAAAGTGTTTTTAAACACTAAAGTGTTCTTCAACACTTTTGAGGGATTTTAAAATTCTGCTTGTTAAGAGAAATTTGTTAATATCTTTTGCCTTAGAAGCACTAGATTTATTTTGGGTTTAAAAGGAACAAGAAAATTTCCTTTTTTCAAGCAAAGTAGGAGATTCATTATGACACCATGTTCATTTTGCACAAAGTGTTTTTAAACACTAAAGTGTTCTTCAACACTCTTTAAGGATTTTAGATTCTTGTTTAAAATAAATTTTTGATAATATCTTTTGCCTTAGAAACACTAAAATTATTTTGGGTTCTAAAATAAATAATCAAACTTCTTTTCAAAAGTTGCCAAAGGGCTAAAAAGAACCTTAGGAACAACATACTAGATTTTTTTTAAAGGTTAAAAATTGAACAATACAATCTCACATTTCCTTTGGTGCTTAAAAAGAACTCATTATTGCCTTGAGGTATTTAAAATGAAAATGTGTTTTTTTGTGTCTTGTAATATTTTTTCAAATTAGTTTCATTTAAAAGGGTGTATGCGCTTCTCTTGCACTTCATGGTGATCTTGAGAATCAAAAGTATTTTGGTGACACTAAGTTGCATTAAAGATTGCCTTCACTTTTCAATTTGGGTACCTAACAATTGAACAAAACATGCGAGTGTGAGCACGACATATTGTGGAGGTTCTCCTTTTGTTTTTCAATAAAGGTTGATTGAACGATGGAATATGCTAGCTCACTATTGTTTATCTTAGTGGGCTTGCCTTGTGGGAAAAAGTAATCACCTAAGGGAATGACCCAATTGGGAACACGGTAAAGCCAAGTGACTTCCAACCGGTATATAAGTGTGGATTCTTGAGGAAAGTTCAAGAATCACGAGGATTATTTCGACGAGATGGATAGAAATGGACTCTCACCGATGCTGGATAATCCCCCATGAACAGAATGCCCGAATTAAAACCCTTTGTTTAGAAAAATGCCAAAACCTTATCTATTTTTTTGGTGCAAAAGGTCATGTTCTTTAAAGCCGCCCCACATTATACATGCGGTTTTTTTGTAGAGATGGAAAGTATGAAATGGAAGGTTCATGGGTACTAATGCTTGACTGACCCAAGAAGTGTATGCCATGGAGGGGAGCCAGTGTGGTCAAGAATTTAGCCATCCACACAAAATATGCGCAGCTGGATTCGTCCAAGTGGGAACCCAACAAAATATTGTCTCATCATCCTAGGGTTGTAAAAAGTGCTTGGAAGAGAAGAATACATTGCCTGGTTCTAGAAACATTTGCAAAATGGACATTCACAAGACCTCCAAATTTCAAACCCCTTTTAGGAAACAAATACCTTTGATGAATTTAAGCACTCTTGCTTTCCCTAGGGATCATATCCTTAGAGGTTTCTAAGTGCTTGGATTCTATCATCATTTGTTTTTGATAAGGTTAAATATAGGAAAATTTTGACCTACTTTCCTTGATTTCCACATAATGAACCTTGTGGGATAAAAAGAAAGTGGGATATTAGACATACAGTTTGAAACATAATCAAGCAAGTGCCTTTGGTAAAAAGAATTCATTAAGCCGAGATAAAAGACAAATTGAACCTCATATGTGTTGTTCCAAATGATTTGCCGAAAGGTCAAGATTCCAAAACCAAGGTTCAAAAGGATAAGTCTAAAAGCCCATGAACAACACCTTGAAACGCTCCTTGAAGTCAAAGAAAGACTAGTATACAACTTCTATAAAAAGTCTTCAAGGAATAATCCAACTTTGTATGTGTTCTACTATCAACAAAATCTTGAACTTTTTGAAAGGTTTGCTTTCCTCACATAGGAAGTCTAGCGTGTCCTTCAACACCGAGGTTTTGTAAAGAGAGTTGTGTCTAGGTTCAAGTGTAGGATCAAAGTCGTCATCCCCATCTATCTTTCCATCAATCAAATCTCATCAACAAACTTCTTGAGAACTCTGGAAAAATCACTCATGCTAAACTTAAAGGGCTAAACCAACATCACCCTATCTTGGCTTAACACACCTAGCCAAAATAGTCTCAACTCTTTTATATGAATTTACCTCTAGGATAACGCAACTTTCTAAGGTCTACTAGTTCACAATCACATTGGATTAACACACTTAGCCAATTCATCTTCTTGTGCAAGTTCCCCTAGGATAACACAACTTCCTAGGGACTACAACTTCACTACAATCTTGTTTGACTTAATACATCTAGTCAAACCATCACAATCAATCCAAGTCCTAAAAATTTTAGCATCACCCTTCAAAATTTCTCCAAAAGGTTTCACTCACTCGCTTCATCCATTTATCCCATCATCATTACCACCCTCTTTGATCTTTGACTTCCCTAGTTCTTCTCTTTTGAGCCTAAAAGGTTAGGATCAAATGATCCCTATTTTTTATGGTCCAAACAAGATCACAATACAAGAAGAACATGGAAAATATCAACGAAATATCGACTTCCATTGACATGAGTCAAGTAACCTTTGAAATAAACCTTGCGGGATCAAGCAATCCCCCAAGTAACTCTTGTCTACCATCACAAAATCCTCAAGAGGAGAGCATTGAAGAGGAAATCACAAATGAAGACATAGGGATGACACAATCTGAAATGATAAAAATGGTTCAAAATCCTGAGAACCACAAAATTGTCAGTGCCATGTTCAAATACTTAAGCACGTTAGCGAAAGGAGGGGTACAGTTCCCCTCTGACCTTGATGCAAGCACTAGTATGGATATGCCTCTTACAAACACATCCCCAATGTCAAATATCAATCAAGAAATACCTCACACCACCTTGGCCATCACACCAACCTCACCAAATGTAAACAAGGGGAGTGCCATGTTTCGAGAGTTACAAAAGCATCGCCTTGTGACCAACAAAGAGGTGGCTGTCAATACCACATCGGATAATCTTGCCCCGGTGAATCCATCACACCTATACATCCCGCTCACCTTTCATAATACCATCGGCTCATCTTCATTCTGTGCTACACCAGCATGTTAATCAAACATACAAAATTCTCTACCAAAACGAGAAGGTGGTTTGTTTGGAACAACCGATGTTGCTAATCCTTTTTCTTTCTAGGGTAGCATACCATCTCTTCCCCCATTTCCATTCAAAACCACATCACCTCTTGGATTAGGTTTTCCTCCCCTAAACATCGATAGTTTCTCATAACCGGGAAATGTGAACATCACATCAAATTCCCTCTTTTTGCCTACAACATCACAGCAACAAGTGGCAACCATTCAAGCCACTATGAAAAATACATCAAATCGGTCCTCAAATATCCCACAGCATACCCTCTCAAGGACCAAGCATCTCAACCACCCCTCCAACAACCCAAATCCCAACCACCACCATAACCCTTTCACCTGTCACAATGGTTTGCATCATTCCCGTTCCACCACCAATCCCACCAAAGGCCAACATGGTAAATTCATTCACCACTCTAATCCAAACCCTTCAAAAGGCCAACCAACAGAGGATACTCAAATAAAAGTGGCAAGCTCAAGCTCAAGCTCAAGCCCAAGCATAAGCTCAAGCTCAAGCCCAAGCTCAATCTCAAGCACAAGCCCAATAATAGGCGCAAGCACAATACCAAGCACAACTACAAGCAATCCATCTGCAAGCATACCGACAAGCCTTGCAAGACTTTCAGGCACAACAACAAGCTAAACAACAAGCTTTGTTGGCACAACAACAGCTCGACCAACAACAAGCTTTGTTGGCACAACAGTAGCTAGACCAACAATATGCGTTGTTAGCACAACAACAGCTCGACCAACAATAGGGTTCATGGGAACAACAACAGATAGACCAACAACAAGTGTTGTTAGAACAACAGCAGCAAGATCAACAAAAAGCATTGTTGACACAAATGTAGGCATACCAATAGGCCTTGAACGCATAGTAGAGCTTGTAGGAAACACCCACTAGTACTCCTCCCACCCATCAAACACCTCAAACACCTCACAACACGTTCATTCCACCTCCCGATCCAAACAAAAATGTTGCAACACAAATCAAACTACTCTCGCAGAAAGTGTTGGACTTACAAGTAGGAAAAAGAACAAGAACACTGGGAAAATTATGCCCTTATCCTTTCGACAAAAGTCTCACCATGGTACCATTCCCAAAGGGATTTGAAATCCCCAGATTTGACAAGTATAATGGAATGGGC
Organism: Sequoiadendron giganteum; assembly: GCA_007115665.2. Classification (NCBI taxonomy): domain Eukaryota; kingdom Viridiplantae; phylum Streptophyta; class Pinopsida; order Cupressales; family Cupressaceae; genus Sequoiadendron; species Sequoiadendron giganteum. The sequence goes on from CM021101.1 coordinate 270,574,252, forward strand.
AACCCTAAAAACCATGTCATAGAATTTTAGGTGCATTGCAAGGAGGTTGCATACAATGACACGTATCTAATGCAACTCTACCCTCACATTCTGACTGATCCAGCCATGGAATGGTTTTCTCGTCTACCCACAGGCTTTAGAACATTCGAGGAAATCATGAAAGCTTTACTTAAGAATTATGCTTTGAATATGGGTGCGGATGTTAGTTTGGAAGAACTATCCACATTCAAACAAGAAAAAGGAGATCTATTCAGAACCTTCTGGAAAAGATGGTGATCCAAGGCCAATCAAAGAAAGTGGACCATGCTAGAGGAACAACAAGTTTGCATGATCATATATAATCTGAATGAAAACTTGGCATTCTACCTGAAAACTCAATGCATCACATCAAACGATCAACTGATCCCAAACATGCTCAATATCGAAAGAGCCCTTACTGTGTGAGGAGGCGCATCAACATTCACTCCACCATAGGATAACCACCTGTATTACAATTATAATGATAAACCTCAAACATGGTTGAGAAACAAAAATATCACAAATGACGGCATGGTCGATGCTAAAGTGGTCATTAGTGCCCCTAAGTAGAACATCAAAACCCATCATCAACCACAAAATCATAATCGCAACAATGTGCAGACTAATGCAGTAGTAGCACAACAATAACCAACTCCCACCAATAAAATCAATAACTTGGGTAATCAAGGAGGACCACCTCCCTGAGGCAAATATCCCCCCAAGAGGAAGTTCATGGCTCTTGGTGAATCTATCGATTCCATCATGAAGAAATTGGTCAAGGAAAACCTGATCAAAATCTCTAACTCCGTACAATACGCAGAACCCATGACCAAACCGCCATGGTATAATGAGAACCTCCTTTATGACTTTGAAAAAGTCAAAGGACATACCACCACCAATTGCATGAGGCTGAAAAACATCATCCAAGACCTCATCGACGATAAGATCATCAATGTTGAACAACCAGCCAGAAACCAAGACTTGAAAATATACATAATGCAGAACCACAACCAAGGAAACAATCAAGGAAATAATCAGGGGAACAATAAGGGAAAGAAAAAATATGCTAGTGCTAATCTAGTGTATGAGGAGATAGTTGGATGTGTCGATGAAATGGTGACAGTCATAAATGTCAAAGGAGTCAACAACAACTGTGGAGTCACCACACATGGTGGAAAGGTCACCATTTCTGAGGCACTAGCTAAGACCCCCATTTCTAATACAAAAGCCATCCCCTATGAATACAATGTCATTGAATAGCTGAAGAGAACCCCCGCCCAAATCTCCATCATGGAATTATTGAAAATTTATGCCACCCATAGGAAGATCCTTGATGAAGCATTAGTTGCGTCCACCATCTCCGCCACTCTTGACATAGAGTAGTTTCAGGCTATGGTTGGTAACATCGTTACCCCAAATCTCCTTACATTCTCTAACCAAGACTCCCCCCCGTAGCCATCTCATAACCGTGCACTCCACCTTCAAGTTCTCATCCATAAAAAGAAAGTCAAAAGAGTCCTGGTGGATGGAGGTGTAGGCCTTAACCTTTTCTCTTTGAAAATTATAAAGAAATTGGTATTCACCAAGGATTCCATTAACAAGAACAAGAGAATCACAATAAGGGTGTATGATGACCAAGAAAGAGTGTCTCAAGGCACTATCAAAATTCCTATCCAAGTGGGACCGGCAACTATGGAGACTACTTGTCAAGTCATCGATCTCGACCTACCATACAACATCCTCCTTGGATGTCCGTGGATCCACGAAATGAAGGCAGTGGCCTCGACGTATCACTAATGTATCAAGTTCTCACACCAAAATGAAGAGGTCACTATATATGGGGATCCTAAACCTTTTGCCTACTGAAAAAACTTGGAAGCCAAGTTTTATAAGATCCCTCAAGTACCAAAGAATGATGAAGGACCGTCCACGTCATACATAGACCTAGCCAACCTCGCTTCCACTTCTGTGATAGAGACACCCGCCATCCCTGACATATACGACATCAAGAACATGATCCAAGACAATGGATGCGGTGACTACACAATGAAAAGGAATGAATTTGTTGTAGGAGAGTTACCACAATCTCCTAGGTCACATGGACAACCACGATCAATTGAAACACCCATTCACACCCTTAGGGAAGATCCTTCTGGATTTCACCGCTGGGGAGATCTAAGTCAAGAAAGTGTTGATGAGGAAGATATTGCAAGTTCAATATACCATGATGTAGGATCCACACCCACCTTACCCATAGATGAAACTAACAGAGGGTTGCAAATGATGTTTGGTATGGGCTATAGCAGGAATGAAATCCTTGGAAGGAACAGTGATGGATGTCTGGAGCCCATCATTGCAGAAAGAAGAGTGCAAAACCTTGGCCTCGGCTGTACTCCTTCGAGTATAACTATACGTGGTAGATGTACTCCTAGTAGGGCAGTCAGGTCCTCTCCTTAGGTAACAACAACTACTCCTAGACCACCTGTATGGCTAGGTATCCCACTTGATAACTTCACCTTTGACGTCACCGATGTTTGTGCCAATAGTGACGATGATGATACCATAGCAGGTCTTCCTAGGCTCTTTGAGGATTCCACCCTATTAATGATTAGTACCTCCCTAGCTGAGTCAAACCAAAAAACCCACCGAATCACCTTAGTACACCCGCAACTCATCAATCACCATCAACGAGGACCGCCAATTCTAGACTCATTCAAAAATGATGAGGCGCTCTTAGAATTCATGGGACTAAGGGATAAAGTTCCATGTGGGGATCACAAGGTAGGATTCAACATCACATTAGACACCCAGACATATTATGGGGAGACGATTGAGTCCTTCAATCGCAAAAGAAAAATATCGAGAATAAGCTCGGGGTTATTGAGTGAAAACCACACTGTGGCGCTCTCTAACCACAAAATAGTAAAACCAAAGGACACATCCAATGGTGAAAACCTCTTTGAGGTGCTAGAGGATGAAGGATTCAATCTCCCCCCTATTGCTCTACATTAAGAAAATTCAGTAGTCCTGGTAGAGCAGTGCAATCCTGTAAACTTGGGAACAAAAATAGAACCGCAAATCACTTTCTACGCCGAATCTCTCCTGTAAGAGGAACAAGAACTGTTAGCAGCATTCCTGAAAGAAAGAATGGTAAAATTTGCATGGACCTATGCTAATATGCTAGGTATGGATCCTGAGGTGGTGGTTCATCATTTGGCTGTCTACCCTAGAGCGAAATCGGTGAGACAAAAGTTGAGGAAAATGCACCCACAAATAGCCTTGCTCATCAAGATTGAGTTACAAAAGCTCTTGGATGTTGGCTTCATATGCCCGATTGACTATCTAGTGTGGGTATCTAACCTTGTGCCAATCTTAAAACCGAATGGGGGCATCCGCATCTACATGGACTTTAGAGATCTAAACAAAGCATGTCCTAAGGATGATTTTCCACTACCCAACATTGACATGATAGTGGACATGATGACCAGACATGAGATACTATCCCTAATGGATGGATTCTTGAGGTACAATCAGATAATGATCGCAAAAGAGGACCAGCATAAGATGGCCTTTACATGTCCTTGGGGCACCTACTATTGGAATGTGATGCCATTTGGGTTAAAGAATGCAGGAGCTACATACCAAAGAGCCATGACATTGATTTTGCACGACATGATCCACAAAATTGTCGAAGACTATGTGGATGAAATATTGGCCAAATCAAAGAAGAGACAGGATCACATAGCGACTCTAAGTGCAATCTTTGATAGGCTAAAAAAATACAAGGTCAGACTCAACCCATAGAAATGTGTCTTTGGGGTACAATCAGGAAAGCTACTGGGGTACATAGTTTCAATGAGAGGGATAGAGGTGGATCCCACAAAAGTAAAAGCAATCCTTGATATGGGAGCACCAAGAACACTAAAGCAACTCAGAGGATTACAAGGTAGACTCTAGTCCATCTGAAGATTCATAGCACAATTGGAAGATAAACATATTGCCTATTCACACCTACTCCATAAGGGAGTAGCATTCAGGTGGGACGACAAGTGCTAACAAGAATTCAAAAAAATCAAAGAATACCTACTTACGCCACCAGTACAAATGCCACCAATTATAGGGAAACCATTGATTCTATACATCTCAACAACGACAGCCGCCCTTGGTGCCCTTTTAGCCCAACATGATAAAAAGGGAACCAAGCGGGCCATTTACTATATTAGCAAAAAAATGGTGGGGCATGAGCTCAACTATACATTAATAGAAAAAGCTTGCCTGGTAGTGGTATTTGCAGCCCATAAATTCAAACACTACATGCTAGCTCATCAAATTAAGCTAATTTCCAAGATAGACCCCCTCAAATATCTATTGTCAAAATCAATGCTTACAGGCAAAATGGCTAAATGGGTTATGATACTATCTGAGCATGATATTGAGTATGTCGAGTGAAAAGAGATCAAGGGACAAGTTATTGTGGACTAGCTAGAAGAAGCTCCCCTCTACACAGACAACCCACTCATATCAGAGTTTCCAGATGAGTCCCTTTTCAATCTCAATATAGAAGATCACTGGAAACTATACTTTGATGGCTCCCACACGCAACATGGATCAGGAGCTGATGTGTTCTTCATCACCCCATAGGGGGATTGCATACCAAGATCATATAAGTTGGAATTCCCCTATACAAACAATATTGCAGAATATGAGGCTTTAACCATAGGTCTCAAAATTGTGGCACAGTGGTGAATCATGGCATTAAAGGTCTATGGAGACTCGCAACTTATCATCAACCAAGTCAATAGTGAATACCAAACTAAGGATGATAAGATCACACCATACAAAAAGGTAGTAGAAAATCTCAAGGAATCATTTATCGACATCACCTTTGAGAAAATACCGAGGGCAAACAACATAGTAGTTGATGCAATGGCAACAATCAGATCCTTGCTAGATATCCCTCGCAATGTCTCAAAACACGAATTCTTGGTAGAGTAGCTTCTCGTACCCACTTTCAAGGTACCAGAATCAGAATATGCATGTGAACTCATTGGTCCTAGTGATCTTTGGTACCATGAAATTTACACCTACCTAAGATTAGGAATCCTCCCAATCGACATTACCCCGAACCTCAAGCGAACCTTTGTCAAAAGGTCCTTACGATTTGCTATCCTAGGAGAAAACCTCTTCCGTAGAAGTATCGATGTAACCTTGTTACATTGCTTAAAACCTGAGGAGGCCTTGAATTATTTAACTAAGGTACACAATGGCACTTGTGGTTCACATTCAAGTGGTATGACCTTGGCTAAGAAGTTGCTGAGAATCGGGTACTACTGGCCGACAATGGAAAGAGAGGCACATGACTTTGTCAGAAGGTGTCTATAGTGCCAACAACATGGAGACCTCATTCATGCATCAGCTCAAGAGTTACATCCTATTGTGACACCTTGGACCTTTTCCCAATGGGGGCTCGATCTCATAGGTAAAATCTCACCCACCTCATCCAATGGCCATAAGTTCATTATCATTGTCACCAAATATTTCACAAAGTGGGTTGAAACAATTCCCATGACCTACATCACGGGTAAACAAATATCCAAGTTCATCCTGAACTACCTCATCTGTTGATACGGTGTTCCCCAATCCATTATCTCTAATAACAGGACACCCTTCAAGAATTAGGATGTCCGTGACTTGTGTGAGAAATTAAAAATCCAACACAGCTTTTCCACCCCATATTACCCACAAGGGAATGTCTAAGCAAAAGCTACCAATAAAACCATTCTAAAAATCCTTAAGAAAATAGTCAATGACTCTGGTCATGACTAAAATTTGTAGTTAAATCCCGCCTTATGGAGTTACCGCACTAGCATCCGCATGCCAATAGGCGCCATCCCATTCTCCCTGGTCTACGGATCAGAAGCCATCCTCCCTATTAAGATCGAGCTCCCATCCCTGAGAATATCTTTGCAAAACCTCATCACAGATGAGGAATACAGGGTCACAAGACTAAGTGAGCTGGATTTACTAGATGAACGATGCATGGAGGCCCTAAATCATCTACAGTTCTACCAGAATTGCCTAAAACAGAGCTACAACAAGAAGATCAGGCAACGTACCTTCCAAATCAGTGACCTCATGCTAAAAGAGAATCAAAAGAATGTTCCAAACCCGGATAGCAAATGAAATTTTGAGCCCAACTGGTTGGGACCTTTCATCATCACTGCAAGCTATAAATCAGGGGCATATCAGTTATCAACACTAGAAGGTGAACCTCTACAGGAGCCCATGAACAGTTCTCACCTCAAAAAAAATTATGCCTAAAAACTTGCAAGGTATAGAATCAGAAAATACAAAAACAATCAGAAAAAGTCCTGAGAAAATGGTTACCTTGACGAAAACCTAGAAAATAGGCATTTTGGTAATAACTAAAAATAAAAAAATAATACAAAAAATCTAAAAAATCAGAAAAAGGGATTGAAAATAGTAAAGAAAAAAATCGTTGTCTAGTGAAAACCACTTCAGTGGCACTTTGGACAAGTACCTTGGTGAAAACCTGGCAAACAGGTGCCAAGTGTAAATAAAGCACTCCCCACCCACCAGGATCTGCATGACTCACTCGTCCATTCCATCAAATTTCATTAATCATCTATCCACCCATCTGCTTGCATCCAAACCATAGCCTGAGTTGGTGCCCATGTTATATTCCACCATAGTACTACTTGGCATATTCCTAAGGTCAATTCATCCTTCCTTCATCGAAGTAGTCTATCGCACCACGCCAAGGGAATGTTCCTACATGCATCGGATTGGATTCGTGTATATTCTCGTGATCTCCCTAATCATCGAAAATTCTAAAAACATCCAAATCATCAAAAATACAAAAACATGTCAAAATATCGGAAAATCTTTAAAAAATTCATCATTGAGTCTTATCAGTTTTTTCACCTTGTCCAAACTACATCGTCTTTGAACTTGATCATAGGTAAGGTTGATCTTTGATCATCCCCCGAGACAATTAAGGTCAGTCCTTAGGTGTCTGTCGCATTGGCAATCCATTTGCTCATCTATTTTCACATTGTAGGTTAGTCCTTTGGGCGTCTGTTGCAATGACAATCCGTTTGCCATCTATCTCATCATTGAGTCAAGTCCATCATCAGTCAAACTATGTGGTCTCTACGTGTATAATGTAGGCAAGGCTAATCTACGGATCAGCTCTCGAGACCCCTAGGATATGTCTTTAAGTTATCCTTTCATCGTAAATCCTGAAAAATACCAAAATAGTGAAAAATTTGAAAATACCAAAAACAGCCTCAAAATATCTAAAAATCCAAAATGGTGCATCCATTTCATTTCGCTTTCACCCGTGACAGTCATCATTCCTAATAAATTCAATTGTTGCCTTCACCCTTTGGTGTGTTAGTTAGAATCAAGTCTAGCAGGTTCAAAAGTGAACACCTAATCGTCAAAGTCTTGAAAGTCTAACTCAATAAGCAAGCAAGTTGATCAAATCGAAATATCGATAAGTTATCATCCAATTAGTCCCATCAAAACCCTGATCATGGCATGTCCTAGGATGAAGCTTTCCTATGAGGGAAATAAGCATCAGGTACCCTATAGTAGTTAGTCTTGGATAGGGGTATGAAGAACATTAGCTTGTTTGGTTTTCTTTATTTAGTCTTTTATTGACTTATCTTATTTTGTGTTCATTCCAAGGACCTCTTGATGATGCCTAAACAAAAAAAGTTTAGAGAGAAAGGAATGGGGCAAAGATCATTGTCTCTTTTATTTACTATGCTTGCAGGATACGCTTGTGAAATAAATTAGTTGTATGCGCTTTGTTTAGTACGTGGGGATGATGTTTTCGATATCAAAAGTGCCAAACTGTCCATGATCAAAAGGGCTAGCCCTCCTAGCTGCTGCCCTCCCCCACCTATCGGTCACCATGATCCTCTGTTGGCCACCTCCTTGTCTGCTAGGAGAAATCTAGCACTCTACCTACTAATGTCACTGCTTGCTGATAGTGCTACCGATAGTACTCGGCCTCTCTGATAGCCTCTCTATTCCCGAATATCAACTGATCGGCCCTGAGATGTGGAGGTTGCGCTCTCTAGCTGTCTCCGTCGACCAATCTCCTGATCCCTCTCAGATCGTGCTTGATCTCTCTCAACTGTAACTATAGCAACCTGCTATCGGGCCCCATCTCGCTCTACTGCCAAAATATGTACTTGACCCTGCAACTACTGAATCAGTGCATCTCAAGGATCTGGCTATCCCACTGGATGTGTTGCTGGCTGATGTTGTGGTACCACCTGAGGCTGCCCATCCTCTCGTACTAGATGTTGTGCCTGGTCTCTCGGAGGTGACTACTGAGGAGGTGGTACACCTCCTCGACCTTTACCTACTGCCTTGCCTTTGGCCCTCTGATGTGGAAGCACTGTCCCAGGAACTGTCAATCTTAATGGAGGTTAAAACCATGCCTTGTACACTGAATTCACCCTTGCGTCTACTGGCCCTTGATCATATTAGCACGACTGGGCCACTAACTATCTAAATGAGGACACTACCTCAGCTGCTGGAATCGATGGCCCCCATGCTATCTCCTTTGGGGTGCGGGGAAAGAGTGCCATGTACTAATCGTCAAGCATGTCTTGCATCTTTCCGAACTGTCTGACTACCCTGTTAGGAAGGTACCTCTCTACCATAATGTGCTCCTGGCCCTGCATAAACTTGTCCTGGCGAGCAATGAAAAGCTGTTGAGCATCATCGTACCATGGCCCTATACCCATCCATGGCCTCCATATGAACACTTTCATCTCATCCAAAACCCGCCACCAGTGGGCTATACCATCTATACCCATGTGGGTAAAGTGAATCTCTGCCCCGCCATACTGCCACACCACAAGATCATCGATATCTATAACAATTGGTGTCACAACCGGGCTAAGCACTGGGATCTACTCCCATGCCCAAATGTGTAGAAGGGTAACTCCGGCTCTAAGAGCCCGACCATCTAGGTAAGCAAACTCATGCAAATCTCTATACAAGGAGGACAACAATACTGGTGCCTAGGAAAAGCACTCTCAACAAACACACATCCATTTCCATGCCAATCCCCAACCTGGACTGAAATATTGGCCACATCGATCAGGAGCTACAAGACTAGAAATAATGGTGACCACAATCAGTCTGTAAGTAGGGGCTATACCCCAGTACTGCTCCAAATCTATCTGATCATCACAAAGGATAAGCTCATCAACACCCATAACACCAAAGTAGACATCCCTACCCTCCTCCATATCGTAGATCAATCGGGCTCCATGAATGGGTAGTCGGAGGATGCGCCAAACATCCTCAGGAGTAATGGTGGCCTCGCCAATTGGAAGATGAAAGGATGATGTCTCACTGTGCCACTGCTCGGCCAAGGCATGCATCATACCCAGATGTGCCTGAACATGAGGGATATATGCAATGTTCCATAGACCAAGCATCCCAAGCTACTCCTGGAGATATATATGCATACCCTGTAATGTCTCAAGTACTAGCCATAGATGCTCCCTCAAATGAAGTACCTCGCGACTCTCCTGCACAAGGAAGGGTACCGCATTAGTTTACCTAAGGAAAATCTACTATCCGTATCGCATTTCACTTTTGAAATAGCAAAAGCAATGTTGTTCTCAAAAGCGACACAGTTTGTAATGTTCCAAACTATGCCGTGCGGTAGACTTTGGCACCCCATTTTGACAAATTGCACCGCGCGGAGCTATTTGTGCATGCGGCCGAGTTTGGTGACTGAAACCCTAGAAACCTAACCTATGCTGTGTGGCGCTCTATGCATAAGTGGTTGTATATAGGACCACATGGCCCTGACTTTGTAGTTTTTGTGGCGCTATATCGCGTTGTGCCACCTAGACTGAACCTAAACCCTAATTAATGCATGAATAACGAGAAAATCAAAAGTCGGATAGGGGTACATACCACGGGTCCTATGGTGACTGGTCGATGATGCACTCATACCCGCTCCGACATGGGCAGAGGAAGCTGTCATTGTGCCATTGTGACCAAGACTCAGAGCTCAAGGTGTCAAATGTTCAAAGGTTTAAGATTGTGAATGTATTGAAAGTGACCACTCAAGGTCTATTTAAGCTTGAAAATTAGGGGTTTTTGATCTAATTTGACCTTACAACTAGGGTTTTGGTCCCCCGATCCCATTTTTGTCCAACTGAGGGCTGTGTTACATCTTTTTTGGCATCTTAACTTATTTTTAGGCATTTTGGGGTATTTCTGGCCTGGTGGGCACCTTGTCATCATTTTTTCGCAAGATCATCCAAAAAATCAAAATTTTCATCTGATCTCTCGAGGGGGCAGTATCTAGCATTATCCTTCCACTGGGGCAATAGTGGGGCATTTGAAAAATCGAGAAATTTTGAAATTTGATCACAACAGTTTATTTTTTAATCAATTTAACAGGTACATTGCTTCAAAGAGGGGCAAAATGTAGACATGGAAAATGTACAATTTCATTTTGGCACGCTTGATCCCGATTACTAACAACATTTTTTCTTAAATCATACTCTCAGCATTTCATCATAATCCCATCTCTTAATCTAATGAATCATTATTCATTTAAGTAAGTCTTCCTCCTCCTGTGATTAAATTAATCAATTTAATTTAATTAACCTTACATTTCTGTTTAATTAAATAAATCATTTTATTTGATTAAATTCTCTAAAGTCCTCTTATTAAATTAAATAAATTAAACCTTATTTGATTTAATCTAATATATTCCTCCTTAGTTAAATAGATCAAATCATTTATTTAATAATCTTTTCCTCTCAATTCTTGACTTAAATCAATTCATAAATTTAAGTCTAAATTGTCACATCATCTAATTCTTCATTAAATTAATCAAAACCATGATTAATTTAATCCCTCTCATTAAAATCCTCTAGAGAATGCAAGTTGCACAATAAATCGATTACTTTGATTTATTTAATTCTCTATTTTCCTTCACATGGCATCAAAAGGGAATATCCCCTTATTTGAATTCAAAAAGGCCAAGTGGACTTGGACCTTCCAACAAGGCATTTAAGTTCTCTTACATTTCCTTGGCCTTGAGCCAAGTGACATTAACTCCATTTCCCTTCCCTCTTCAACAAGTCATTTCACAATTTCAAATTCAAACTAAATGCATTTATTGGCACTTTTGCCAAAATGTGAACAACCACTAACCATTCACATCATGACATGTGGCATTCAACCATTGGATTGAAGGTTAGTCCCACATTGCTCAAATCTTACTTTCTCTTCCAAATTGAAAGTTATAAATTGGAGGCTTCCCTCCTCATTTATCATCCACAATTGCATGCAAAGTTACTCTCTTCACATTGAGAGCTAATTTTTCCCATTTCACTCAACCTATCACCATTTTCACAATTTGTAACAAGGTTATGCTCAAATCTCTTTGGGAGATTTGACCATTTCTCAATCACTCAACATTGCAACCTAGGAATTGGGAAAGGGCCAATTGCAACATTCCATTGGCACAAATTCCCCCATGGGATCTTAAATATATTGACTTAATTAGGATTTATATGCTTCTCTTGTATTGTGTTCTTGATTTTCCCAATCTTAGTTTAAATAGATGGATTTCATGGGGAATCTCTCATGCTTGTTTGTATATTGAACTAACAATTTGACATGTTTGTTGTTCTTGTGCATTTGTAGGTTTAGGGGTTCACATAAGGTATACTCCAAGAACTCTCACATGAAGGAAACTGAGAAAAGCACCTTATAGACTCATAGACCTGCAAGGAAGGTACCCGCAAGAACTCTCACATGAGGGAAAATGAGAAAAGAAGACTCTGCAAAGTCAAAAAGTAGCTTCACGAGTGCACCCATGAAGCAACATGTTTACTTGCAGATAGAACATGTCAGGAAGTGACCACAGAGGAAAGTAAGTGGATAGTCACAAAGATCGTCGTTAAATTGGAGAAATTTCAAAGGGGTCCCTCGGGAACCCTTCAGAAGGAAGAGGGATCCACTCAAGGGACGCACTATTTGAAAGCGAGGTCTAGTCAGGCTACCCTAAGCTAGACGGAAAGATGCAAAGAAGGTCTAGTCAGGCTGCCCCCTAGCTAGATGAAAATATGTGAAACAAGTCTAGTCAGGCTACCCTTGAGCTAGACGAAAAGATGTAAAGTAGGTCTAGCTGGGCTACCCCCGAGCTAGATGAAAAGATGTGAAGCAGGTCTAGTCGGGCTGCCCCTAAGCTAGATGCCTTAGAACTTACTTGAGATAAAAAAAATTGAAGGGGTCCCTTGGGAACCCAATATGAAAAGAAAGGGTCCACTCAAGGGACAAACTACTCGAAAGCTGGTGTCTTCTTTCTTGAATCGATTCATCATCAAGGAATCCTTCTGAAAGATGTTCACTTCATCAAGGAATTTGAAAGGAATAAAATGCCCCCACACAAGGGGAAGATCAAAGTTATTCCCGCTTTGGAGGAAGGTTTTCAAGTCCTTTCATTGTGAACCCATGATGAAGGAAACATGTTCTGTTAGGGTTTCAAGTTGAGAATGCAATCTCAAGAAAGAAGTGTGTGAAGAATCTTGAGAAAAGATTTGTTTGGCAACAAATACATTTTTTGAAGATCAAAGTGGTGTAGAGGTGGTGTTGTTGCACATGAGAGGGAAAACTCAAGCGAAGAAGAGAGAAAGATAAAGGAAAAGAAAAAGGGAAGAGAACACAAAAAAAGGGCACATGGGTAGTGTAACGCCCCACCACAAGACCCTAAAGGACAACACACAACTACACATAAAAATGGTACATTTTTTTTTGTGAAAGTTTGATGAAGATTACAATGAACTTTAATCCGTATTTACCTAAGTCCTTTAAGGTCTGTGACTATGCTACTAGGATCCCGTAAACTAGATTAAAAAGAGTTAAAAATTCAAAACATTAAATCATACCAATTAGCATTGTGAATCATCCGTATCATGACAATAATGATGTTTATTAATACCATCTAGTTACTATCATAAACATTAGTCAATATGAATCTAACATTGAATTTACAAGAGTATATATATAACAAGAATGATAGCCACATCCAAATTTACATAAGTCCACTAATGGCAACATGAACCACCATCAAGTACCATAATGTATTAAGTAGTACCTCAAGATAAGATATCCCGAGTAGTGACTTCTCAAGATAACAAAACCCCAAGAAATCACTCCTCATGAAGATATCAAATCTTGAGTACTTCTCGTTATCCAAGATGCCCTCAAGGTACATTGGCCACATTACTCATTTAAATTAAAACATATATCTCAACTTGCTAATATCAAAGTAACATCATTATTTATAAATAATCCTCTATAGAAACCATTCAATTCAATACCATTAACTTACTCAATTAGAATAGAAATTTCTACAATGAGTTACAATGTTACATAATTACATCATGAATAGCAGTTTCTCCTTGAGGATAAAGAGGAGAGTACATTGATAGTATAATACATGATACAACAATTATGATATAATACAAGTATAAGAGTAATGATCCATATGAGCTAGTACAAAGAAAAGATATTCAATCTAGGAGAATTAATCACCATCTCGAACAAGAAGAGGGAACCCAAGGGAGAACAATGCACTTTCCATCCAACCATGTGGAACCCAAAGGTCCACCCCCCATGCTAGGAGATAGAAAAGGATCCCACCAACACAATAAAGAAAGGAAAAAAGATAACACGAGGTTGACAAGACATCAATGTACAAGTAGAGATCAACATTAAACGATAGTGACATTACTTCCATAGGTACACAACATCAAAGGAACACGAGTCAATGGAACACAAGCTCGTCATAGGAGGAGTGTCATCACATAGTTTACATGGGTTACCCAAACAAATCTTCCTAGGACCTGACCCACATCCTGGGTTACCTTGGTAGCCTCTACTGATCTTCAACCCCTCATGTAACCCTATGCAGAATCAACATACCCCTCATGAGGATGAGGAAGTTGATTTTGCCATTCCAGACCTTCTCGACTCATCCCAAGACTATACGAGCGCATGGGTAATGAGTGAGGAATTAACTTATCTTGTTTAGTGTGAATTACTACCCAACACCTAGTTCATTTTAGGTTTTCACTTAATTATAGAATTCCCACATAGGTTACCCAGGCACCAATTTGTGCACCGACCCCCATTAAGAGCTACTCCCCTACTGACAACAAGGAGACCCTAATAAAAACACGAGCAAGGCCACTTGTACAATCACAAAGGTCATTCACATAATAATTTAAAGTGAGGCATAACCCCTTCTTGCTCACATAAACAACCAAATGGGAAAACATAAAGTGCAAGGCTAAAGATCATCACTTACTCATAAAATGCAAGACAAACATCACAATGGAATAATGAAGAATACACCATGAAAAAACATTCTTTTAACCTCTGGAAGATTCATATTATCCTCATCACAAGATGATATAAACATTTGAACCAGTCCACTATCCACTCCCAAAATAACAATCACTCATATGCTTCACATAGACATCATGACATAATAATAGAGATATGATATCAGGAGAAAATTACTCACAAACATTTCATGACACAACTATTATTCCATTTCTAAAGTTAATCTCCTTCAATATACATTAACATTCGATTATTAAATTACAAATTTACAATTGTTTTCTAATCCAATTATCTTCTAGTTTCATTTATTTGAATGCAATTACAATAGGGAAGTACTATTCTTTTGCAAAAGACATCATACTCATACAAATATACTCACATTTTCATATATATATATATATATATCATATACATATATATGTATATATTTATATATATACATATGTATGTATATATTTATATTTATATAAAGCAAGTAAAGCTCAAATGTAATTTACACAAAGAAGATTCAAATTTATATATATATATATATATATATATATATATATATATATATATATATATATATATATATATATATATATATTGGGTAAGTGCACCAATCTGTGACACAATTTTGGCTCTTAAGATGCCACTTTTTTCTGAAATCAGGAAAATCTGATTTGCACGAGAAAATGAAGATAGTTACGCTCAAAATTTTAAGATGCGGCAAGAACAAAAGTTGAAGTGCTCTAAGTCTAGTTTCTAAGCTAATATTGTTTTTTGAAATTAATGAAGATTAAGGGTCTCAAAAAGGGGGGGAAGGGGGGAAACAAGTCCTGTTTTTATCAAAAAAAATAGCATAGCGCCTGAGGGCTCCCTCCTTTTTGGTTAAATTTTTTTTAGAATTTAAAAAATCCCAATAGTGAGAAATTAGCTAACACCATGCAATTCATCCTCCTTCTTTTGGATAATTTTTTTAATGAATATATAATATTTTATGAATTTTCAAAGTGGACACATCCTGAAAAGCTGAAATTTGAGCGTGCTCCCCCCTAAATTTTTTGCAAACTAATCAAATATTGATTTTTTTTTTTCATCATGTGTAGAATGGAGTCTAGTTTCAAAAAACTTAATTTTTTCACATTCCAATGAATGTGTAAAAAATCTATCCTAAACCTAGCACATGTTGGTTTTTGACCAAAAATGAAGGCATTTACAATAGAAGCCATGGATCAAAACCTTAACTAAATAAAAATGAAAAAATAATTATATATTTAGATAGCTAAGATAGAGGTTAATGCTATCAAATTTTTTTTTATAAACTTGCATTGAAAGACGAGAAAATGAGATGGGGAGCACAGACGAAAATATGAGAAAATTTATCAAATCTTTTTAATTAACACATCTAAAGAAGGCCTTTTGGCGAGTGCCAAATGAATCATCACATTTAGCATGCACCAGATGTGATGAGTCATTTGACAAGTGCCAAATGGCCTGCTTTGCACAGAACTAGATTTTTGCTTTCTCTATCAGGGAAACTATATACATGAAATAAACATTTAAGTATAAGTTGACATTTACATATGGACATTTACTCTCTTATAATTTAAGTTATATTTCATGTATATATAGGCAGGATGTTTGAGAGTGGTTTCAGATCTCTAAGAGTTATAATGCAAATTCTAGTTTTTGGAAGATCTTAAAAATTTCATACTTAGTCAAATTTTAATAATCAACATGTCAAATTTCAGTAATCAGGAGGTCAAATTTTAGTACTCAGGAGGTCAAATTTCATCTTCCTCTCTCTATCTCACTCATTTTCATCTCTTATTCTCTAGACCTCTCTCTCTCTCTCTCTATCTCCATCCCTTTATCTAACAATATCTTCCTTGAGCTCAAGAACTGTGTCTCTACATGTCCATCTCTCTCTCCTTCCCTCTCCAATATCTATCTCCCTCCCTCCTTCCCTCTCTACATTTTTCTATCTCTCACCCCTCTCCTTTTATCTCTATATATCTCTCTCTACTCTCTATAACTACCTATCCCTCCCTCCCTCCCTCTTCTTTCTTTCTCTCTCTTTGCTTCCCTTGCTCTCTCCTCCCCTCTCTACTCTCTATCTTGTCATTCTCTCTCTCTTTCCCTCCCTCCCTCTCTAATTTTCTCTATCTCCCTCTCTCTCTCC
>CM021101.1:270595967-270968638 GCA_007115665.2 Sequoiadendron giganteum
TTAAGGTTGAGGGTTGAGGGATTAAGAGGGTACGGGGGTTGATGGATTAGGGTTTACAGGTTGAGGGTTGAGGGTTGATGGTTGAGGGTTGAGGGCTGAGGGTTGAGGGCTGAGGGATTAAGAGGGTATAGGGGTTGAGGGATTAGGGGTTAAGGGTTGAGGGTTGAGGGATTAAGAGGGTATGGGGGTTGAGGGATTAGGGCTTAAGGGTTGAGGGTTGAGGGATTAAGAGGGTATGGGGGTTGAGGGATTAGGGTTTAAGGGTTGAGGGATTAAGAGGGTATGGGGGTTGATGGATTAGGGTTTAAGGGTTAAGGGTTGAGGGGTTGAGGGATTAGGCCTCACTTATCTCACAATCCCTCTTTGTCAGCCCTCACTTACCTCCCACCCTACTTTCTTAGGTTTCTCCTTCCTACCCCCTCTCTCCCACTTTGACTCCCTTTCCTTCTCTCAGGTGTCTCCCTCCTAGCCTCTCTCCCTCTCTCTCTCTTAGGTTTCTCCATCCCATGCCCTCTCCTCCCCCTCCCTCTCTCTCTCAAGTCTCTCTCTCCCACCCCCCTCTCTCTCTCCCACTCCCTCTCTCTCTCAGTCCCTCTATCTCTCTCCCACTTTGTGTCTCTCCCTCTCTTTGAAGTCTCTCCTTTTGAAAGGAACATATTTGGTGCACTCCAAATTTTCCGAGTGCCAAATGGGTTTACCTTGAAATGGTAAAAATAAGGGTTGACCCCATGATTCAGGCCCACATTCTCCTGTATTTGTCTAGTTCAACGCTTTATCCGAGTCAAAAATGCCTTCTTTTTTTTTTTTTTTTCTGTAGTTGACTTCATATTGTACCAATCTATGCTTGATCCATCACCTTTTTACCACCAATTTTCAAGGTAGACAACGTAGAAGAAGATATTTTTAAGTTTCTACATCATTTTACATTATCTGAGGTAATATATTCATTTTGGTAAATTGAAATGTTTGTATTTAGTATATTTGTTAGTTTTTGACAATATAAACTAAATTTCCTTAATGATTTTATTAATCATAACAATTGGACTTAGAATTCAACATTGAATTAGATGGGATTTGCATTAAAAAGTTCAATTTTTAGATCTGCATAAAAAAGTTGAATTTTTATGAGTTTGAAGAAAATAAAAAATAAAAAACATGACATTTACTTAACATAAATTTACTTATGAATTCTATTTGCATTTCTTATAGTAGTCCATTTCTAGCATGGCTAGTGGAATTCATTGTATTTCATTCTTTTTTCAACTAATTTGGAATTTTTTTATTTTCATCTAATTTGGAAAACCTAATAGCTTTTATCAATGTTAATGCAAGTGTCCTTTAATTTTTTTGTTCCATAAAAAATTCAGCTTCATCACATGCACTTAGATAAATTCAAGTGAGTTGACATAGTTAAGAATGCTTATTGTCTTTCTAAGCTACCCCATTGCCAAAGAGATAGTAAATAATGATAATATATAGCATCACAAACCCTTCTTTGAATCCATATTCTTCATGAATTTTTTGACAATCAAAAATTTGGTTTTGAGAAAAATAAACACAAGAGTCTCTAGTTTTCATTTAGGTGGTAACAATTTTCTATATTGAATGGTTCACCCCTCTCTACATCAATTTTTTTGTAAAATGCATTACTTACTTTTGTTCTATGTGTGTTTGTGGAAATGTAGCATTCAAGGTTATGCTGAGGAAACAACCGAAGCCTCTAACACCAGAAGAATGTGTAGTTAAAAATGCAAGGAGAAGAGAATCAAAAAATGTAGCTTGTGAAGCAAAGGAATTGCAACCCATACAACCACAAATTCCCGTGCAATCTAAGAGAGATGTCAAATTGGAAAAACAAAGGGCATGAATGAGGAAAGTTCATGGAAGGACATGAAAGGATATAGAAGTTGGGGGCACATCATCAACCATAGGTGAAGCTCAATTCCCATCTCTAGTTGAAGACACATTGATAACAAAATGTGGTTTTCTAGGTACATCGGAAATCACATCTCCAATTGAAGACACACCATCAAAAACATTGTGTTTTGAAAGTACATCAGAAAACACATCTCTATTTGAAGGAACTCCACAAATGACATCTCAAGTTGGAGGTACAACATCGTTTACATTCCAATCTCAAGGTATGTCATCAATTGCACCTCCAATTAAAGGTACACGATCTATCCCTGATGTTGTTGACCTTCCCAATATTGACACAAATTTAAAGTTGAGAACTCCTCCTAGAGTTTTGCATAGAAAACCTACATTTTTGATTGATATTGATTCCAATGTTTTGAAATGGATGCCTAATAAGATTCCAAAACATACATGTCAAAGATATGCAGAAAGGATATGGAGTTTGTTTTTTGCAAAGCTAAGTGAGGGTGGAAGATGCCAACTATTTGTTGAAATGATGAGGCAACTCAAATTTAGGCCCACCATGAAGGATCTTGGGCTAATATTTTTGGATGACTCAATTGAAAATTCCATTGTAAAGAACTTGATGAGTGCATACGAGAGCGTGGGTTCCACCTCACGCACGAAGGATAGTTGTGCCACACGACGTGTGATGACAACAACACTATTAAGAAGTCAAACAAGGAACAAGGTGAACCTTACAAAGGAAAGTAAGTCTTTGAAAATAAGTAGATAATCTCTAATGAGAGCCAAAGTAAGGCGTGAAATAGTGGAGGATCCAAATAGCAATGAGTTATAGGAATTTTTGGGTAGAGTGCCACGGAAAGACACAAGAATTGCTCAAGGCTTGAGATCTTTAATTGTGAATTATTGGAAGGATAACACAAGGACCTCTCCTAATCAAAGAGATATTGTAAGAAGGAGAATTGGTAGTAAAAACCGTGAGCCACATCCAATGCATTATTTGGATACCACTCAAACCCAATTGTTTGCTGATTTTGTACAAAAGTTTCTTGAAATTAAAATATGTCAAAGGTATTTTGAAATTCTAAAGCCTTTTTATGTCAAAATAAATCACACATGCACTACTTGTTGTTGTAGGGTTCACATTGAGTTTTCTAACCATTATGATTTTTATCGACGTATATGTGTAGATATGCATATTGACAATGTTTTGCAAGAATGTAACATAATGCTTCCACCTAAATCATCAAGGAATGTTTTTCCTTCCATTTTATGTGAAAGAGAGGATGGTCAATTTTCTTACAAAAAATCATGTTTGGATGGCACATGTGATCATTGTGGTGGCATGCAACATTTTCCAATTTTACAACACATGGCTAGTACACACACAATTGGAGACAAAATTGTAGAATTTGGCAAATATAAGATAGTGGCATATAGTCTAAAAGATGGGAAAGAAGCAAAGAAGTGTGAATTGGTCAGTGATAAGATTATAGTGTATCAGTTTATGGGTATTTTTCATGATCGGGTCGTTTATGATTATGCAACACATACACATAGAGAAAAATGGTTGGACTCATAGTTCAAGTTATGCAAGGACACATTTCCACTTCGTCATATCATTTTAGTTATCGATTTCACTAAAAACTATACACTACAACCATAGAACGAGGTGCAATCACAGTACTACAACTCCATGTAGGTTGATATATTTGTACATATAGCATTCATTCATGCAAATGATAGTATAGAGGAAAATAGGAAAGTATTTAGGGAGTATCACTTTTACATCAATGATGATCACACACATTCTATAGAGTTTGTTCAAGGTTGCTTTCATATGTTCTATGCCGATATGGCTAGTAGGGGCATATCATTTGGTCAGCATATCATATGGTCAGATAATTGTACATCACAATTCAAGAATGCTAGAATGTTTTATTGGTTGAGCAAGATGCATAGGATTAGTGGCGTTCAACATATGTAGAACTTCTCAAAGGTCGGGCATGGAAAGGGGGAGCATGATGGAGTAGGTGCATGTATCAAAAGAGCCCTAGCACGAGAAGAGTTAAAGTACACAAACATTGTAAATTTGACAGATGCAAGATCAATTGTCCAGTGGTGCAATGGTTCAATGGGTCTAGGTAGTGAAGGTAATTCTTTAGTTCATATATTTTTTCATTTAGTAGATGATACTAACATTGCAAAATATGAGGATTGTTGTACACTAACAGGATCAAGCGAGCTACACTCTTTAGAAGCTCCAATGTAGGTACATGGACTATCCATACAAGGAAGATGGCATGATTTTGTTATGGATGTACACTTCAATCATGGAATGATTGCAAGTCAACAGAGTGGGTTGATGAATGGTTTGTAAGAAGTTTGACCCCACTTGACACTTATCAGCTCCCGACAGCTCTACAAATCACAGAGATGCAATCATCCATTGACTTTGATCATGTATCAGACCTACTAGAACCAGGTAATATATCTTAATTACAAGTTTTATTATGTTGCTTGGTAAATAAATATAACAAGATGAACATATCAATGCAGGGCACATTTATGTGGTGATTGCAGATGAAAACAATGAAGAGGGTACAGATTATTACATGTGTCGTTGTATCGAGGCCAAAAAGAAATTGTAGTCCCTAGTTATAGATAGAGAAAAAATAGAATATCCTACAGGTTCGGTGGTTGTTACTAGAACATGGCTTCGAAGGTATCTAGTTAAGAATGTTGCAGTTTGGTTGTTTGAGGACTTCAACATGCATCAAAAAATTCTTCACTATTCGAACCTTTTTCTCGCCACCAACGTTCATTTGATCAAATATAAGGGTAGACCTGCGAACAAGAACTTGTGGAAAGTGCATGAGCCTGACCATGAGGCAATACTCGACACAATAAAGACTAGAGAAGACCCAGATGGTTCCCTGGATTGATTTGTAAGTATGCACATTGAATTTGTAAATCCATGTTATTGATCACTCTTTTGGACCAACACCTTGCAATAAGGCTTTTTCATGATTACTGTTTGATGTCATATGCATTTACAACTGTCATTGATCCTTTTTTGATTGTGACTATAAGTAATACTGATGTTTGTCAAATTATATAAGAAAAGAACAACATCGGTTGCTGGTGCAAGTGTTGAGTGGTATGAGAAACATTGGTTGTTGGTGCATTTTCTAGTTGTCAATCTTCTCTTTCATTTCCATATCCTAGATTTATCAGATTCTTATATGCTACATGTTTTATGTTAAGCCTCTCTGTGATATATTTGAAATTTATACGTAGGTTCATCTAGAGATGATAAAGTAGTGAAGGGGCACATCACCATTGTAGGACCTTCAATCGACCTCCTTATCTAGCATGCATGAAGGTGATAGTAGGTCTCATCAACTGTATGACTGACATTATTTAGTTATTACTCTTTTAATGATTTTAATGTGAGTCTATGTCTAAGATTGAGAGGCTTTTGTAGGTTTTTTGTGGACCAAATTCCTATGATACTACACAACCTTGGCTCTAGTTTTATTCCTTGAAAGTGTAGAAGAATAGCAAGAAACACCAGATTATCTAGCCCAAAAGCCACAAAAGAAAATATTATATTCATCTAAAGACTATCTAACCTCATTCACAAAACCTTTTGATGGAATTTCAACTACCCTAACCAACTGTCAGCAGTGATCTTCCTTGAAATTTTGAATGGTCCCTCTATCTGAACATCTAGGGTTTCTTCAATCCATGTTATCTCTTGATGATTTGATAAGTTTCTGCTATCTTTTTCCAATTAATTGTCATATGCCATAACTTCTCTCTTGTGAGAACTGACATTAACTTCTTTTTAGTCTTCCATTTGAAATCTTGTAGCACATTTGACTACCATGAAAGCTCGAAAACCCGATGGAAGAGACCTAAAAGGTAACAAAACCCTAACATCTCAACTCAATCTAAATATTAAATTCAATCATACAAAAAAAAACTACTCATGCATGTGAATTTGACTCATTCAAGGCATTAGAGACTACCTCTTACAAATTTTAAAAGAAAAGGTTGTTTTGACCCTAAAGGATTGAACATAGACTAACAATTGTAATTGTTTGGATCTATCAATTCATCCCCCCTCTCAGTTGATTGTGTGCCCTTCACCCTTGGCCTTTCCATTATTATCATAAATTTGAAGAGAAATATCAAAAACTACTCCAAGTGCCTGACAATGATATTGCCTCACATTCATCATCCTATATTGATCCATCCACTTTAGGCTCATCATCCACCTCACATAAATCCTTTCCAAATATCAAGGTCCAAAAACAAGACAAGACAAGGGTTGTAGAGACTATGGTCTTAAAGGGTATTTTTATGTAGGACAACTCCCATATTCTCCTAAGATATATGGAAAACCATAATACATAGAAAAAGGCCTCTTCTATCATCAAATTTGAACCCATGGTTTTCTCCAAGTGGGGAGAGCTAAACAAAGAGGTTATAGAGGAAGACATCTCCAAATTGTTGTACCAATATGAGAAAGAGAAAGGAACCCTACCAATAGATCAATGTGGTAAGGGTTTCCAAGCCATTAAGAACATGGGGGATTCACATGACATGGTAGCCTTGGTCTACATCAACAAGGAATAAGATAACCTATTTTTCTAGAGAAATGACAAAAATATCAAGGGCTTGGGTATGGTTCATTATACGTTACTCCTAACATTGAGAGTACCCCTAAAATCATATTTCTTAGGGTTGAAAAGGTAGGGGCAGTGTATGCCTCAAAGAAATCGATACAACCTAGGTCATCTCTAACATACCTTAGGCTATGACATTCAACAAAATAAAAACTATGGTTGAACCGACTCGATCCCTTAAGGGTGCAAAGTGCAAAGGGCAACAATATTTGATAGGGTATTACTTGTAAACCATGGTGATTATGAAATCTATATATGAACCTATGAGATCATGTTGAACCCCTCTACAATAACCTCTCTCGGTTATTTCTATCTCGGAGGCATTTTCCTGTGGTGGCAAATTTTCACTCGGGGAAAGAGTTGTCAAATGCAAGTAGTTGAAAGTTGCAAAGTGGTGCAACTTTCGTTATGCAGCTCGTGTGACCAAAAAAATTGTTCCAACACATCCAGGTGGGTACATTTACGCTAGGCATGGTCCTCTTTTGCACCTAAACACACGGAATCACTCTGAGCTATGTTCAACCGGATCGATCCCTTAAGGGTCCAAAGTGCAAAATGGCTGTGAAATTCAACATGCTATTACTCAGACACCGTGATGCTTAGAAAATTCTCATCTAATCATACAAGATTATGTTGGGACCATCTACAATAACCTCTCTTAGTTTTTTCTATCTCGAAGGCATTTTCCTATGCTGGCGAATTTTCACTCAGGGAAAAAGTTGTCAAATGCAAGTAGTTGAAAGTTGCAAAGTGGTGCAACTCGTTCTACAGCTTGTGTGACCAAATAGACTATTCCAATGCATCTGGGTGGGTACATTTACGCTAGGCACAGTCCTCTTTCACACCCAAACATTCATAATCGCTCCGAGCTACGTTCAATCGGATCGATCCCTTAAGGGTCCAAAGTGCAAAATGGCTGCAAAATTTAGCATGTTATTACTCAGATACCATGATACTTAGAAAATTATCATCTAATCCTACAAGATCATGTTGGACCCATATACAATAACCTCTCTCGGTTTTCGCTATCTCAGAGGAATTTTCCTGTGCTGGCAAATTTTCACTCAGGGAAAAATTTGTCAAATGCAAGTAGTTGAAAGTTGCAAAGTGGTGCAACTTTCATTCTGCAGCTCGTGTGACCAAATGGATTGTTCCAATGCATCTGGGTGGGTACATTTATGCTAGGAACGGTCCTCTTTCACACCCAAACACACAAAATCGCTCTGAGCTACATTCAACTAGATTGATCCCTTAAGGGTCCAAAGTAAAAAATGGCTGCAAACTTCAACATGCTATTACTCGGACACCATGATTCTTAGAAACTTCTCATCTAATCCTATAGGATCATGTTGGGCCCCTCTACAATAACCTTGCTCAGTTTTTTCTATCTCGGAGGCTTCTTCCTATGGTGGCAAATTTTCACTAGAGGAAAAAGTTGTCAAATACAAGTAGTTGAAAGTTGCAAAGTGGTGCAACTTTTGTTTTGCAGCTCGTGTGACTAAAAAAATTATTCCAACATATCTGGGTGGGTATTCTTATGCTATTCATGGTCCTCTTTCACACCTAAACAAGCCGAATTGCTCCAAGCTACGTTCAACCGGATCGATCCCTTAAGGGTCCAAAGTGCAAAATGGCTGCGAAATTTAGCATGCTATTACTCGAACACCGTGACGCTTAGAAATTTTTTGTCTAATCCTAAAAAATCATGTTGGGCCCATCTACAATAACCTCTCTCAGTTTTCGCTATCTCAAAGGAATTTTCTTGTGCTGGTGAATTTTTAGTTAGGGAAAAAGTTGTCAAATGCAAGTAGTTGAAAGTTGCAAAGTGGTGCAACTTTCGTTCTGCAGCTTGTGAGACCAAATAGACTGTTCCAACACATCTGAATAGGTATTTTTATGCTAGGCATGGTCCTCTTTTGCACCTAAACATGCGGAATCACTCTGAGCTACGTTCAACTAGATCGATCCCTTAAGGGTCCAAAGTCCAAAATGGCTGCAAACTTCAGCATGCTATTACTCTTACATCATGATTCTTAGAAACTTCTCATCTGATCCTATGGGATCATGTTGGGCCCCTCTACAATAACCTTTCTCAGTTTTCGCTATCTTGGAGGATTTTTTCTATGGTGGCGAATTTTCACTTGAGGAAAAAGTTGTCAAATGCAAGTAGTTGAGGCATATTTTTAAACAATTCACTGCCTTGTCTATGGCTTGTCATGGCATTCCATCACCATGAGACCACTTTTCTTTGAGGAATTTTTTCAAAAATTTCAATGGCTTGTCTATGCTATTGCTTACTATTATGCTTTCATAGATTTTTTCCAAGCATCCATTGCTTGTTCGAAAGCATCTGTTTTAGCCTTTTAGCCATAGCAAGAAGGCATTGAATTATTTCATAAAATGTTTTGGTAGACATATATGAAAAATTTCATAGCATAGACAAGGGAATGAACTATTTTAAAAAATGCCTCAAAGAAATGTGGTCTCATGGAATGCCATGACAAGCTAAAGCAATTGGCAGTTGCTCCTAGTTATTAGTTATGCAATGTGAAGTAATTGCATAACTCCTTAGGTTGACTTTGTAAAAAGCTATATTGTAATTGAAATTTTGTCATCTATCAGCATCTAATTATTTGTTATGCAATGTGAAGTGATGCTTTGATTTTGAAATATGTGCAATGCATGAATATAAGCTACAAAAATCTATTTTCTACATTTCATTAGTTAAACTCTTTATTTTATTTTCTGTCTATATCTCTATGCTATGGAAATGCCTTTCGATTTCAAAAAAGATAGTTTTTATCTCTTGTTATAAAAAGGAGAAAATATACAATGTTAAAGAAGAGTGAAATCACAACTAAATTTATCATTTCAAAGCAATTTTTTTGATGCATTTTTTCAAACAATTCACTACCTCGTCTATGCTATTGCTTACTATTATGCTTTTGATATATTTTCCGAAGCATCCATAGCTTGTTCAAAATCACTTGTTTTAGGCTTTTCGCCATAGCAACAAGGTAGTGAACTATTTGAGAAGATGCTTTGGTAGACATGTATGAAAAATGTGGTAACATAGACAAGGCAAGGAACTATTTGAAAAAATATCTCAAAGAAATTTGGTCTCATAGAATGCCATGATAAGGAAATGCAATTGGCAGCTTCTCCTAGTTATTAGTTATGCAATGTGAAAAAATTGCATAATTGCTTAGGTTGACTTTGTTCAAACTATATTGTAATTAAATTTTCGGCATCTATCAGCATCTACTTATTAGTTATGCAAAGTGAAGTAATGCTTTGACTTTCAAAGATGTGCAATGCAATGTAATCAATGACATGAATATAAACTACAAAAATCCATTTTTTACAATTCATTAGTTAAAATATTTATTGTATTTTCTCTCTATATTTCTATATGCTATGTAAATACCTTGCAATTGTATTTAAAAGGCTTAATAGGTCAGTTAGGTGGTATTTGCAAAATCAAGTTGTGAATGAATGGTAATTAAGAGCAAAATTTGCAAATTGCCATCTTAGAATTCTAACAAAGGGTGGTTATGGTGGTTGATCAGCTCAAGGGGTAGTTGGAAGGTGGTATCAAGATATATTTCTATAATACCTCGAGTTGAGGGTTGATTTTGTTTAGTTTCTAATAAGAAAATATACTTGAAAACGCTGATCATTGGTTTTCTTTGTTTTCCTGAATTTTCTTTGCCTTGCATAGGCCCATACAAGTCTATCATGACTTGAGGATTTGGATACTTGACTGCATATGTGTTTACTCTCTTTGCATCTATTTTGAAGGTTTAAATCCACCGTTGGTGTGTGTGGGATCAGCAAACTTGGTTACTTCTTTGTTTTCTATGTTAGGGGTTTTGAGGGAAACACCATGACACATTAGCCAATCCACCTACTGTTCTGACCCTCTTGCTTAGTGGATTGGCCTGCACCATGATTAGTTTGGTGTATGAAAACTTTGGAGGCCGAGAGAATGAATAAACTCAGTGGGGTGTGAAGTTCTAATGTTGTTCAAAGGTGTTTCCACCATGAAAGTAAGGAACTCAAGTATTGAATATGAGAAATACTAAAATGAATAGGATTGTGAGTGTCTTTTAAGTTAGGGCAGAGGTATTGTGGGGTGTTTGGACCTTTGGAAGGATTGGGGGAGGTCTGGAGTTATGAGTTTCTTTAAAACCCTTATTTTTGTGAAGGTTTAGGATGGTTTGTGAGTAGAGGAATAGAACAAGTTCCTTGGGCTCTTAAAATGGGAGAATACTGAGTTTGGTGATCATCCCTAAGATGGTTTCAATTTTCCTTGGTTTAGAGGTGAGTTTGTGAGGGGCTTCCTTTGGAAATTAGGCCTAATTATGAAGCCTAGAGTGAGGGAGGTGTATTGAAAGTTCATGTTGGTCCAAAATATTTACTATTGGTTTTGGCATATGTTGTGTAACCCTAAAAAGGGTATCTTAATCCACCTTTAAATGATCAGGTGTTTTGGAAAGGTTGGGAGAAATTAGGCTTGGACCGGGTTTTGAGTTTGGTGCAGGAGCACCTACACCACATCATCAATTTTTTTTATTTGAATACATAAATAGGGAAATGTTAGTGTCTTTAGGTTTTTTTTGTCTAATAAGATTTTAGAGATCAAGCATAATGCAAATAAAGGGTGTTTTGTGTCTTAGAAGTCAATTAGAAATCATATAAGTTGTAAAATGCTGACAAAGCAACTTTAACACAAACAAATGTAATTAAGGGACCAACTAATCCCAAGGTTGGTTATGGGCGTTGGGGAGAAGATGGTTGTTGGAAAATACTTTAAAAATAATTACCAAGGCTCGAATGAGAGAGTGGAAGAAGTTTTGTAACAATTTTACACAATAAACACCACAGTTTTGAGCAATTTTCTAGAAAAATACTATTTTCTTGATCTTTTTGAGTGTTGTATGGGCACATACAAGTTCTTCATGGTCTAAGAATTTTAGAGGATGTGTATATATTTTTTCTAATCCATTTATTTTTTATTTGGTGTCTTAAATCTTTGTTTGTAGAGAGAACCAACACAAACATTGATTGTCCTAGTGTTGTTGAATCAAGGGTTTGAGGGGAAATTTGTGATGTAACAATAAATCCACCTATAGTTTGCTACTATATCTCAGTGGATTAATTGAAAACATGTTATAATAATTGTTTCAACTCATTTTGGAATAAGGAGTCATAATTATGTGGTGTTTTTGTGTCTGTTCTAAGACCGAACAAGGGTTTTCCAACATGGAAGTGAGGAACCAAAGAGAGGTTTTTAAGAATTAATGCCTATAAGGGTTATGTGAAGGTCTGATGAGTTTGTGCAAAATTATTTTTAGGTTTTTGGGGCTTTGGAAGTGTTGAGAGAGGTTTGGAGTTGTATGTTTCTTTAAAACCCTTGATTTTGTGAAGGTTTAGGAGGGTTTCTTGGGTTTTGTGAGTTAGAGGCTCTATAGACACAAACTAATGAAAAAATTTGAGGTTTGGCACCATGACCTAAGAATTTCCAAGGCATTTGGATAGATACCTAAAGTTGGAAGGGTGGTCCCTTTGGAAAAAAAGGGCTAATTGTGAAGCCAAAATTGAAGTAGGTGTGCTGAATGTCTATGTTGTTCCAAAAGAGAGACCACTGATTCTTTGGTATGTTGTGTAGCCCTGAAAAGGGTATCTCAATCCATCTTGTAATTGTCTAGTGTTTTGGAAAGGTTGGGAGAAATCTGGCTAAAACTGAGTTTTGAGTACTACAAGAATAACGAGCCACAAATGTGAGTTTTGGAAACCTTGATGAATCTGACTTAGGGATTGTTCTCAATTGATTCAATTCTCCTTGTATGAATGTTGATGGTCTTTGTAGGGCCTTGGTGGAGTCTTGTTGTTCATTTTCAAGGTTGAGGAGTTGAGAACCTTGAGGGTGGGTTGATGCCTATTAGGTTGAATCATTATGAAGAAGAGTTCTTGATTGAGAATTGACACTTCCATTGTTGTGAGTCTTCTCCACCTTGGCTCTGCATCAGAGTGCTACAAGGGTGGATTGTTGGGTAAGGTGTTGAATGAAGAGTTTGGTTTGATGGAGCTTTGAGGTTGTGTAGATTTCTCAAAATAGGTTCTATTAATCTTGTTAGGAGCCCCTTGAAGGTAGGTTGTCGGACTGATTGGGTTTGAGCCTCCTTGCCTCTACATCAGTGAGGCACAAGTAATTGAAGCATTCTAAAAGATACAAACCACCACGAATGGAGCTTATTTATACAATATGATTTAGATGGGGATTATTGAGTATTTGACAATAATTAATTAAGCATTAGATGTAAACAAAATCCATGCCTACAACATTCAAGCATACAAATTACACGATACACATGATAACATCATTCAGGAATGGAAGAAGCAAAATAAGAGTTTATTTAATGAAAAATCTGAAAGGCTATACAATGATATATATTGATAAAATAATATAAATATATCCAAAAAAACCATATAGGCTTAGTACAAAGGAGCCATTTGGACATAAAATGTCACGTATAAATATCAATAGTACAAAAAATATGTTCCAAAATGCCACATAGGTATACAACAAACAACACTAATACATAGTCATTTCCCTCTAGGGGAAGGAAATAGATCCTGTGCTGGCTTCAAAATTCAACTGGATGGAGTGACTGTTGCTTGTCTTGTCTTTCGAACATGCCCGCTACTCCTCCTCTCTTCACTCTGGACCTTCAACTCATACAATTAAAAGTAAAGATGTTAAAACATAGAAATTGAATTATGGAATGGCATATAACAAAATATAATCACTTACCGCATACATATAGTCATCATGCAAATTTAAAGAATCACCATGTCCACGATCTGAAGTGAAAACCACTTGTAGCAACCATGAAGATAGAAATTAAACTACATAAAATTATCATGAAAATTTTCTATAATAGACCACAAAAGAGCAAATATAATGTCAAATCGACTAATCTATTCCATACCTCTCTCAATGGATCAGAACTAGCTATTGTTGCAGCAACTCCATGGTCCATCATGCCACCAACATCACCAAGGCTATCTCTTGTCAACACCTGCAAATGAAACCATATCTTAGGTATCATGTTGATGTAGGAGAACATAATGTGACACGATCAAGGAATACTTGAATGCAATGTTTGTGTTTCTCATCAATTTTTTAGATTTGTATATACACAAAATTATGAAAACTATCTAACATAGATTTACAACCCTATTAATGAATAAAGGCTACTTGAGTGTACGTTGTTTAAGGATATGAATCGCAAGGTGTGGAGGAAGAAGGTGCACTAGGAAATTGTTTGAAATATGAAGCATGTTATGAGACAAACATTCAAATATAACATTCAACTGTTCAAATGCAATAATAATATATTTAATACTTGTTGCATACCTGTGGACTCATCGTCAAGAATGTATAAGGGTCTATAGGAATAGAGCATCGCTCATGAACAGTGTGACCCTGAAATTTCATCATATCAGAATTCTACTAATTTAGTTATTCTTTAATTTCAAAATATATTTTAATAAACAACATTAAAATAACTTGCTAAATTTTACCTGAGTGTCAATGTCAAATGTATCATTTAGAATATCATCTGTGAAATCCATCGCCTCTACAATTGATGTAGGCTATGTAGCTGCATCACGAGCACCCTGATAATCGTACGTACAAACAACACCACAAGCGCCACAATGGTGGGGTGGAGCTCGGGGCCTACACGTCTCCTCCACACCAGGCTCTACTAAAGGACTCACACACTATAAAATGGTTTGGGTGAGTGAGGCAAACAACTTCATCGTGTCCACCTCTACACTATCCTTAACAATGAAAGGAACAATGACATGCTCCACCATGGGTCTGCCCAAGGCTCTTGGTGCCAACTATGGATTATGTCATGCAATAGGTCTATCGTGTGTGGAGCCCCCACCCCTAACCTGAAAGTCTAAGATGTCAAAATAGTTTGGCATTTTATTGAGGACAAACTCGCAATAGAGTTTCCTCAAAAAGTATTGCATCACCTCATGGTTATTGCATGGAGGTTGGTCAAATACAATCCACCATCGCTCCCAAAATTTGTTTCTAATTAAATCATGATGGCACCAATGGATGGGGAATCTCCTGCATGCATGGGACAAAGGTTCATTGGTTTTTGGGTCTTTAAATAGGGCACACAACTCAGCTTTACTAATTTTTAGTTTTTTGACATCTGCATATGACAAACCATTAGCATAAAATTTCCTCATCTCATCTCTCTTAGTTGACCAAAAATTCATTTGCTTGCTCATTTACAATACATGAGTTAAAATTGACTTCAAAGATTCAACAATCCCTCTCCTATAAGGCTGGGTTTCGGCATGCTCGGTTAATCTTGCAATTAATTGTTGAATGTCTCTTTTATTGTTTTCAATTTGATTTTGAATATTTTCTTGTGTTCCTTGAGGATGCCTATGAATTAATGGAGGGGTTTCGGGTTGTTCTTGTATAGGCGGCTCTTGATGAGGGGGTGATTGTGAATTCTTAATGTTTTGAGGTGGAGATTCATTCCCCGAGAATTAGAACAAATTTTTATTATAAAAATCTATTTAAAGTTGCATTCCAAATCAAATTCGAAATAAATAGAAAAAAAATACACACCTCTTTGCAATCTTTGATCTCTCTGACGTTTTGGCGACATCCTCATGGAAAATGGCAAGCTAAGGATGCAAAGAATGGAGGAGATTTGGCGAGCGCGAGTTGCAGACCTAAAATATTCCTTCTCAAGCCATGGGTTGAAGACAAAATGAGGGTTCCAAACCCGAATTTTTCATTTTATGTGTAGAAAGACATTTGGCGTGCACCAAAGGCCTTATTTCGGGGTTTTTTTAATCATTTTTTCAATTTGGCACCTAAATTGTGTCACAGATTGGTGTACTTACCCTATTATATGTATATATATATGTATATATTTATATTTATATGTACATATATATATAAGGCAAGACAAATATCGAATGTAATTTACAAAAATTAGATCAAAATTATATATATATTTGCCTCTATAATTATAGAAACATAGTCCTATATATACATATATATATATATATTCATCAAAGCGATAATTATAATTGGCTTCCATGGATATCTATATATCCATTAATCAAATTGATACCATTCATCTATGCATTGATTAATACAATAACATTTGCATGGAAAATGACAATCGATTAACAATCATTTCCCACTAGCATAAATATGAGTAACATACAGTTTTCCTGCTTGGCCGATTTTCATGAATGTTGGGACCAACCGATAACTATTCTTTAGAAGCTCACTCGAATCAAAAGACTTAGTTTTTTCTTAGACATCAATTCAAAAAGTTAATAGATACATATTTTAACATGCTAAGAGGTACAATAATCTAGTGAGTATCATGTGGACTAAGGTATCGACCCATGCATGGCGTCGATCACCATAAAAACTCAATACCGTAAGCTAAAAGAAGTCAAATTCAATACCAATCAAATGTATAAAAATGTATAGTTAATGAATGTCAAAATTTATCAAGACTCACACAAGGCCATTACATAGTCGATCTGGAAATGGTGATCAATTTCTAAGGGAAGCACGCATGACAAGGATTCTATAACAAGGGCATCAAATGCTATATACCTATTTTCCAAAAAAAAACTCAATGTATTGAGTGAATAAGTGCTTGATACACATAGACCTAGGTTTGGCGAAATCTAGAATTTATAGAATGGTATAAGAAAGAGAAAAGCCAATGAATAAATGCCTCTGTACAGGTATAACAGCAACCTTCATCATTTACAATGAAAGTCAAGATAGGTAAAGAAGCACTATTACAGTTAAATCAATATATTCCTCTACTATTCATATGGGAATTCTATTTAAGAATGATAGACGAGTGCTAATTCAAGTTGGATAAGAAACAAAGTACAATATTTCCACAAATATTAAAAAAATACAGTGCAACAAAGAATCAAACTGAGTGCCCACAAAACAAATTTCTTGGGAACATCAATGATAGAATCTTTTAAATGTCACAAAAGGAAAATATTTTAATTCCCTACATCATATACATTCGAATGCCTATTTTTTGAAATACAGAGAATTAGTTGAAGGTAAATAATGGAACCTGGTTTGCACAAGTAACTCGGCTAAGGGTTGATGCCAAGACAAAGCTCCATCATTTGCAACTATAACTTCTTTCCAGATTCAACAATCACTGCAATACCCTATTTCAAAACCCCCAAATCCAGAATGAAGATTTTCCAAAACAAGAACCGTTCATGGAAAAAAAAATGATATTTTTCTCCAGAAAAAAGTGTAAAAGCCCCCATTCAGTTAACTCCCACTAATTAATTTATTTTTCTCCACTCTTCGTAACTACATCCTTGCTAAATTTAATTTATTTATTTCTTTTATATTTCCCCACAATTCTCAACTTCAACCATTTGGTTTTATTTTATAATTGTTTAACTAAGTCTTATAAATTTACACACAAAAGATCAAACCATTAAAAATTTGGTTTATTAATTTAATCTCGCATGTAATTTATTTTAACAATCTCTTCAATTTAATATATATATATATATATATTTTAAATATTTCATTTTAACCATAAAGTTTAATCTCTTCAATTCAAATAAGGACTTAATAAATTTTATTTAATCAAGGCATAAACTATATAAAATATTTTATTTAATTAACCCAAAGCCTTTTTACTTCAATTATCTTTATTTAAGGTTAAAAAAAGGTACTCACCAAACACATTAATCAAGCAACATAGAGTCAAGCAATACCAGACTACAAGCGAAACAAAAAGTAAAATGACAACATTGGTGAACCGACACAAACTGACCTTATAGAAGAGGTGTGACATACTAATACTCATCCTTGATGAGTACAATGACTCAATGTGGGGGAACCGATGCTATATCCAAAACAACCACCTCCATTGGGATTAAGGCACGCTCAAACCTATCAATTCAAGTGGATTCGATGCCTAGTACTTGCAACCTACAACAAACCACACGATCAAAAATGTGTATAGGAAAACAGTCAATCACACCATGAAGGGAAATTTGTAGCATCGCAGTGCACTCGCAAGTGAGTGATGTGACCCTGTTCCCCTTCACCAATACACCAATATAAAATCATAATAGACCATTTGTCCAATAACTCATAATGCTCATATCAACAATAACTCACATAACAATTAAATGGATCTATTAAACATGATATAAGCATAAACATCAAATATAATAGGTTCATCATAATAGGGTATCAAAGAGTTATAATCATCTAATTATCATCAATAGTATCATAAAGTCCAAACACATCCAAATAGCAGTCCAAAAGAAAAAGTAAATTGAGGGGCACTAAAAGGTAGCCTGATATTTTGGGTTCAGAGCTACTTATAAATATATATGTATAATAATAGTATATAAATGAGTTTTCATCAACCCCTTACTATGTTAGGCCGTGTGAAGAATGCATGAGAAGACAAAGTAAAAATTAAAAAAATGGGTCAACATGGAAGGGAATCCTAAATTCTCCCCGTGCTTTGCATCATCCCCAATTTGTCGAAAGTCAATCAAAAACATGGAAGAATGATGATACAAATAGAAGAATTTTTACAATACAAACACCATTCCTATATCCAAGCACCAAAATGGGTGACGAGGTTCATCCAGGCATACACAACACGATCACGGGGGAACACATCACAACACACACACATCTAATCTAAAGATAAAGAAGAGTTCTTCCCTTAACAATGATCGATCAGGAGGTCATCTGCTTCCCACTCTAGATCATCAGAGGGTAAAGGAGGATGAGCCTACAGTGATGGAATGTTAAGGGGAGGAGCTTCTGACCCTACCGCAACAAGGGCTAAGGAAGATAGAACTTCAAGGTCTTCATCACCCAACTCTTGTGGGTCTAAGGTCAATGAATTTGTGAATATCACTAACAAGGTCAAAACTTCATCCACCAAGTTGAACATGCACTTAAAAGGAGTGCCATGTTTCACCTCGAAGGATGGATAAATTTATGCCTAAGGTTCATCACTAAGCTCATCAAGAAATTCAGTAATGGTGACAAACTCAAGAGAAGCCGGGACTGGTTCTATTACCGAGACGAAAAAAGTCAGCGTGAGGCCACCTCTCAAAGAATGTGGGATCCTCTCATGTCCATTGCTAGAGGGACCACCCTTTAACTTCTTCATTAGAGGAGGTGAAATCCCCACATACGAGGAAAGAAACACAAAAGATATGACCAAGGTGTTAATCATATCTATGGGCTATTGGAAAGTTGGGACATCTGAAATGGATGTCAACAAGGGTGGCTCTATTGAAGGAGCAATGAACACCTGCACCTTTTTTGGGTCAGGCGCATGTGCACTCGCAATGGAAGTTGGAAGTGATACAAAGCTGGTTTGGATGGAAACAAAGGGGAAGAGAGAGGAGGACACAATCAGAGGCCTTGATACATGGGTGACCATCTCCTCTTTCTTTCTCGATTAGGTGGCCTGCTAAGCCAAGAGAGCCTTTCTCTGGTGTTTGCACTCACGGGAAAGGAAGTTTTTGTGACTCTTAGAACTAGAGGCCAGAGGTTGTGAAGGAATGGAAGGCACCTGCTCCACCATGGGATTGTCCTCCATAGTTGTTTCCAATGGAGGGATAGACTCTTGTACGGGAGCAGGAGGGATAGGTTCAAAAATAACAAGTAGGAGGCCATGGAGGCTGAGACATAGAGGATTCCCCATGGGGGGCTTTCTTCCTACCATATTGAATGAGCCTAGGTTCTCTAGGTAGGATAGGAAGCTCAAATGCAGGATTCTTCGACCTTCACCAAGCGAGCACCATGGGATTCTCTTGTGATTGCGAGTTAGAAGAAGATGGTACCACAATAGAGCGAGAAGAAGCGTCAGGCTAGACAATGGAAGAGGAAGAAGGAGGATCTTGAGACCACTTCTCTTCTTCCCTTCTACGTGCCTTGAAAACATCACTATAAGATTTCAAGCAAGCCCTATGTGAAATAACATAAGGCAAAGGCATGTATCTAACTTTTGGCCTAGATCATCCTTTCTTATAATTTTGATATGTGTAATACAAGAGGTCCTTCTTGGGTGGGAGAGGACCAACAAGTGCAGGCCAAAAGTAATCTAAGGAGTAACTACCATGTGCAACTAGTGGTCTATAGCTAGTGTCATGGATCACATGCACGGAACCCTCATGAGTGAATTTCAAACACTTATGAACAAACAAAGGAACTAAATTCATAGCTACTAGCCAAGGGATGCCTAGCTTCACTTTGAAGACTTCAGATGCTGGGATAATGTCAAACATAAGGTTTATAGACTTAGGTCCGATGAGAACCGATAGGACAATACTACCTATAGGAGGTGCATAAAGCCCGTCGTGTGTGTGAACGGTACTCATAGGTGCATCATATCTATCCTTATGCAAGAAGTTTATTAACATGATCTCCTCAGTTATGATATTCACTTGAGATGTCAGATCAATGAGAACACCTACTATAGTGTTTCCATTTATCCTCACAGGGATGTAGAGAGGAGATGGTTCTCTGTTAAAGCCCATCGATAGGTCCTATGAAGTGAAGGTTATACCAGTACCACTACTCATAGGCTGCATAGAGGGAATAGGTTGATGTAGGAAAGAGGCCATTCAATACACTAAACGATACTTTCATAGAGTATCCTAAGGGTTATAGGATAAGACAGTGACCCAATTTAGGTTTCATTATGCAACACTTTGGAACCTTCCAAATATGCCTACTAGGGATTGCAGGTTGGGTTGCGAGGCGAGTGCCTCACAACACTCACACCTACAACACTCCTAGGATATGAGGAAAGTAACTTTTAGTATTGAAAAATAGAACCAAAATGGTTCACGTTAGGTTCACCAAAAATGTAACATAAGGGGACCAACCATGTCAAGGCCCTCGGTGACAGAGGGTCGAGAGCAGTAGGCTGCCCTAACTTACCTCAACTGAAGGGAGTGTTAGGAGATGTAGGATGAGAATGATGAGGACTATAAGGTTCTTTGATCACTCTACAAACCCAAGATTTGAGAGGGGACTAGGTGATTCAGTTATTAGGGTCAACTCTGTGTCTCAGATAGCTCTTTATCAGAGGACAAAAGCATGGTTTTGGGATACAACATGATGCGCTAGCGTCTCTCAGGTGTGTTGGCATCCGTATAGCCAGAGGACTAGAAAGATAATGTCTAACGACTAGAAAATGAACTAATAGCCTATTTAATGGTTTCTAAGGGAACAAAATAATACTATGAAGTAAGAAACATATAAACAGATATGATAAAACAAGTAGATTAATGCTAGGGTGACAAGAATGATCTCACACAAAATCTTGTTCGCCATCTAGCTCCATGAACCACGTCCACCTGCACACAACAAAGAGGAAAATTATTGGGGGGCTGTATAGGGGTCTTCCTTAGTGAAACTCCCATTTTGGTATTTCCACCTCCATGGATATCCAAGTTTGCAATGATAGGGAAATAGTACGATAAAGAAGGAAATAAGCAAAGAACACTAAAACACTACAAAACAGTAATGTGCTTACTCAAAAAAATAATAGAGGAGAGGAGTAGAAATATTACCACCTCCACCAAGAGTGCTCAAGGCTAATGGAGGAGAGAATGAGAGAAATTCAAGCCTCTGTTGCAATGGTGTTGTTCTACACTTTCTCTACTAAGTTGATGAAGCAATGGGATTGCTGCTATGAAGTGCAAGAATGCTACTTGAATGCTTGAATCTATAGGAGAGATTTTGGAAGAAGCTTGTAGAGTCTCCAAATGGATGAATGAATAGTGAATATGAAGGAAGGAGTGAAGAAAATGGCCATATTCGAGTCGATCAATTGAAGAGGGCATTACAAGTCAAATTCTAGTGAGAAGTGCAATGCCTCTGTAGGCTCCAGCTGTAGGAATCTACCAGGGATGTAAGTGCACCGCACAGACATCTATGTGTCACGTGGGCATCGCTAACAGTTATTCTTCTACTAACGCTCAAAATAGGCACCAAGTGGAACTAAGGTAGTTGGCATATGTGGAATTAAGCCTTCGAGTTTGGTTTTCTAAGGTGAGGAAGGGTAAAAGGGGAATTTTCTTAAGGGGTGAAAATTCTCTCTTATATAGTGTATAAATACATAGATACATGTTCAGATATTATAAAGAAAATAAATTGGTAGATTTGAACAAACAGGTTACAATAGACAAATCACATGAGAGATAGTTAGGCATATTAGTGGTAATACAAGATATTGTCAAGGTTTGAATCAAAATTTGAATGCAAAATCAAGGAGTAGGAAAAGATACATAACCTAATGTACCATGGTGGTAGGAATAAGATTCTCATTACACTTTTTCCATAACATAAGCCAATAATCAGATATAGCTTTTGTTGGTGTAGGTCTAGGCTATGCATTTTTTTGTTTTGTAAAGCTTGATTGATCATTTTCAATTTGTCTTTGCAATGTGAGTGTCAAGTGGGATAATCTTAGGATTAGGTGTATGATTCATCTTGTAAGTTTTATGTCTTGATTATATATATTTAAGCATGTAGATGACAAAAAATTTATGATCTTCAAACATCATGAGATATGGATATTACCTATTCTTTGAAATACTTGGAGTTTTTATAGAACATCCTTTCGCTTCAAATGAAGGAGAAAGGATGAAGGAGGTTTGTATTATTTTCTTTACTTCAATTTAGAATCTATCTTCAATTGTTAATGGTTAAGAAGTATATAATTATTAATTTAATTTGGATTCTAATCCCAATATGTAACTGGTTATGAAATGTATGATTCATATCTCAACTTGTAAATTTTATCATGCCCTAACACTATGAATGTTTAAATTGCTATGATAGAATGTTCATATGCAAATTTATTAGAAATTTTTGCTTCATTATGCAATTTGATTTTGTTGGAGAATTTCCTTACTCATTATGATGATGAAATTGTGCAATGCCATCATTTGTATGTAACTCAGTCTCTCAATGCTTGTTGCAAGTTGGGTACCTGTTTGTTACATTATCCTATTTCATTGGCTTAGCTTAATCACTTAATTATTGTAGTAATTTTTTAATAACAAGTGATTAGGAAAAATAATTTGGTTCCGTGAATTATTACTTGAAGGATAATTAAGAATTATTATTATGATGATGTATCATTGTGTGTTCTATTTCATGACTGCATCATGAACTATTGATTTTTTCTCATATTGGAGAGAGAGTATCATTGAGGAGAAGGTTCTAGCTGGTGGGGGTAGCTTGTCATGATGGAATCATACACACACAAACTTAGAGTCATGTAGCTAAGTTGCATAATATTAATGTATATATGTGTTCCTCACCTATGTACAGTTTCTTGGGGATAAAAAATCAATAGCTCATGTCAGTATTAGGTCATGAGCCAAACTTAGCACAATAGTGCGCTACTTTTAGATACTTGGTTGTATTAAGACATTTTTTCAAAATGAATCCCAAATTGAATAGGAATTGGCATGAAAATGCAAATTTCACCATTATAATAATATGTAAATACATAGTATGAAAGCTCAATTTTTTTTTTTGTTTGGTAATACACACTATGGAACCATACATCTATATATGCACCCTAAGAATTGTAAAGTACATCTCGAGCTC
The DNA here is from genome assembly GCA_007115665.2 of Sequoiadendron giganteum. Taxonomy (NCBI): domain Eukaryota; kingdom Viridiplantae; phylum Streptophyta; class Pinopsida; order Cupressales; family Cupressaceae; genus Sequoiadendron; species Sequoiadendron giganteum. The sequence continues at coordinate 270,619,272 of CM021101.1, forward strand.
TATAAAAGAACCCACACCTTTCACTTTTAGAAATAAATCTACATTTTATATGTGCAAGCATACAAATATAAGTTATTGTGTATGCATAAACAAATCCATGTGTATATTCAAAATTATTAAATATCATTGTATTTGAATATTTATATTATTATAATAAAGAAATGAAATTATTATTATTATTAAGTAATACTATATTCTAATAAAAAATTTACACTAAATAATATTTAGAGAGGAATAATATGTTGTCAAATAAAAATAAACTTAAGTTTGTTACCTTTTCTCCCTTCCACGTGTCTTTTCAAGGCTTCCAAATCTTACATGCATTTCTAACGTGGAGGGTGAAAGGTAGTCTAAGGGTTGACAGTTCCTTTTCTTAATTTTGGATGAATTTTTGGGAAGGGAAAAATATGTTTTGTTTGGAGAGAGCTCTACAAAAAAAGAAGGGGTTTTTGGTAAATTAATTTGTAGCCATTCCATGAGACCACAGTTTTTGGGAGGCATTCTATGAGTAGTTCATGTGCTCTATCAATACTTCCACATTTTAGAGATATGTTTTAGTAGAGGACACTAGGAGGTATACAATTTGATTGAAAATTATATTTTAAGTGTAAGTTATCTTTCTTGTTACAAATCCCATTCCAATATTTTCTTAATTGTTTAGTTTCATGACCTGATTAGCTGCTATGAATCTCAATTACATTGAAAAAATTGTAAATAATGGTTATTATGTTGCCTCCAACACTTGTATTTACATTGAAATAATTTTGGAGGTCATTACTATTTGAAATGGGAGGTATTTCTCTTCTGACTTTTATTTCATTATTCAAAAGTATTTAGTTATAGATTGGGGCAGTAACCATTAGTCAATATTTTGCTAGAAAGAGCATTTAATGGAATTGTTTAAAAATAGTTTCACTAAGGTTCCATTATCTCTTTAAGAACCACATAAGTTTAATAAAATAGTATATTGGGATTATCACTAGAATCAAAAAAATAATCCCTAAAATTTATCATGAAATTTACAATTAAAAGTCTCTATATAATAGAGATTACAAAATAGCTTACACACCTTGTGTAACATCAAGATTTCTTTCCAATTCTAAGATATATCTCTATCTCTTCATTCGATTTGCATCATATCTATTTCTAGAAGAGTTCTTTCTTACATAACCATAAAAAAGTGGTTTAGTAATTTGAAATGAGAATTGAGAGAGTGTAATAACAACCATTATGTATTGTGGATTTTCATTCAAGAACCTACACAAAGAATTGTCCATAGTCAAATAAGGTACTTAGAGCTTGTGGCCATTACAAACTTCTACTATATAGCTTCCAAAATTAACCTTTTATGATAATATAATTGGGTGTGTGTTTAAAAAAAAAGAACTATCTATGTCCAAGTATCCATGGGTTGTTGAGGCTTGTGCCAATATTTGTTACATTAAAAAGAGGGAACTAGGATTTGATGCAAAGTAGGACTTAAACTTTAGATAAAGAAGCCTATGCCCAAGGAGGGAAGACTTGGCCTTGTTGGCATTGATTTTTGTTGGTTGAAATTAGATTGCCATTGATGTCAACTCATAGTATACATGGTTTGTATGTAGCTACAAGAACAAGCCTGGTAGAAAAACCTTATAGTTTGCAACTATAGTAGTCTACAATTCATGCGACAGAAAGATGACTGTAGAGTGACTGGAGCTTCACAATGATAGAAACTTAACAGCTTAAATCGAAGTCAATGTTGGTCAATAGTGAAATATAATAAAAGACAACCTTGCAAGTTGGACCGATTAAATAATAATGACATGTAATACACATGGCAGAGAATATGTGGATTGAAGCTTTGGCCGATTATTTCACTTTTTATCTACTAGGGTTTCTATATGTGCAAGGTTCTGTTTTGCATGGATACAAGAGATTAGTTTTTACGCTATCATTTTTGAGATGTTATGACAAAAAAAGGATAATGTGCAGATATGACAAAAAGGAGGTTATTCTATTTGTCATTTGTTAAAGCATAAGGTATGGCGATTTTACCCTAAATCGACACATCATGTTTTGTTTTCTCTTCCTTTCAGCTAGGTGATTGTCTATATCGGATTTCCATCTATTAAGTATGGAAAATATTATACTCTTCTTTATCTTGTTGCATTGGCAACCATTATGGTTTGAATCAAATCAGATTTTATTGTTGATTCTTATCTTGGTGATGAAGTCTCTATAGTTGCACCTCATGAAAAGATTTTATAATATTTTTTTTAAAGTTTACATAACTCTTGCAGAATGTGGTGATGCCCTAGATAAGGTTTTTCATTTATTACAGATTTGATATTAGATTATAAGTTGTTGTTCAATTGGGAAAATCAAGGCAAAACAAATCTTATATTTATTTTGTTTAAGAAAAGGCTTTTTAAATCCATGGCAGCTAGTCTAAAAATAAGTAGCAACATTGAATTTTTTAGTTGCTCAAGAAGAGAATTAAAAAATTTCACATGGAAGAATAGGAAGAGAATAAGATTTAGTTTTTTGTTTAATGTTATGCAAGAATATAAAATAAAAAACTGATAAAGAAGATTAGGCTAGATTCAAAAGGTGTGATGACTAAAATAAGATGTATCAAATTAAAAGGAATACTTATACATGAATTAATCATAAATCTATAGAAAATTGCTACATGAATGTCAGATTGTTATTGATAGAAAGTTGCAGAAATTTTTTGTTTAAAGTTTAGGGCTGCGAAATCTCTTTGTCCTAGCAGAAGCAATATCTATCAAAGATATTTATTCATTTCTACTATATGTAGAGAATTTATATGAGTGTACGAGGAGAGAGTGGGAAGGTATGAGTGTGGAGAAGAGATTAGATAACTCTGTAAAAACATAGTATGTATTTTTGAGTAAATAATGTTTTAATTTTCTGCAGAAATATGTGAAGGCTTGTGTTAGTTTTTGAAGAAGACTTATTATGTGAAATGAAATAATAGTGGTTGGTGTGAAGTTGAAAGAGAGAAGAAAGGAGACATTCAAGAATACTTGCAGAGGTAGTGAATTATTGAATACTAGAAGTTTTTGAGGACAACAAGTTAAAAAAATTCTTTCAAGTGCAATTTTTTTTTAAAGTTACAAAACATCATTTGTAACATGATATTTGAATTATAATAAAAAAATATCTTATTGTATACTCATCTAAGTGGGTGCTCAGATTAGGGATAGAATATCCTTTGGGTTGGTGCTCATAAACTAGGAATTGGTGTTCCTTTGGGTTGGTGCCCATAAATTGTAACATAAAACATTTTCATTGTGAGGCTAGATTGGTGCAGTAGCCTCCAACAGCTATTCTCACCAAGGTTTTTTTTCATCTTGGGTGTTTCCTCATATATCTTGTGAATTGTGGGATGAATCTTTTGTGCTTGGTTTAGATACCTTTACTTTTCTTTAGGTTTATTCTTTTAGAGTTTATTGTCATATTGCTTAGAAAGTGAAAATTGCAGTCCACTGATTCACCCCCCCCCTCAGTGGTCTTTCTGTTCCTTCAATTGGTATCAGAGCCTTAGGTTCCCTATTAGAAAGCTTTCTCTAGCTTGGGTAAATTCTTGTTTGTAAACACAATGTCTAAGCATGAATCCTCTTATGTGAAAGTACCTATGTCTGATGGAACTAACTACACCTTATAGAGTAGAAGAGTGGAAACGCACTTATCCTCCCTAGGTTGTGATGTGAGGTTGATTGTCAAAAAAAATCATATTGTTCCCCAAAATCCTCTAACTGACCTTGATGATAAAAAGGAATATGAGTATAATTCCAATCCCAAGCATGTTATTCTTATTGGATTGTCTGATACTGATTTTTTCAAAGTTATTCACTACTAATCTACAAAAAAAACTTGGGATACACTACAAAAGATTTATGAAGGTGATGAGAATGTGAAGGAAGCCAAGTTACAAAATATCAGAGCTCTTTTTGAAGGATTGAAGATGAGGGAAGATGAGAATATTGTTGATTACCTACTAAGATTAGATGAGATTGTTAATGTTGTAAGAGGACTTGGTGAAGAAATTGATGATAATGTAATTGCTAAGAAAGTTCTCATTAACAATAAGATATGACAATAAAGTTTTTTCCATAGAAGAAGCTAGAGACTTGAAGACCTTCTCCGTGGATGAATTATTTGGTTCATTATCAGCCTATAAAATGAGGACTATGAGTGTTGAACCTTTGAAGAGAGAAGCTTCCTTCAACTTAGTGAAGAAAGGAAAAGAGCCGATATCAAACGTTGATCAAGAAGAACCTGACAATGCTGAAGCAAATTTTGTCAAGAAATTGAAGAAAGGATCGGGCAAGTATAAAGATAAGCTGCCCTTTAAGTGTGTTAATTGTGGAAAGATTAGACATTTTTCTGCTAAGTGTCCTTATGAGAACAAGGAAGAAAACACTGAAGAAAGTAATAAGTTCAGACCTAAGAAGTTCTACAAATCCAAGAAGAATTTTTTTAAGAAGAAGACTAGTCTTCTCACTGTTGAAAGTGAAACATCAGATGATGAAAGTGATTTAGCTAAAGATACTAGTGAAGATGAGAAAGAGTTAAATCTCTTCATGGCTCAAGAAGTTCTAAATGACAAGAATATTGAAAATAATGATCAATCTGAAAATTCAAAAAATAATTGATAGTGATAAGGAAGATGAAGATGATGCTTAGGTTAATCTTGAAGGAGAACTAGTTTATGCTCTTAGTGACTTAAAAAGGTTGAAGAAAGATGATACCAAACTCAAGAACAATGCATTAAAAGAACAAGACCAGTTAGAAAAGAGTATTGTCACTCTAAAGACATAGTTGGAAGAAGCTCAAAGAATGAGTGAAGTTTTGAAATCATAAGTTGATGCAAAGCAAAAAGAATGTCAGAGGTTGGAACAGGAGGTAGTAACTCTAAGAAAAGAGTTAGAAACTTGTCAAGAAGAAATAAAGTTGAGAATGAAAAATGAGGGCAACACTAATGCACTAAATGATATACTTGGTAAGTAGAAAAAGAAGAAATATTATAGTGGTGTTGGCTATGAACAAGGTGAGAGCTCCAATATGGGTGAAAAATCAAAGAAGTGGATTGTTTTCACAACTACAAGAAGTGAAAACGCTACTGCCCGAAGTGATAATATTAATGCTACCACATGTGAAAACGTTGCTACCCCAAGAGATAGTATTGATGCTGCCACAAGTAAAAATATTGTTATTCCAAGAGATAACATTGCTGCCCCAAAGAATACTGTTACTATTCCACATGTTAATGTTGCTGCCCCAAGGATGAGAAGATATATTGCTACTATGGAAACAACTGGAAGTATTTCTTGGTATAATAATTGGTATAATCCTAAATTCCATGGTTATTGTTTTAGATGCAATGCTTATGGTAATAAGTTCATACAGTGTAAAATGTTGAGAAGAGTAGATCCAAATTTCATGAGCATAAATTATTTTGCACCTTTGAGAGATTTGGATATTGTGTGTTACCATTGAGTTAATCTGGGACATAGAAGTGCAGATTGTAAAAGTATAAATTAGACTAGTAAAGGCTTCAACTTTCCTATGTTCAATGAGAATATAGAATGCTACTATTGTCATAACTATGGACACACTGAAAATTTTTGTAGCGCAAGATATACTAAACATGAAAAGAACGTAGTTGCTTCCCCTAAGAACAAAAATGAACAAATAGTAGAAGCAAATAAGAATGAAACCAAGCAAGAATGGAAAGGGGTGAGTAAAGACAAAGTTTAGTCAAGCATGTTAGCTCACAAACAACATTACACATAGAGAATAAAAATCTATGGGTGATAGATAGTGGCTGCTCCAACCACATGAGTGGCAATAGGAACAAATTCAAATAGCTAGAAGATTGGAACTGTGGTTCAGTTAAGCTTGGGAATAACTCCTCAATCAAGATAAAAGGTAAATGAACCCTAAGCATTGATGGAAAACTACTCACAAACGGATGTGTTGTGCACTTTTCACACACACGCTCCGCTGAAGGAAGGGACCCTCTTTTCTTTCTTTGCTTCCTTGTTGGTTTGTCATAGGGTCTTGACTTCATCCCCTTAAGGGTTAAGTCTCTTGGTCTTGGTTTTGTTTCGCCCATGTACTTACTGATAAATCTGCATTTGAGATGTTATTTTGCAACTTCATCAAGATTACCTAACTCCTTGAGGCTGACCCTTGCTCGCAATTTTGAATTTGAGGCAAAATTGGTTAAGTTTGGGGTAGGTTCAGTAATTTTGAGGTACCTCGGATTACTCAGACCTTAATCCGATCGAGTAATTCGAGCTACCCAACATTACCTGAGTTCGAGCTCCCATTGGGTTTCTGAGTTTCTACTGATGTACACATGAGCATTTATTGCTTGCATTAATGAGTTTTAAAGGGTCAATTTGGAAATATAATGAGGATTGAGGGGTTATTTGGTCATTTTGCATTCATGTGTGTGTGAAGCTGAGAAAAATCTCCATTATCTTGCATTTGTTTTGAGCTCCAATGTTGGGTTTGTCTTCTCTGAGTGATCATTCTAGGGTCTGAGAATATCTATTTCTAGTCCACCATTGCATCTTCCTTTGTTGTGCATCATTTCAAGGTACACTTTTGGTATTTCCTAGGTCGTTTCACTTCACTTTGAGCCTTGTTGTTAGATTTTTTTCTAGTGAGTCATCTATTGAGTTCAATATTTTGGTTTTGTTTCACCATCTAGGGTTTTCCGTTCTTCAAAGTGCGTATTCTAAAAGGTTAAAATAGGGCTTTGATTTGGGTGCATTCAGTGAATGAGATTTATTGAATACTCTTAGGATTCACTCGTTTCATTTTATTTTCATGATTGATGTCAAAATTTTGGAGTGTCGCCTCGATTCTGAATGATAAATCAAAACCCAAGTTTTGTGCTCACAAATTTGATAAAGGATGAATGATGTTGAGGACTTTGAAACAAATTGTTTGAATCCCTGCGTGAGTCATTTTAATTTCATCTTAGATTAACAATGATTCAATATTTGGAAGGTGAATTTGTTTCATTTATCATTTTGACACGAAGTAGTCTCAACACTTAGAAATTTCACCACCTGAGCTAAACTCACAAATTCTAAGGTAGCTACAATTTTTTCGAGCTCTAATCTGCTAGGAGAATTTGAGCCCCCTCGGATTATCCGAATCCAATGTGCATCTGAAGAACATAACTCATAAGTGAACACTTAGCCAATATCGAGCTCATCTTTCATTTGGTAATTCTGAGCCACCTTGGATTACTTGAATGTTAGTTCACCCGAGTAATCTGAGACTCCTTGAATTATCCAAGCTTTTTGAACCTCATAGTCCAATGCATGAAATCAATTAAAATTTGAATGAAGGAAATTTGTGGAGTGTTTTCAAGATGATCAATGCTAGAGTAAGTTTAATTGTGTCAAGAATCCTTATCCATTAAAGATTCAAGTAATCACAAGTCTAAATGAGATCAATGTTTTGACTTCCGGGAAATCTGAGCTTTCTCGAATTACCCAACCTTTCCCTATTCATTCCAAATTTCAAGTGTTGTTGACAAATAAGCTTGCATATGGTGGTTACTTGGAATTTATAGCTGGATATTCATTAGTTTGAGCATGGTTCATTTACATATCTTTGAATAAAATGATGAAGTGGATTTTTCTTCTTGCACTAGCATATTGATGTTGTAGTTTGCACCTGATCATGGCATTGACAAATCTTACTGAATGAATGACATATTGTATTATTGTTTGCATTTGGGTAATTATGAAATTTCTCTAATAGATGTAGGTAGAGTTGAGCCTTGATAAGGCTTCCAAATCAAAACATGTTGCAGTGCAAGAGGAGGTTAAAAAGAGAACTGGGAGAATGAAGTATGATTTCAAAGGCATATGGCTGGAGTCCAAGATATCTTTTGTATGTTCCAAGATTATGGATACAAATTTGGGGCATGTGGACTATGATGACTTCCAACAAAGGATGTTTGGTTGTGCACCCACCAAATTGGCACAAATCCTAACTCACACTGGTTTGGCTCAAGTAGCAGGGTTCCTCCCTAATCAATTATGCCCGGAGTTGGTCTTGGAATGTGCAAGAAATTATGACTCAGACAAAATGATCATAGTTGGACCTCAAGGTAGAGTCATGGCCAACCTTACAAAGGAGTACATTGCAAGAGTGTTCAACATAGCCTCACATCATAAGCTGATTGAGGAAATAAATATTAGAGAAGCAATAAAGCTCTATGATGAGGATCCTAATAGGGCCTTGGAGGTCATGAATAATTCTTGGATATTCAAGCCTAAGCCCCACTATTCTAATCTACCCAAGCAACTACATAGAAGTGACTTCAAAATTGAGTATCATGATATCATAAACCTCTTGGGTAGGGTGATGGTCTCATGTTTTTCATATTGGATATTCTTCCCCATTACACAAATCAGGGGTGGAAAGCACTATCATTGGGCCAAAATCATAAGAAATAACTTGGATTCCCAGTTGAGGAGTGTGCAGGAGACCAATAGGTTCACAATGACCTCGTACCTTGTATATGTTGGCAATTAAAAATAGGTATAAAGGTCTCAGTTACAAGGGAACTATGGGAAAAGATAGAATATGGGATTTATATCCACAGTTGCAATACAAGACAACAAATTAAAGGAGAGCAAACAATGCATTTTTTATGTATGTTCCTAGGCTACTATAGGATGCCCTCCAGGTTAGAATTTTTGTTGGTAATGGTTCATTTAGTTTCAAAGGTTCACATACATCTGGATACAAGGGTCTCCTACATTCCCCTTAGACTGCCAAGATACTTGACTAACAAGCTCATAATGCTAGAATTGACAATGAAAATGGTAGCCTTTGAGGAAATTTTGCAAAAGGATCTACATAAGAAGGGGTTGGGGGTAGAATTTACACAAAGGATTGGAACCCTGGAGGCTTTCCCATCCATCCAAAGTGCACAATATTATAAGGATATGGTGCAATTTTAATTGTACTCTCATACTGGCAGGGGTAAATTTGATCCCTATGGAAAAGCTCAGAAGCAAGCCAATAGATAGTTTAGATATAAGGATCACATTGAGGACTATTGGGCCAATTTTCAGGATGAGTTCAAGGTTGTCAGAAGGATGTTGTCTAGGCTACCTCTCAAACTAATCAGGCTCTACAAAATAGTTGAGGTCCGAGACCAAGTCCTAGATGATGACGTGGACCTAATTCAACACTATGACTATGATCCTTATAGAATTGCCCCTCTACCACCAATCAGCTAGTCGAAAGAGGAAGTAAAAAATTTGGACCAGTTAACTGCACTCGTTAAGAAGTATTCGAAGTTGTGGGTAAAAAATAAGGTGTTGGAGCTGTAGGTGGATGGCACCAAGCTCACTTATGACTTGATGGGGGATATGGAATCCCAATCTAAAGAGGAGGAAGAGATTGAAAAAGATGACACTACTAAGCCTCAAGATGAAGATAATCAAGATGAGGTTAGCCCCCTAAAGATAAAGAGAAGAACAAGGAGCCAAACACAAACCAAGCTTGCTGAGAAGCAGTCTCCTAAGATGAAGAAGGCTCCAAAATTTGGTGTTACTACTGAAGGTGGGGAGTCTTCACAGCTAGCCAAGAAGAGGAAATTGGTCATTGAAAGCCAAAAGACAGCCAAGGCTAGAAAGAATGACACTACTACTAATTCCCCTTCCTTGGCAAAGGTCATAGACATAGAGAGCTCAGGGGAAAATCCTCAAGTCTATGTTAGGAGAAATTCTCCTAAAATCAAGACATCCCTAATTACAAAAATAAAGATTATTGAGAAAGAAGTGTTGATTGAAGAAGCACCTATAGATGTAGGTGCAAAAGAAGTAGTCACTGGAAATGATTCTCCTCCTCCCTATCCTCTTCATGATACATTAGCCCCAAAAGTAGAAACTAATGAGGAGGGAAACATATCCAATAATCCAGGGCAACATGAGTCTGAGGATGAGGATATTTCCACTCCCTAGAGTGGAGATTGGAAAAAGTTCATGGAAGAGTTTGGGAAATCAAACTCTGGAGCACAAAGAAGAAACATCAAGTCTGAGGTCACTCAGGAGATGCCATCCAAGTCCCCAGAGAAAGAAAAGGTCAATGAGTAGAAGGACCAGCAAGAAGCAAAGAGAAATGTGGAGAAAGTTGTTGATAGTCCTACTCAAGACAAAACTGAGCAAGAGGCTCTTTCCACTGAGAAAGGAACAAAGAAACATACTATTCCAGATTGGTAAGAGAAGAGGCTTAGCAAGAAGCCCATTATTGTTCAAGAAGAGACTCCCAACTGGTATAATCTGTTAGAGAAATGGGGGCAGCCCAAGCAAAGGAAAAGGGCTAAGACAGTTTCTAAATTCTAGAAGGATGAGTTTAATAACAAGGTTGTCCACATAGTTGTCCCTGTAGAAAATAAGTGTAAAGACGAGGCGAGGCCAATCGATTATAAAGTACAAACCATCAATTTGGGGCCATCCACCAAGGAGCACGAGAAGGAAGAGTTTTAGGAGTCTTACCAATCCATTATAAGAAGGCTTGACAAAGAAACAAAGGGAAAGGAGAAGATGCAGAAGCAACTAAGTGATGTTTACAAATATGTCCAGCATCTAATGAAGCCTCTACAGGCCTATACTAATGGTAGTTCTTCAATCCCAGAAGGGTTTCTACCAAAGGAGATTGTGTCAGAAATAGAGAGATTGAAATCCACAACACACAATGCCCATGAATGGCTTCAAGAGGTTAGAAAAAGAGGTGATGGATCAATAGATTAGATCTTTGGAATTCATTCCAAGGCTGCTAAATTTCTTGAAGACACCTCCCAATTTGTTTCCAATTGTAATAAGGTGGATGAATCGATGGTGGAAGAATTAAAGAAAATTCTATAGCTACCCAAGGATGAACTAGCTAAAATGAATATCTTCTCCTTTGATGAAATTGGTAAGGTGAAGGAGTGGATACAAGTCTAGAATTATAGGAAAGAACTCCTCTCCAAGGATTTGAAGAAAATCATGAAGCTGCAAAGGAAAATGAAAGAGATATGTGATAGTTGTATTAGTTTTTAAGAAATTATGACTGGAAGAAGAAAGTTTGGCCAAACAAATATGAACATTGGCCGGTTACAGGCATGGTGGCATGAGATTTATGCCCCTTCTGATGGTGCAGTAGTTGCTAAAGATGATCTAGAGGATGCAACAATCTATATTTCAAAGCTAGATAAATATCATGAATTATAGGTTGAATGGAATAAGGAAATACCCCAACATTTAGAAGAATATAAAAATCATAAGACAAGGGTTAAATTCATTCCAGTTCTAGATCCAATAGATATGGGGGAGATATTGGAGAAATTCAAAGAGTTGTCCAATAAATTGCAATCCAATAAAGAGGGAGAAAACGTCTAGCTTGGGGTGACCTAGGAAAATGAGCCAATCATTTGACTTTTCAGCCAGCAAGGGTAACCTCAAATTTTGTGTAATCAAAGGAATATTTTGGAAGGGTCTAGGCTGACCTAGATGATGTTTTAAAAACATTAAATGTAAATTTTATTTTATTAATTACTCTCTAGGCCAACCTTTTTGGCTGACCTAATGATGCAAACCCTAATTTTGGGCCGACCTAATGTAATTTCTCTATAAATTAAGGCTCCAACTTCCTTTGTAAGAGTTAGAATTAGTTAGACATAGTTGTAAGAGCTAGATTTGAGATAGGAGTTAGTATTTTCTGAGAGCAAATGCTGATACATTGAGAATACATGAATTGTTGCAAACTTGGGTGATTCAATATAAGTAAAGACATTGTTCTTTGGTGAGATTTCTTGTGTTACTTCACTTTGCATGGTTCTTGTTGTTCCATATCCTTAAGATTGCTTTGAGATTATTAGTTGCATGTTAGATTTTAGATTTAGATGTGATGCAATGGTGTTTATGGTTTAATATTTTAAGTGTTTGAGCAATCCTTGGTCCATAGTTTTAACAGCTTGTTGATTGTAAGTTGTTGTCTAAAGTTATCCTGGGCCTTTAATTTATGTGCTAAGTTTGATTGTGGGTATTTATTCATTTCAATTATCAAATAAGGTTGATTTGGGTGAATGCTTCATGATATGAAAATATTTAATTCCTTAGAAGATTGCACTATTCATGTGAGATTGCAGGTTTATTCTGGGTTTAGTGGGAATTAGTTTTGAAGGATTGGTCCACTTTGGGTGTTTAATCATCTACATTGTTGGTCTTAGGTTTAGTTCACTTTTCAAAATCTCTCTAAACCATTTATTTTGAAATTTAGGTTATGTTTAGGAATAAAAGCATCAATAAATTGCAAGATCTGATGAATTTGATGTTTCCAGCATTGTTCATTTGTAAGGCCCCTTGTGATTACCAACATTTTCACATTTATCACTGAGTTGTTTATGCATTGTCAAGACCTGACATTAGAGACCTTGGGGTTATCTCTTGAGGCTTGCTGATAGAGATTTACCTTTCAAGAGAGGTAGGATATCATATTTTGTTTGAGTTATTGTGTAGAAAACACCATCAACATGATGTATACTATGTTGAAGGGCTGAAACATAACTTACTCAATGTAAGCCAAATGTGTGACAATAGTTATAAATTTTCATTTGATTCCAAAGGATGTGAAATCAGAAAAGAGAACAATGGAAGATTAATTGTTGAAGGTAAAAGAATACATGGAAATATCTACAACTTGAGAGAATGTCATGAAGCTCAATGTATGATTGGAAAAAATGATGAGAGTTGGTTATGTCACAGGATGCTAGGACACATAAATTTTGACAATTTTGTCAAAGTAAGCTCAAAAGGTTATGTGAGACATATTCCAAAGATAACTAGACCAACAAACATTATTTTTAATGAATATCAAAAAGGAAAGCGAACCAAAGTGAGTTTCAATACAAAAGAGTACTCAACCACAAGGCCACTTGAGTTAGTATATACAGATTTATGTGGTCCTACAAGGACAAGATCTTTAAATGGTGACAAATATTTTATGTTGCTGATTGATGACTACTCAAGGATGACTTGGGTAACTTTCCTACAAGATAATCCAAAAGCATTTGAAAGGTTCAATATATTTAGAAAAATGGTTGAGAAACAAAGTGGTTTCAAGTTAAAATGTTTAAGATCAGACCGTGGTGGATAATTTACATCATATCAGTTTCAAGACTATTGTGAACAACATGGGATTAGGAGATAATATTATAGTGCTCGATCACCTCAACAAAATGGAGTTATTGAGAGAAAGAATAGGAGTGAAAAAGAAATGGCAAGAACTATGCTTAGTGAGTCAAACCTACTAGATGTTTATTGGAAAGAGGTTGTTCATACAATAGTATACACACTAAATAGGGCCTAGCTAAGAGTGCACATCAAAAGGACACCTTATGAGCTATGGTATGGTTAAAACCCTTCTCTCAAATACTTCAAATTTTTTGATAATAAGTGTTTCATTAATTAATATTATGATGAGCTTGGTAGTTTTGATTCAAGATGTGATGATGGGATATTATTAGGATGCTCAACTCATAGTAAGGAATATAAGTGTTTTAAAAAATTCCTTAAGAGAGTAGTTGAGTGTGTATATGCGAGAATAGATGAAGATTTGCAATTGTCAAGGAAAAAATTAAAAAATCAGATTGAAGAAAATCATGATGAAGGATAAGAGCAATCAAAAAATGAAGATGTTAGAAAAACTCCAAATAAACCCCCAAGCACATATGTTCAGAAGTACCACCCTGAAAAAACTAGATTATAGGAAACAAAGATGTTGGTGTACAAACTAGAAGAAGACATGTTGGGAATGATGATCAAGTCAACTTGTGTCTTCTAACTGAAATAGAACCAAAGAGTTACAATAATGCCAGCAAGAGTGAAGATTGGATAAAGGCTATGAAAGAGGAGCTACAATAGATTGAAAGAAACAAAACATGGGATTTAGTTCCAAGGCCAGCTAATAAGAATATTATTGGCACAAAATGGGTCTATAGAAACAAAGTAAATGAAGAAGGTAAAGTGATTAGAAATAAAGCTAGATTAGTATGCAAGGGATGCTCTCAAGTCAAGGGTATACATTTTGAGGAAAAAAAATTCCCAGTTGCAAGACTAGAGGCTATTAGAATGTTCTTAGCATTCTTAACATATAATAACTACAAAGTTTATCAAATGGATGTTAAGTATACATTCTTGAATGGTAACCTTGAGGAAGAAGTTTACATAGAACAACTTGAAGGGTTTGAGTCACTTGAACAAGGAGATTATGTATGCAGATTGAGAAAAGTATTATATGGATTAAAAAAATCCCCTAGAGCATGGTACTCTAGATTGGATGCCTATTTACATCAGCAAGGCTTCAAGAAAGGATTTGTTGACAAAAATCTATACACCAAAGTGGAAGGTAACCATATGATCATCATTGTTGTTTATGTAGATGATATCATCTTTGTTGGAAGTCATGATAATTTGTGCAAGAATTTTGTTGATCAAATGCAACAAGAATTTTAAATGTCGATGATAGGTGAGCTGTCCTACTTTCTTGGTTTGCAAATTTCACAATTATACAAAGTAATTTTTATTTCACAAACTAAGTATGCTAGAAACATGTTGAAAAGGTTTCAAATGGATGATTGTAATCCTGTCAGTACACCTATGGTGGCTGGATGCAAGCTATCCAAGAATGATGATTCACCTAATGTTGATCAAACCATGTTTAGATCCATGATTGGAAGTTTATTGTACCTTACTGCCTCTAGACCTGATATTGTACAAGTTGTATGTATGGTAGCTAGATTTCAGTCTTCTCCAAAACAATCCCATTTGAATGTTGTAAGAATAAATTTTAGATATTTGCAAGGTAGTTTTACCTATGGTTTATGGTATGCTAAGCATGATCAATTCATATTGCAAGCTTACACAGATGCAAATTGGGTTGGGTGCATATATGACAAGAAGAGAATGAGTGGAGGTGCTTTCTTCCTTGGTGGTAGATTGGTCTATTGGCATAGTAAAAAGAAAGAATCTATTTTGTTGTCTACAACTAAAGCATAATACATGGATACTGCCTCATGTTGCTCTCAATTTCTCTAGATGAAACAAACTCTAAAAGATATTTAGATAGAATATTCAGAACATATTTCCATTATGTGTGATAATTATAGTGCAATCAATATCTCTAAAAATCCAGTTCTGCACTCAAGAACCAAACACATAGCCATTAAGTACAATTTCTTGACAGAAAAAGTGAGTGAAAAAGAAGTTCAACTTGAATATGTGAATACTGGTGAGAAAATAGCTGATATCCTTACCAAACAATTGCCCAAAGAAATATTTGAGTATTTGAGAATTAGGTTGGGAGTTGTATCTCCCTCTTCTAACACTTAGTTGGATAAGGAAGTTTATGATTAAGGGGGAGCTTATTAGACATCATCTTGCATCCCTGAGTTTTTTCTACTCCACGGGGGTAGAAGTGTCAAGTTTGAAGTTCTAAGAGAGATGGTTCTTTGAGAAGAAATGGTTGTTGCTCATGTCATACACTTGCTATTTCTAATAGTTTTTGTTATCCATGATTATTTTTTCTCCTTACATGTTTCTTCATGGAGAAGATTATTATTGTCCTTCATACTAGAACTGCATTTCTATTTGATTAGTGTCGATTTAAATCTTCTTATGTTCATGAAAGGGGGAGATCATTGGATAGTAGTAATGTTCAGTCAATTTTTGTTCTATTTTTATGTTGATAAAGATGTAAAGTTATGACATCATGGTGGTATTCGATCAAAAAATGGTCTTTATGACACTCTTTTCCATTGTTTTCAAAGGGGAGATATTATCTATTGAGGGGGAGCAGATCAACTAGATGCATAGAATTTGATTGGTTGAAATCAGTGCCAAAGGGGGAGATTATTGGCATTGAGTTTTTTTGGTTGGCATTAGATTTCCATTGATGTCAACTCATGGTATACATGGTTTGTATGCAGCTACAGGAACAAGCATGGCACAAAAACCTTACAGTTTGCAACTACAGTAGTCTGTAGTTCATGCAATAGGAATATGAATCCAGAGTGATAGGAGCTTCACAACAATAGAAAATTAATAGCTTAAATCAAAGTCAAAGTTGGTCAATAGTGAAATATAATAAAACACAACCTTGCAACTTGGACTAACTAAAGAATACTGACATGGCATACACATGGCAGAGAATATGTGGAGTAATGAATACATGGTGAATATGTGGAGTAATTAAGACATGGTGAATATGTGGAAGCTTTGGCCGATTGTTTCAATTTTTGTCTGCTAGGGTTTCTATATGTGCAGGGTTCTATTTTGCATAGCTGCAAGAGATTATTTTTTACTCTATCATTATTCAGATGTTAGGACAACAAAAGGATAACATGCACATATGACAACAAGGAGGTTATTCTATTTATCTTTTGTTCAAGCATAAGGTATGGAATTTTTACCCTCAATCAACACATCATGTTTTTTCTTCTCTTCCTTTTAGCCAGGCGGTTGTCTATCTCATATTCTCATCTATTAAGTATGGAAAACATTATACACTTCTTTATCTTGTTGCCTTGGTGGCCATTATTGTTTGAATCAAAATCAAATTTTATTGTTGATTCTTAGCTTGGTGGTGAAGTCTTTGTAGCTTCACCTCATGAAAATATTTTATAATCTTTTTGTTTAAGTTTGCATACCTCCCGTAGAATATGGTGATACCCTAGATAAGGTTTTTCATTTATTACATATTTGATATTAGATTGTAAATTGTTCAATTGGGAAAATTGAGGCAAAATAAATATGGTATTTATTTTGTTTAAAAAAAGGCTTATTAAATCCATGGAAGTCAGTCTAGAAAGAAGTAGTAGTATTAAATTTTTTATTTGCTCAAGAAGAGCATTAAAAACTTGCAGATGGAAGAACGAGAAGAGAATAAGATTTAGTTTTTTGTTTAATGTTCTGCAAGAATATAAAATATAAAATTGATAAAGAAGATTAGGGAAGATTCAAAAGGTGTGATGACTAAGATAAGATGTCTTGAGTTAGAAGGCATATTGCTACAGGAATTAATTAGAAATATGTAGAAAATTGCTACAGGAATGTCAAATTGTTACTAACAAAAAGTTGCAAAAAAAAATTGTTTAAAGTTTAGGGCTATGAAATCTATTTGTCCTAGCAGAAGCAATATATAACAAATATAGTAGCCCCCATGGGTTGGAGGAAGGATTTGGTTTGAGTCTCGGGTTTTCTCCTTGAGGTCTTGGGTTTGACTCTCTCTGGCCCAAAATCACCTCACCGCAGATGCCGGGGGCCTGTAGTGGTTACCCCATGGCCCCATGGACTAGTCTCACCTCAAGCTCGCCCCAAAAAGGGAGCTTGTTGGGCTTGAGTTGCAGGGATACCATATGGATAACAATAAAATAAAATAAAATAAATATATAAATATAACAAAGATAGTTATTCATTGTTGTTGTATATATACAATACATATGAGTGTATGAGGAGAGAGTGAGAAGGTATGAGTGTGGAGAAGAGATTAGATAACTCTGTAATAACAAAGTATGTATTTCCGAGTAAAGAATGTTTTTATTTTCTGTATAATTATGTGAAAACTTGTGTTAGTTTTTTAAGAAGACTTATTATGTGAAATAAAATCACAGTGGTTGGTGTGAAGCTGAAAGAGAGAAGAAAGGAGACATGCAAGAATACTTTCATAGGTAGTGAATGATTGAAGAATATAATTTTTTTGAGGACAACAAGTTAACACAAGTCTTTCAAGTGCAAAATTTTTTTTGAGTTACAAAACATCATTTGTAACAGTATATTTGAATTGTAATAAGAAATCTCTTATTGTATACTCATCTGAGTGGGTGCTCAGATTAGGGGTAGAAGCTCCTTTGAGTTGGTGCTCATAAACTAGGAACTAGTGTTCCTTTGGGTTGGCTCCCATAAGTTGTAACATAAAACATATTCATTGTGAGGCTGGATTAGAGTAGTAGCCTCCAACAACTATTCTCACCGAGGTTTTTTCCCATCTTGGGTTTTTCTCGTATATCTTGTGTTATGGGATGCATTTTGTGTGCTTGGTTTAGATACCTTTCCTTTTCTTCTGGTTTATTTTTTTATATTTTATTGTCATATTTCTTAGAAAGTTAAAATTGCAGTCCAGTAATTCACCCCCCTTCTCAGTGGTCTTTGTGTTCCTTTAGGCCTCACATATACAAGATGTATCTATGACATGAAGAGAGATTTTTTTAACTTGAATCGAGTATGATAGATTAATTAGAACACATATACTTTATCTAATTGGAAAATAGGACTTGAAAACATAGAAAATGATCAAAATAAACAATAAAGTAGCATGAGTATATCACCTATCAACCTCCACCATTGATCGCAACTTCTTTCCAGATGGAGTAATATAGTACCTAAAATAAATATAACCATTAAATCTCCATTTTAGAAGATAAACAAGCTTCTTTTTCAACTAAAATTGTCTACATAAAATTAAACAAAGAAATAAGGTTTGAATTGAATATCCTTTTTTCTTTCAAGTACCCATATTTAAAATTTGATCACATCTAACCATGCATATGCCCCATGGGTACCAAGAAATATGGATAATATCAAAAATGTACAACCTCATTGTATATCCCTTGAAATTTTATAGATTCATCATAACCTTATTAACCAAAACCATAGTGTTCTTTACAAGACATAGATAGGTACCTCATCGAGCTCAGAAAATAAATCAATCAACAACATCCAAATGATCAACTTAAAGATATCATTCAACTTTCACAAGATCAAGGACTCTTTAAGATGCATATGCAAGATTCATATTAGTTTATTAGGTTGAAACTAAAATGACATGAAGAAATAAATAAATGCCTTACTATTCTAGAATACCCTCGACACTCTTTGAGCAAGAGGAATTTGACAATAGTGAAGAATTTTTTTCAAAGCTTGCAATTCAAAAACATAAAATTAAATAGAACATAAGCATAGACTTGATTACACAACCCATAACATTATATTCTATAGTAAGTTAATATAATCATGCAACACAACAAATTTCACAAATAGATGACTACCTTGTCTTCTACCTCCATTGAAGATAAGACAACCAACAATATGTTGCATATTGCTCCACCAAGAATGAAAACATATCATGTGGATGAATTTTCAGCATCAACTAATCCAACTAGCATGAAATCAACAGATCTCAACTACAGACTTCCAAGTTGAGGGATTCTTTTATGTGTAAGAAATTGTTTTTCAACTTTCCAATGTTCTTGTTGCTTAGACATGAATAAGAAAAGATAGCTTACTACAAAATATAAGTCTAGTTGATTGGTGATAAAATAAATTAAACTACCCACCAAATGAGGGCACACTGATTCATTAACCAGTCACAAATCAGTGTAAGTTGAGAGTTTTATCCAAACTTCCACAGGCATAGATGTCAAAAAAAATCAAATTCCACCCTATTGAATGATATCACCTTCACTTCTTGTAATGGTGAGATCATGAAAATAGGCTATTGGAATCACTATATCATCACCATTGATTCTGAAATAGTGATTGCGATCAAAACAATTTCTTTTGAATCCTAAATTCTAAGATGTTGAACAACTTTCATATAACACACTTGGAGAGCCTATGTAAGTCCATATGACAACTTAACCAACCTGCAAACCAATTGTTATTTCCAAGGAACCTAAAACCCTTGTAGTTGTACCATGTAGATAGACTTTCTCCTCCAAGCCTTCATTGACAAAGACACTTTTAACATTCATTTAATATTCCTTCCACCCAAACTAAGTTGCCATAGACATAATCAAATTTTTAATGGGAAAAAAAACTTCTTAGCCTTCCCTTTTCCATTGTGCATATCCTTTAGCAAATTTTTTTTTAATACCTATCCAAAGAATCATTTGATTTACATTTCATCTTATAAGCCCAATTATAACCAATGTGCTTCTTCCTTATGGTAGTGTACAATACCTAAGTCTTTTTATGTATCCAAGCCTTAAATTCCACCTTAATGGCAGCTTTTAGATTCAATATTTTCCTTGAACTTTCTAGTGCTAGGTTAAAATAACTACAAAACAATAGAAGAGAAAGCAAAGTTCACCTACTCAAAGGCTTGCACAAGTTTTTTCCCTAATTGTGTAGAATGAGCCTTACATTCCCTATGGAAATTCATCTTCCCAAACATCTTTCAACATTGTACAATATAACTTCGGTCTCCATTGATTACTCCCCTAATTTTATTGATATTAGTAAATCAATTTTCTCATCATTAGATCCCCCATACATCTTGATTCATTTGGTATTCTTGAACATACAACCTTAATTAAATACAAGTTGCACCATTACATTCTATAGTGTCTAAACTCTATATATAGTTAGGCAACAAATACAAAAATGAGTGAAACAGGCTATACATTTTAGCATTTGATTTAAAAAAACTATTATCTTGCCTAATTTATTCTAAGATATCCTATAATTTTTATTAAAATATACATGCCACATTGACAAAGGTAGATCTAAATCAGTTTCAACTCTAAAAGAAGATAACACAAGTACATTCTTCTTAATTCTATGTACAATGTATTGATGAAATTGACATAACTATGAAATTGATTTTAACCAATGTTCCATGGTAGTTGGAAAATACTACTATGACTACTACAACAAACAATTTTAGGACACCTTGAGCATGAGGAAGCACCATTTGTGAGGCATCCCACACCAAATAGCTGAGAAACTCTGGCTTGCCTCCAACAATCCATCTCAAGGAGTTTGACATTATTTTGCTCAAACAGTAATTATAATATTCTTTTGACTTTGTATTCGCTATGAGTTGGAGCAGCATGGGGGTCTCTTATTTATTCCATATCATTCCTCATGGGATGATATAAGCTTTGCTTGAAGTAGCTTCCAAAAAATAGTATTTTTTTGAATTGAAATATCATGATATAAATTTGATTTGAAGTAGCTTAGAAGGATCAAATTTTTATTCTATTTTTCCATTTTTATGATAGATCATAGAGTGTTCTCATATTGATTAAATAAATTAAACATAATTTTTTCTTCCATGACCTAATTGAAACAATCTCGTGAATTGTGAGAATTTGATGTTTATAAATGATATAAACTTTCCAATTGAAGGTACATTTTCCTATTGGAAGATTATTTGAAACACATCTTTTAACCCAATTTCTTCTTTTTGTGTCTATCATCACTTGTTATGAAACTTAAAACTATTCCCATTCATATGAATAACTCGAGTGAAGGACATAGGTGAAATATATTATGTAGCTTCCAATAAAATGTTCTTTTACTTTTATTTTGAGCTACCATGAAAACTACATGATAGATAGTTAAGAAATTGAATAACCACAATAAACAACATAACTAACCATGCCAATCATTACAATTTATAGTTGCGTGTTTTAAAAATTAACCATTTTGTATTTGACTACTTCTATATTCTATTAATCATCCAGATCATGCAAGGCTTACTTTTAGAATTGATGACTAGGTGATTATTAAAACTTTTTCCCTCATTTTTATATCATCCTATGGATGGATAGTTCATTATTACTCAATCATGTATTTATAGATCTTCAACATGGTGACATCTTGTCATATAACAAATTGACAATATGCAACTTTAATAATCATCTTTCATGCTTAGAAGAGTCAAGTGGAGATTGGAAAGCTTTTGGAGCCACTATCATTATGAAATTTTTTCCTATCAAACAAAGATAATTAGGATTTCAGGTCCTTTGGAAGACAAGCTATAACATTTGGCATTAAAAACTATGAAGATATTACACAGTTTTATTCAAGTTTCTTGTTTTTGTATAGGATTCATATTGAGATTAAGATTTAGAGAATGTAAGTGATGGAGTATATCCCACTGGCATCATTGGGATAAAGGCTTTGAGATTATTTTCCCTTGACTAGGAGTTGTGAAGCCTTCAAAAATAATCTATTGTGATTGTTCCACATGGACAAGCACAAAGACCGTACTTTGCATGGACACATTTTTCACCTCAGTTAACATTAACACTTTGTTTTCAAGGTGTGTTCTCTTCTAAGTATTTCCTGAATGGATGTTTCAATAGTTTTGTTTATTTTACATTTTTAAGCAATTAGATCTTTCATAAAACTATAGCATTCTCAGGCTACAAAAGGAATTTTGTTTCTATAGATTAGATTCAATATTTTACAAACCTAGAGTTCCCATTCTAGCTTTTAAAATAGTTGAAAATGAAAAATTGAGCCCATAACAGTGTTATGCAATGGTGGAACCATCCATTTCAATGAACATTACTAATAAAGTTTCCTTAAGTCTCTAACTTGAGGCTCTTCAATCTTGTTTTCTATCATGCTATTGCACTTGAAGCTTCAGGGTCAACAATAGTAAGAAATGTAAATGTTTCAAATCTTACAACATAGATATGGTGGTAATTCAGATAAGAATAGTTAATAATATGCTTTTACCTCAAAATGATATAAATTTTTAAAATGCCCTATCTAGATGTATCTGGAACAACTCTAAAATTTACCTAATTATGGGTATAGGTAGGCACGGTTTATAGGAGAAATATCTAGGCCATGCGATACCCGTATCTATATCAGGTATGCTAGTATGAATACCAACGGACATGGATCATTTATCCTTCAACCTTGACAAACAATACTTATAATTGCATAAAAAAAATTATTGTTATTGAAGTATGACTATGGACTCATCCTTCATGGATCTTGACCCAACATTTTAAATAACCAACATCTTATATTACCCTTTGATTGGACCCTTAACCTTAAAAATAAACCTTCTACAAGGCCATATAATAATAGAAAAACTATGAATAGCCATTTTAAAACAGATTTCTTAGAGTATGATTATCTTTTTAAAAATATCTTGGGCTAAAAATTCATGTCTATGATGAAGACAAGCACTGATGCTTGAGCAACTATGATGGATCTTGAAGAATATTCCATTAATGGCCAACAAAATGTTATCAAAACTTGCTTTAATGTCATCTTTGGTCTTCTAAAGATGAAACCTTGGCTCTAGAATGTTGAAGGCATGATTTTTGACCTTCCCTCATGTTCAACGTAATTTCTAACATCTAACTCCTTTTAGGAACACCAGAGGATTTGGAGGCACTTTATCTTCTATTTTCACATTGACATCTTGACACCAAAATCCTCTTCAGCATGTTTAATCACTTAAAGCACTTTTTGACATGTGTTTGATTTGACGATTGACATTAGGAGGTGTAGGGTTTCACCAAAGAGTATGATTGCCATTTATGTCTAATTTTGAGTTAGATTTTGTGGCATAAGATGCACTTTTTCTTCTATTCATCAATTGAAAACTTAACATGAGAGCATCACGTGCACACTTGGGCAACTTAGAGTACTTCTTTTATGATTTCAAGTTGAAAAGTTGACTTAAAGGTCTATGCGCACATCCAATTCCCTTGGAGCACTATTTGGTTCTAATTTCACTTTGACAATTTGACATTAAAGTCTTCATGGGCACCCCTAGCCACTTGAGTGTCAAAAAATTGCTTTTTCATTCTAATTTGATATCGAGTTTAATTACTTAAGTGGAAAATTGAAATTCTGTTCTAATGTGCATTGGCATTTATCCATCAAGTGAAAAAGTGTTATTTGAATTGAATCACTTAAATGATCTATTTCTTCGTTGTTGAAAACCATGTGCACTTTATGAATTAAATGATTTTTCCTTGAAACATATCACCACCCCCGTAAAACACGCCCAAGCCTCTTGGGAACATTTTTCTAGTGATTTTGGCCCTCTTATATGACTTTATCTACTTTTGGAAAATATTGTCCATTACCTAAATTCTTTCTCACTTAAAATTGCCTTCAAGTACCTTGTTTTTGTCACATCATGCCTCAGAAGCTCTATGATTCATTTGGCTACCTCTACACTTCACCACATCTCCCTATATCTCAACTAACAATGCCACCTCATCTAGTGTGCTTGAAAAACCTTCTCCATTAAGCCCAACAAAGATGCTAGCTAGTTAAACAATTATCATATCAACAACCATAAGAAACAAGGACTTTAATTTGACATACAAAAGAGAAACAACAAGGTTTATGCTTAAGATATGACTTAGTACAAATAAATTTCTGTGTACAACATTATGTTGGTTACAATGTAAATGTAAAACAAGTTTATTTAATTTGATCATAAAAAAAAAGTCTTGTTTATCTCTTTAAGTTCATTTTATTGGCATTAGCCAAGAACTAAGAAACTTTTTGAAACCTAGCAAAGAGAAATCATAGTTTGGGAACTAACCAACTTCAAGCCATCACCAATAGTTAATATTGGATTCAAAGTGTCTATGCCTTGCAATCACAAAATAAAGACAAAGATCAAAAACCATCCTTGGAAATATCTCTATAAGGAGGTCAGCTAAAATCAAAATGAAATACTTATGACATGACTTAAGTAATGAAACACAAGAAAATCAACTTGGATACAACCACTTCATTACTCTGGTGATTCTGTGTAGCAACAAAAAATGAGAAGTTTTGTTTAATTATTTTATATTATTTAATACAGTTCACAGAAAAAATTACAAAGTGTTGAACATGGTCCTCACTTCAGACACTAAGGTATAATTTGGAAAACAAAAACCTGAAATGAGAAGAATCATTTCTCTAATGAAAGAGAAATGATAGCCATTTGATCAAATAGTAAGCATAGAAAACCCAAGGAGACAAACTAGATGTTTGTGTCACACATTACCGACAGCCTCAACTTTTGTCCTTGATGCAGGAGCATCCTTGGTTCTTTGCAATCCTGCATCAACCACAAATATTTTTCATTCATTTTTGTTCTTGTTCAGTTCTTGTTCAAGTTCAAGTTGGTAGATTCGGTATTTCATCATATTTGCTCACCAGATCCTATGGATCTATACTCTCATCATGGACATGTTCATTTTCCTTATTCTAATATTGTAGCTTGATTGGATCTTTTTTCCAGCAAGTTATCACTTTCGGATTAAGTGACAGTTTCTAGAATCGGTGCCGGATTAATTTCAAACCTTACGACTAGTTTGATCTCTTGTGGACCTTTCTCGTAACTTTCAAATCCTTGTGAGGTGTTTCTAATTGTTTCATGGAGTGTCCCCGACCTTAATTTTAGGTCCACACTTCATCATATGCACCTTCCGAGGATAAATTCAAATTGAAGGCCAACCTATTTAATGCATGTTGCCTTTTCTTCATCGGAGATTGTAATGATCTTTGGTTGACGTGGATGATCCTAGACCCTTGGATGTGATACAAATCATTGTAACCAATCATTGGGAGGATAATTAAGTAGATGAGAGATTCAATATGTAATATTTCAGCTCGCATTAAGGAGCATATAGGAAAATTGTATTTTGAGCATGTTATATCAGGCATGTGAGCCAAATCTATAAGCTTGGATGTGGCCGATTGTGTGTAATAAAAATTTATGACAATAAGAATGTTTTAATCTGCATTTTCCTTTATATTCTATGTTGCTTCCATTGTGTAACTCTTGTTGCAAATTTTGAATAGTTCTCTCTGAGGACCTTCCTACCATGACTACACTAGATTGGTATCAGAGCAATATTTGTTCCATGAGAGATCATCAGAGTTTGTGAAGTCCTGTTGAAGATTTTTTGTGGAGTGGCAAATTGAGGATCTGACCTACAACTATAGAGGACTTGTGTAAAGATGGTGGGAAGAAGAAATGGTAGAGGAAATGGAGCGCATGGAAATGCAGACCCAACTATAATGGATATTTTGAGAGGAATTGTTACTAGATTAGAAGCAGTTGAAACAACCCAGAGGAGAGGTCGACTAGTTGATGATGTGAGTGATGAAGAGGTGGAAGAACAGGAAGAAGGGGAAAGAGAAAATCAACTTGGCCTAGATCAGGGAGAAGAGAGGTTCATAAGAGCCCTAACCAGAGAAAATAATAAACCACATTTCAATCCACCGAATTATAATGGCAAGTTGGATTCAAATGAATTACCTGATTGGATAATGGAGATTAAGAAGTATTTTGATTTTGAAGGTACCGCCAAAGAAAAGAAGGTAAAATTTTCTTGTACAAAGTTGAAAGGACATGCATCCCTTTGGTGGGAAAATTTACAGATAGATACACAAATAAGAGGAAAGGAGAAGATAAAATCATGGGATCAGATGGTAAATAAGTTAAAGATAAAGTCTATGCCTGCAAACTATTAGATTAGTTTGTTCTGAAAGTTGCAGAATTTGAAGCAGAAGGAGTCAAGTGTGACAAAGTATATTAAGGAGTTCTACAAGTTGAATATCATATCCAGACATTCAAAGGATGAGACCGAGAAATTCACCAAATATATGAATGGTTTGAGGTCATATGTATAGGATGAGATGGGCGGGTGCATGGAAATGGGTAGCCATTTCGTGGACACATTCAAAAAAAAGTTTTGAAAAGTCATAACGTGAGCGCGTTATAACATGCTCACAGTATGGCTCGGCGTGCCAAGCTTGAGGCTCGACAACAAAAAGATAGTAGCATGATCACATTATAACGTGAGCATGTTCTAATGCGCTTGCGTTATTGCTTGTTAAAAGAAAAAAAAAGTGAAATGCTGTCATTTTCATTTCGACTGTTTTTTCTTCTCCTCGCGGCCAAAACCCCCATTTTTTTCCCTCACATTCTAGGAGGAGCTATTCATCAAAATTATTCACCAACAATTGCAATTTCTTCACAATGATGGCACCATGACAATGAGCAGGTGTGAGAGGTAAGGATTGTTTTCTTTTCGTTTTGAATTAGTTAGTTTTAGGTTGAATTATATTTGTTTGAATTTTCAGGAGATGCAAATCAACCTACAAACCTTCAAGATCCTCAATAGGAAGAGAAACCTAATCCTTAAGATCAAAATCAACCACAACAACAAACTCCTTCACCAATCACTCAACCCCCTCCTGGCACTCAACCAAATTTAATGAGTGAAATTGAGAACAACAAAAATAAAATTCAGGATTTAATCAGTAGGTTGAGTGATCCAAATGGTTCAACCAAAGAAAGAATGATGCTAGAAAATTCATTGAAATATATGCTAACAAATGTAGATTCAATTAGAAAAAAAATAACTAGATGGCAAGATAGGAGGCAGGCAGCTAGGGATTATTATGCAAATAAACTATCATAAAAAGATGTAAAGGATTTAAAAATTACAAAAGGTGATTTGTGCTCACTATTCACTGACCCACGCACAAATCAAAATATTACCCTCAATGCAAAGAGGTTTCCTATTCATTGGTGCCACCATGAACAAATTAGAGACTAGTTTTATGGTAGGTGGTATATGGTCTTCAATTACCCACTATGCAACAATTGCGAAGTCCCGCAATATTTCCTTAGGAAACTATACAATGAGTTCATATTGGAAAAAATCCCAAATTATTTTGATATGAGATATTTCCAGGGGAGAGGTAGGGGGTCAACTCAGGATAGACCTGGTGCACAACCAGATCCTACACGAAAAGGTAGACAAACTCTCGCTAGGCCACCTCATGAGCATGTTCTTATGTCTTCCATCACGAAGGAAAGTGACGATGTAGAGACATTGCAGGAAATCAACACTTTGACCCAGAATTTCATCCATCATACTAGCCCTATTCTATAATGCCATCTAGGGGAGTCTTCGAGTGGTGGCCCTCGAACCCATGTGTGTCAATCTTGTAGGGCGACTTGTTCATATGACCCCACCAACACCCAAGAGGCTGCTATGCAGGATCTGTCTGCAACTATGGAGATGGAGAGGGTAGATGACATATTGCATGAGGCATATGGAATTGATAGTCTAGTAAAAGTTAGCATGCTCATTGAATTTAATTTATTAAATTCTGATTTTGAAATGCAAGATTAACTAAAAATGTTTTCTAATTTTAATAAAATTGTAGGGTCATAGTGTTGAGAATGAATACATCGGGCCCCCACCTATTTATATTTGCATTACACCTATTGCTGGGGTATGTAACTAGTAAACAATTATAAATTTATTACATGTTAATATTATTGTTTTATGAATGGTATTTTGATATACGATTTTGGATGTTGAACAGTCTAATATTAGAGGTTTTGAGGGAACACTTCTGAGTGGCAGTGGATTTACTCAAACCTACACAGAGGTAATAGAACAAATAGTTTAACTAATGAATTGTACTTAATAGATTTGTGTAGTTTATATTCACATCATTGATTACGTTGAATAATTTGTTGTTTTATTTTCAAATGTTACAAGATGAAACACCTCTGAATGTGATGAGGGAAATGGAGATTGGTGTGTCATATTCTCTACAATCCTCGATGGCTCTGATAGGGGAGGTATGAGGAAAATTAGTAAATTTCAATTTACATTCGTTGTTATAGATGTTAGTTAGTGAAACATCAAACCATTATTGATTCATGTAGTTTAATTTCTATTTGTATGGTTTATATAGAGCTTGAGCACACCTAAGCATGGGCATGAGAATATTTCCCTCATGGAGAGAGATCATGAGATGGCGGTAAGTGATTATTTTGTCAAAATATATCATTTTTTATAATGTAATTTCTATATATTCATGTCTTTAATTCTTACTGTAATAGTTAAAACTTCACCATGAAATAAACCCTAGGAGGAGCACCAGGAGCACTCTTCGAGGGAAACAAAAATGAGTGACCGCCCTATCACCATCTAATCAAAAAGGAAAGGAAAATAATTTATTTCTAGAGCATGGATAGAAATGACTTGTGATTCGAGAGCCCTTTTTTGTATGCCTACATGGCAATTTTGTACATATTTTTTATTGGACATATTTTACATTGTATGCCTATATGGAATTATCGTAAGCCTAGATGGCTATTTTGTACATATATTGATGTATTCCTACATGGCTATTTGGTTAATACAAATATATTTTACCGATGGTGTCCATATTTGAATTCTAAATTGATTTAATACATATGAGTTACGTGTATTCAAGTGTATACTTTACAACTTACGTGTATACTTTGTGACTTATGTGTGTTCCAATGTATACTTTGTGGCTTACGTGTTTTCATGCATATACCTTGTATTCGTGCATATAATTTGTATTAATTTTTGTATACTATGTATTCGTGTGTATACTTCTTGAGGCTTATTTGTTTTTGAGTAGTTGTGCTTCCCTTATTCACATGTACATGATTGAATTATTCACATGTATAATTATTAATTGGCTAGCCCTAGCATTGATCATTGTTGTCCTTCATGGTTTGTCTTGAATATTAATTGATTGATGCTAAAAAACTTTATCTAAAAGAAAAAAACACGTTTTCAATTGGTATTCCATGAAATGATTCATAAAAATATTCCAATATGTTCTTGATGTGTCACCATATAAACACATCGAAAGAATTATATGTCAACTTTTTGCAATATTATTTCTTGTATATGAAATGGACTCGAGAGAAAGCAAGTTATAATTTATAATACAAATAAGAAATGGACTCAATGCTGTCCTAGACCCCCGAATAGGTCTATTTAACAAAGCAACACACTCTCAATCACTCTTCCAATTGTAAAGCACCATTGTTGATGCATAGTGGCTCAACCAAGTTGTGATTTGACACAACTTCTCTCAAATATGCCCACTAAGACTCCAACATTCACTTGACTAAACAGGTTAACTCAACTACCCAACCATGGAATCTATCAAACCAGACATGACCAAAACTTGGAGCATACTTGGAAACCTCCCAACATGACCAATCCAACTCAACACAACTCACCTTATGCTTGGGAACCACCTCTGACCTATCGCTTCCAAACTAGGCCTCCCATTCCTTACAACCTAACCAAATAGGACAACCAACACAAGAAACATTCAAAAGGAGTTAACCAAAAAAAATACACTGGTTCTAGGCATCTTATACCAATTCCCACAAGTCCTCAAAGGCCCATGTCTTGAAAACAAAAGACAAAGCCATGATAGGCCAAAACAAAATGCTACAAGGTAGGCCTAATTAGGCTACTCCACACAAGGAATCAAGTACCTTGGATCACCCCAAAACCCATCAGCCACAAAAAAGTTCTTAAAACCTTATCCAACTCATATCAAATGCTCCCAAGAACCCTTGTCACAAAACACTCATGAAAACAATCAAAAATCAGATTTTACACAAAATCAAGCCTGTCACATAGAGATATCATGCCTAGAATGCCAAAGATCTCTCTCCCACCTTCAATCCATTCTCTGAAACCAACATGGAATCAAAATATATATGGTACTCTTCCATTCCACCCATATCTAGCCTTAACACATGGTGGAGATGGAAGATATGAGGGAATTTCCCTCAAAACCCTAGTTTTTGAGGATTTCAGACCACTTGCAGAAAAATGATAAGAACTCTCCTATTCCTTTATGGTTTTGCATAGAACCACTGCCAAAAGAAAGCCAACTCAGTTCTCTTTCAATCCATGTCAGCCTTGGGACCATACAAGAAAGCTACAAGCCGTACCAAGTATGGGATCAACAATTTGTATCAAAAATTAAAAAAACAAAGAATAGTGTGAATAATTCTTGTTAGATCTTCTCCAAAATTTCAACAACAACCTCCATTTGAGCCTCTCAAGGCTTTACATAGTTTTTTATGCCCTTCTCTAATTGATCGATGCCCTCAACTAAATAAAAACCAGCTTTCGAAACAAGTAACCGTTGCATTTCAAATTTGTTGCTTTAAGCAACTTACAAATTTGCAACTTTAGACTCCTCCAACCTAATGACTACAACTAATGACCTCTAAACCCACTCAAATGGCTTAGAAATAGCCTTATTACATAAAAAAACTCCATTCTTGCACAGTCATATACAAATTCACAAATTTTCCTTCAAAGGCTACAAAGACAACTTCTAGTGCAAGATTGAAATTTTCACATTTTTTATCACTAGACCCAAAACTCACCCTAAAACATACCTAATGGTCTTAATTGACCTTATTCAAGACAAAGCATGTTGAAAATACCCACAAAAAACTATTGACCAACCTATTCACCATCAGAGAATCAAAGATTGAGGGTGAGGTGTAGGTGCTCCTGCACCAATTGGGAAACATTGATCATACACTTTTTGTGTGGAATACTTGGACTTCTCAACCGTTGTTTGTATGTTTCTCTTTTTCATTGTTTTGCATGTCATCATAAGGGATCAAGTCGGTTGAATGCAAATCAGATCAATTTTGCATGTTTGGGTGTGAAAGAGGACCATGCCTAGCGTAAACCTACCTATCAGGACATGTTGGAGCAGTTACTTTGGTCACATGAATTGCAAAATGAAAGCTGCACCACTTTGCAATTTTACACTGCTTCATATTGACACTTTTTCCATCAAGTGAAATTTGGACACCGCAGGAAAACAACTCTGAGATAACAAAAATTGAGAGAGGTTACTATAGAGGGGCCCAATGCGATCCCATAGGCTTAGACAGAGAGGTCATAAGCATCACGGTTTTTGACTAATATCCCATCAAAGTTTGCTTCCCTTTTGCACTTTGGACCCTTCAGGGATTGATCTGGTTGAACGTAGCTCAAAGTGATTCAGAGTGTTTGGGTGCCAAAGAGAACCATGCCTAGTGTAAAAATACCTATTCAGATGCATTGGAACAGTTTGTTTGGTCACACGAGTTGTAGAACGAAATTTGCACCACTTTGCAACTTTGCACTGCTTGCATTTGACACTTTTTCCATCAAGTGGAAATCTGCCGCCATGGGAAAAACCACTTCGAGATAGCCAAAAATAAGAGAGGATTTTGTAGATAGGCCCAATGCAATCCTCTAGGATCATACGAGAATTTTCTAAGCATCATGGTATCTGAGTAATAGAATGTTGAAGTTTGCAGCCATTTTGCACTTTGGGCCCTTTAGGGATTGATCCGTTGGAATGTAGCTCAAAGTGATTCTGCATGTTTCAATGCAAAAGAAGACCATGCCTAGCATAATAATACCTATTCAGATGTGTTGGAATAGTATTCTTGGTCACATGAGTTGCAGAGTGAAAGTTGCACCACTTTGCAACTTTGCACAGCTTGAATTTGACACTTTTTCCATCAAGTGAAAATCCGCCACCACGGGAAAACCACTCTGAGATAGCCAAAACTGAGAGAGTTTTTTATAGAGGGTCCACACATGATCCTATAGGATCAAATGATAAGTTTCTCAGCATCACGGTATCTGAATAATAGCATGTTGAAGTTTGTAGCCATTTTGCACTTTGGACCCTTAAGGGATCAATCCAGTGGAATGTAGCTCAGAGAGATTTCGTGTGTTTCAGTGCAAAAGAGAACCATTAATAGCATAAAAATAACTATTCAGATGGATTGGAATAGTTCGCTTGTCACACAAGCTGTAGAGTGAAAGCTGCACCACTTTGCAACTTTGCACAATTTGAATTTGACACTGTTTCCATCAAGTGAAAATCTGCCGCCACAGGAAAACCACTCTAAGATAGCCAAAACCGAGAGAGGTTTTTGTAGAGGGGCCCAACATGATCTTGTAGGATTAGATAAGAAGTTTATAAGCATCATGATATCTGATTAATATCATGCTAAAATTTGCAGCCATTTTGCGCTTTAGACCCTTCAGGGATCGATCCGGTGGAATGTACATCAGAGTGATTCCGTGTGTTTGGGTATGAAAGAGGACCATTACTAGCATAAAAATACCTATTTTGATGTGTTGGAATAGTTTGCTTGGTCACATGAGTTGCAGAACAAAAGTCGCACAGCTTGCATTTGATGCTTTTTCCATCAAGTGAAAATCTGCCGCCATGGGAAAACCACTTCGAGATAGCCAAAACCAAGAGAGGTTTTTGAAGAGGGGACCAACATGATATTGTAGGATTATATGAGAAGTTTCTAAGTGTCATGGTATCCGAGTAATAGTATGTTAAAGTTTGCAGCCATTTTGCACTTTGGACCCTTAAGGGATCAATCCGATTGAACGTACCTCAAAGCAATTCCACGTGTTTCGGTGTGAAAGAGGAACATTCCTAGCATAAAAATACCTATTCAGATGCATTGGAATAGTCCACTTGGTCACACGATTTGCAGAGTGAAAGTTGCACCACTTTGCAACTTTGCACAGCTTGAATTTGACACTTTTTCCATCACGTGAAAATCTGCCACCATGGGAAAACCACTCATAGATAGCCAAAATTGAGAGAGGTTTCTATAGAAGGTCCCAATGTGATCCTATAGGATCATATGAGAAGTTTCTAAGCATCACGGTATCTAAGTAACAATATGTTGAAGTTTGCAGCCATTTATCACTTTGGACACTTAAGGGATCGATCCAGTTGAACATAGCTCAGAGTGATTCCACATGTTTAAGTGTGAAAGAGGATCATTCCTAGCATAAAAATACTTATATGGATGTGTTGGAATAGTCCACTTGGTCATACGAGTTGCAGAATGAAATTTGCACCACTTTGCAACTTTGCACTGCTTGCATTTGACGCTTTTTCCATCAAGTGAAAATCTGCCGCTGTGGGAAAACCACTTTGAGATAGCCAAAAATTAGAGAGTTTTTTTGTAGAGGGGCCAAACACGATCTTGTAGGATTAGACGAGAATTTTCTAAGTGAAAGGGAATAAGTTTTATGGGGTTTTTGTTGCTGCCCCTATAGATTTTGGTGGAAAAGGGCATGAAAAATGAGGTTTCACCCTAGGGTTTGATAAAATATTGCATGTAGAGGTTGGGTGTTTGTCTTTTGAGTTTGTGTAGGTTATTTTAAGAAGGTGTGAGACAGTGGTATGTTCTCGTAAGGCGTGGAACCATTCCTTTCAATAAACCCTCTTTATACTAGCATAAAATAAGGGTTTTGGTTTGGCATGGTGGAGTGAGTTTCTCTTGAGACAAATTGCGGATCTGAGGGTTTCGATACATGATAATTGCTGCCCCCAACAAGTTATGGGGGTTTTTGAATGTTTAAAGGTATGTTCTTTTGTAAATTAGGCCTAGTTAGCCTAATGAGGACAGCGAAGAAAGTCATTTTTTATGCACATGTTCCAAGACAGTCACTATTGATTTTGAAGTATGTGTTGTAACTCAATAATAGCTATCTAGATCAGTCATTTGTTTGTGAAGTTATTTGAGAAGTTTTCCTCAAAACACCACTTGGAGCCACACTTTTCACTTGGAAATTCATCATACAACCTTGTAGCAGCAACTCCACCTTTGTTTCTTGAATTCCCCTACATAGATAAGCACACACACACCTAAAACATCCTAAGACTGACTTACTCCACTGATCTAAACTCATAAAATCACTAAAATAGAGACTTTATTGATTGTAAATATTCAAGATTACAAAATATCTTTGTTTTGCTCAACTTTACATGCTTTATATCACTTCTCTAATCACCTAATGACCTCTTTGAGACTTTGAATACATTATATATGACCTTCACATGACCTTTTTCGCATTATTTACATTTAAAAATTCAAAATTTGCAAATTTTCCTATTGAAGGCATTTAGAGAACAAGGTGCTAGTGCACCAAACATGAATTCCAAAATTATAGTATTTGAGTAAATCTCATTACAATTAAATCTCATTACAATTAAATATTATTACGATTAAATCTCATTACAATGCCTTAGGTACTTTGTTTCACAAATCTTCTACAATGTCAACCATACATTTGAGATTCTCTTTAAATGTCTACATCATACGTGCTCATTATGAGGTTAACTTCAATTGAGTAACTTGAGATTCCCTCGCTAAGCTTCACACGCTCTTTGTTAATGGCTTGAAATAATAATTGATATTTGTCAAGATCATCAAAATAAGGATGTTGCATTGCTTTTTTGGATGAGATTCTCTTTGATGGCTCATAAATCAACATTTTTTGCAATGAGAGATCAATCAATTTTTAGTAGTTTACTTATAACTATGCAAAGTAAAAGAGAAAAAGAAAGAGCATCCAAAATAGAAATGAAATGAAAATAGATGGAAGGCACTTACAAATAGGCATGCAGGTCTCACAACTTAGTCACTCCTGGTCATACATCTTCACTGGGAGTTCCAAGATACATATTGCGCACAACACCTCTCATGAATAGAGTAAGTTCAAATTTGATGTGCTCTTATAATGTCTACATCATAGCTGCTCATGATAAGGTTAACTTCAAATTAATAACTTGAAATTCCCTCACCAAGCTTTGCACACACTTTTTTAATGGCTTAAAATCATGATTGAGATTTTTCAAGATCATCAAAATAAGGATGTTGCATTGCTTTTCTAGCTGACATTCTCTTGGATGGCTCATATATCTGCATTTTCTGCAAGGGGACACCAATCACTATTTAGTAGGTTACTTACAAATAGGCAAAGAAAAAGAAGATGATAGCATTGGCATCAAAATAATTAATGTGCATACAAGTATAAATTAATAAGAACCAATCTGCATATACTTAAAAATTAATCCAACGAACCATTTGGGTCTACTCTACTCTTTATTGTGTCAAGTATTGCCTCATGGTTAGACTCACGGACCTTCCAGAAGGTCTTGTTCAAAGTTCTACCCCATATTTGGTCAAGTGAACATTGGATGCCACGATAAGGTTTGAGTAATGAAGAATCTTATGATGCATTTCAAAGTCCTAAAAATAGCCAATGTTTAACACTCGAATGTGGGTACCTTCTAAGCCACGTTCTAGTAACCACAACTGAGCCTATAGGGTATTCAATTTTTTCTCCATCTATAACTAGGGCCTCAAATTTATTTTTCACCTCAACACAATGAAACAAGTAATAGTTCATTCCCTCTTCATTGTCTTCATTTGCAATAACTGCATAAACATCCCCTACATTGATATGTGCAACAAATCTCCTGAAATTAGTCAACATTATGAATATGCTAAAAAGTAAGATAACGATATGGAATTTCAACAACTAAGCAAGTAGATATATCACCTGGTTGAACTAGATCTGATACGTGGTCAAAGTTGACTAATGATTCCATCTGTGTCAGTTCAAATGTCGTCGAAGGGCGATACATGTGAAGTGGGCTAAGATAACTTGTCAACCATTTGTCAACCCACTCCCCTGACTCACAATCATTCTAGGCTTGCATTGTACATGAAGAACAAAAGCATGCCATCTTTTGTGTATCGATACTCCATGAACCTGCATTTGACAAAATGAAAGAGTGTACCTCACTCGATCATGTTAGTATACAATATTCCTCATATGGTGCAATGTTAGTATCATCCATCAACCAAAAAAATATATGAACTAAAGATGTACCTTCATTTCCTGGACCCATCAAAGCATTACACCACTCAACAATTGATTTTGCATCTTTCAACTTTGCACTATTTGTATACTTTAACTCTTCTCATGCTAATTCTCTTCCCATGCATGCTTCCACACCATCATGCTCCCCCTTTCCATGTCCAACCTCACAAAAGTTCCACATATGTTGAACACCTATAATGACATGCATCCTACACAACCAGTAGAACATGTGTGAGTTCTTGAACTGTGCTACAAAGTTATCTGACCATATTATATATCGGCCGTATGCTATGCCGCTTTGAGCCAAACCACTATAGAACATATGGAAGCAACCTTGCATGAACTCTAGAGAATGTGTGTGATCATCACTAATATAAAAGTGGTACTCCCTCAATACCTTCCTTTGGTCATCTGTACTATCAGATGCATGAATGAATGTTATGTGCAAAAATATCAAAACTTGTGTGGAGTTGTAATACTGTGATTGCACCTCGCGATGTGGTTGTAGAGTTTAGTTCTCTGTAAATTCAACCACTGATACTATGCTGCCAACTAGAAAGGTGTCCTTGCATAGCTTGAATTGTGTGTCCAACCATCGAGCTTTATGGGTATGCATTGCATACTCAGATAGTATATTGTCACGAAACATGGACATAAATTGGTACAATGGAATCTTCTCAATAACCAAATCACATTTTTTTGCTTGAGACCCATCTTTTGTAGCATATGCCACTATTTTATACTTCCCAAACTCTACTAGTTTTTGTCCCACCTCATTTGTGCTTTCCATATGTTGACATACTGGCATACACTCGAAGCCACCGCAATGCTCCCATGAACCATCCAAGCATGTTGTCCTATAGAATATCTAGCCATCCTCTATTTCACATAATTTTTTTGACAAGAACTCTCTTGAAGATTTTAGTGGGGCTTCTATGCCACAATCCTGCAGAACATCGTTAGTATGCAAATCTAAACATATAGAATGATAAACATCATAATGGTTAGAGAATTCAATATGTAGTCTACAACAACAAGTAGTGCGTATGATTTATCTTGACATAAAAAGGTTTAAGCATTTCAAAAAATATTTGAAAAATACTAATTTGAGGATAATCATTTTCAAATTTATGAAAAAATTGGGTTTGAGTCATATCCAAAAACTGCTTTGGATGTGGCTCATGATTTTGACAACCGATTCTCCTTCTTACCACGTCCCTTTGATTTGGAGATGGCCTTGTGTTAGTCTTCCAATACTCTTCAATTAGTGTTCTCAAGGCTTTGACAACCCCTATACCCTCTTAATCCCTCAACCCTCAACCCTCAACTCTTAAACCCTAATCCCTCAACCCTTATACCCTCTTAACCCCTCAATCCTCAAACCTCAACCCTAAACCCTCAACCCCTAATCCATCAACCCCTATACCCTCTTAATCCCTCAACCATTAAACCCTCAACCCTTAAACCATAATCCATCAACCCCTATACCCTCTTAATCCCTCAACCCTTAAACCCTAATCCCTCAACCCCTATACCTTCTTAATCCCTCAACCCCTATACCCTCTTAATCCCTCAACCTTCAACCTATTGGGTCTCAAAAACCCTAGTTTGAATGAACCACGAGAGGTTTCCAAACTCTCACAATGTTATTGGACAAATAACAAGGCTAACCAATATATTTGAACCTTCTACTCTTAAGGCTCTACTCAACCTAGGCAGGTGCACCTATATGAATGACACAAATTTTGAATTATGCTTCCTACTTGACCAAACTATCCACAAATGGCAATTTGATAGTGGAAAGATATGATCCTAATTTGGTATAAATTGTATATGCAATATCAAAGTAGAAATTTATATGTTCAATTAAGAGATGTAAATTAAATGGATGGAATCTAAAAGGATAAATAAGACCAATGCCTGGTTGGGTAAAACAGAGTCAAGTGAAATTTTTAAATAAATGACTTCTATCTGGCAAAGATTCTAAATATTTTGCATATGATATTAGTCTATAACTTGTATAAACATGCAAGAATGTAATTACCAAGATCTTCTTAGTGATCCAAATGATACTTCCAGATTACTGTGAATGACTTGAGGGATTTAATCTTTACTTGAAAGAGCCAATGAATCACACCACAAAAATACAACAAATTTGTATTGATAAACTGAGAATATACTTGATATTTCAATTCAAATAAGAAAGAATAATCAACCTTGGAGACAACTTGATAATATTTTCAATCAACTTAACAAATTATTGATACAAGAAAGGTGCCACAATATCAAATTTCTTTCATTGATCCTTCAAAATGTATACATGCATCATAGTTCTTTGAAACATTATGAAAGTACTATATTTCCTACTAACTGTCTTCTATCTCGAAATCCCCTTTTCTTCTTTGTAAACAACAGATACTTATACATTAGTGGGTAGAAGGCCGTGTCCTTTCAAAAAATGTTTTATGCATAAAACACTAACAAGATTAGCACTAACTAAGCTCTGTTAAGCCACAAGTGAAATTTAGACATGTGTTTTATGTAATCTCGATAATCGTGTGTATCTGCATCTCCTAACGCATCACAGATCACGATCTCCATCATGACCATTCATTCATCCTGCTCACATGCTTCATCCAACGTTGTATCTTTCGTAGTGGTTGTCTTTAACATCTCTTGGATTATTAATTCACATTCATTCTTCCATGTAGTCATTTCTTTTAATTCTCCCTCGTCATTACAGAACCTAGTCAATTTTTTCTCGGCAGCTTCTATCAATTCTTGTGCATCCTCTTGTAATTCCTCAAAGAATCCCTTGTGCTTATCCATGTTACAATGAGCATTTTCAATCCTTGCATTATTAGGAGTATCCTTTTGCTTTAATTCCTCAAGTTTTTCTTGGATTCTGTTATCCACTCTCATATGTTCTTTTA
Source organism: Sequoiadendron giganteum (assembly GCA_007115665.2). Taxonomy (NCBI): domain Eukaryota; kingdom Viridiplantae; phylum Streptophyta; class Pinopsida; order Cupressales; family Cupressaceae; genus Sequoiadendron; species Sequoiadendron giganteum. Next base: position 270,658,599 of record CM021101.1, read on the forward strand.
TTGAATCAACGTATTGTGAATGTTTTCCCCAAAGTTTATTTAACCAAGTGGTTAAAACGACCTGTCTCCTTTTGATTATTGTTGTAAGTGTGTCCATTTTCCCTTGAGAGTACACACTTGATCCTTCCCAATGGTCTTTCACCTGTGAATTTTCATCTTGGGTGAGCATCTTTGTTGGCCCCATTGTAGTACCTACCAAGTCCTTTAGACGTTCATTTTCTCTCACTATTCTTTCACTATTGGTTTTGTAAATTTCTCTCTCTCTGATCAATGCTTGTATTTGGGTTTCATTTAATTTTGATATATTGATCCCAATTTCTATAGTTGCAACTAGATCAGCCTCTCCAGCCTTCAAAGTCATGACATGTCCAAATGCCTTCTTAGTATCAATGACAACTGACTTCTTGTGAGGGGGGTATAAAGCCCAAATAATTAATGTCTCTTCATTAGGATTGTATTTTGATCTTGTATACACTTATGTCACCTTTTCTATACTGAGCTTGTGTGTAACATTGTTGTCTTTCAGGAAACTGTCAAAAACCAATGCAAAATTGAGATCTAGCCTTGGGAAAATCATGACACTAGCCTTTTCTAACATCTCTCTTCCTTTCTCAGGGGTCATATTTTTCATCTCTTTCTCCACCTCATCCCTCAAATTTTTTAACAACTGCTCCTCATTTCTTGGTGTGACATTGTCAACCAGTCCTCTTATTTCTTTTCCTTTTTGTTTGTATAAAAATGTTTTGAATTCTGAGGTTTTCACAAATTCATCATCTGCTATAAAAGATCTATATTCCTCATGTCTTGTATCCATATCCACATTTTCCTCAATATTTATCTCTCTGGCAGAATAGGTGTAATTCTAAGTTCTTGTCCTTGACACCTTTCCGGATGGACCTTGTGACCTATTAGCCTCTAATACTTATTTACTGGAAGACAACAACTCAACATCTAACAATTCTTGATCATGTTTCTCAATTACCATTTTTGCTTCTTTCGCTTCCAAGTTTCTGATTATGTCATCAGACTGATAGGGCACATGCTGATACCCTCCAAAGTTTATCCTCTATCTAGGAGAATGAATATATCCCTCTGGATCAAAGTTTCTCTTTGATGGCACTTTTCTCATGTTATAATGCAATAGCCTATCCAGAATTACATTGTATCCCTCCTTTGCTAACACAGTAAAATCACCAAAACATAACGTACTTGGCATAAAAGCTTGCTCCCATAAGAGCTTAAGTTCATGAAATTGGAGAAATCCATTTTCCTAACAATCTCTAAGTATTCAATTCTATCTGGAACTATCCTAGGAAAAATAAATGGAGTACTTTCAAAACCATAAACCCTAATCATGGTGGAATTTTCTAAACAATACCAATCCCCCCAGTTGTGGCTGATTGGTCCATTAAAATCCTTAGGCCTGAGAAATCTCTTTATTTCATCAGACAAGGAATCGTCACAAGGATGATTATAAAACTTGTACAATGGCTTTAAAAAATATTCTTCAAAATGCAAGAAACTAGAATTAGCAAACCTTCTATCCCAAACAATAGTCCACAACTGAATAGGCAATGCCTTTCCTTCCTTATCAAATCACAAAATTCTCAGCTCCTGGGGCCACAATCCTAGTTCCTCTCCAAAATATAGACCCAAGTGCATCAATAATGAATAGTTCCTGAGGTGCGGGATAGAGGCTCCATTCTTTATTGCCGTAAACCCTGCATCAAGCTCTTTAAACACATGTGAAGCATAATTAAAAGACCTAGAGTTATGATATTGAACATCCGCAACAATCACCATAGGTACAACTGTCATATGCTCTGGGACCTCCATCCCCAATACCTATCCCACTGAAAAATAAGTGTACTTTATATAGGGTTCAAAAAGATCCACATGAAATGGTGGTCCCTTGTTGTCTTCCATTGGAGTCAATTTTCCATTACACCTAATTCTGTGTAGGGGTAACCTCCAACCCTTGTAAATGGTATCCATTCTTCTGAATTCACTCTCGAGCTCCTCACTTATAATCTTTTTGTTGCACATTCCTTCTAACCTGAAGACCTCTCTTATTGCATTCTCAAACACATGTATTACCGGGTTCCAAGATAAATCAGATATGGCCCTATTTTTTGGATTATAATGACCAGCTAATAATTTCACCAATTCGACATCAACAAAAACATTAGGGCACACCAATTTTCCCAAATTAAGCCTCAATGTGTTACATACTGGCTCAAAGCGATTTCTTCTATGGTAGCAGAAATTGAACAATTCGTATCTTCTAATTGGGGTCCAAACATCTCCTATGAACTTACATTTGTCATCCAATTTATCTACTTCTGCCTTAAGCTGTGCAGAACGCCTAGCTTTAGGTCTTGAACCGGGTAGCTGGTCTATGAGATCTTGGTTCAATTTTCTCTCGGTGCCCTTTGGTCATATTTCAAGTTTTTTCTTTTTTCCTTTTGGTTGGCTACCCTCCCCATGTTTTCTTCCTTTTATCTTTTTTGAACTAGTGCCTTCCATTCTTTGAAATTTACAATTTTCAGAGGATGAGAAACTTACTATATTTCACCTAAAAATCCAAGTTAGACGAATGCTACAATTGTTTTGCTCGTTCCTCTGCTCTCCTTCGCTGTCAATTCTATGAAAAATGATTTTAATTAAGCTCACCTTGATTTGCAAAATATTTTATGCTTTGTGGCCCCATTAATGTCTTCATTGAGACATGAATGAAGCAATTTTTTCAAAATTCTCATTGTCACATTAGGTATCATATCGGCAAGACATTTCAAATTTCTGGCCGATTCGTCTACTCAACATTCACACATTCGCTAAGACATCTTGTAGTTCCCCCGACATCACAAGTCTCCTTGATAGTTTTCCCTTTTTGTTTTTTTTATATTGCCATGACCTTCACCGAAGCAAACTATCCCCAAAATTAACGAATCGGGCCAATGATTCTTCACTTCACTTTGAAGGCTCTTTGTCTGACCAAGATATTAACTTTGTCAACTTAAGTTGCTGAGACCAAGTAATTGTCCTGTCGACAGAATAATATTCGTCGTGACCTCTCTTAGATCTCCTCGTTGAGCTTTATCTTGTCGATACACTTTTTACTCGGTGAGACCACACACATTGTCTCTTCAACAACTTTTATCTCTATACGCTCAGTTTTGTCGGTATAACACAGGGGGTCGATAAGACTTCCCAAACTCTTCTCTACACCATTTCTTACCGAATGAGACTTCTTTTTGCTTTATCGACAAGACTAGTGATGGTTTCGGGTTATCTTTTGGAACCTCACTCCCATGATTCTTGTCTGGATGATACATATCATTATGCTTCAAGTGGTGGGATAAAGATTAGCTCGATATGACCTTACACCATCATGCCGATAGCTAATCTCCTACCGACAGAAACTGTGAACCCGTGTATTCCCAGCATATGTCCTCATCGGTATGACATAGTTGATTTCCTGCTGATATATTGAAGAGATTTATATTGTTATCGGTGAAGCTTGCATCAACTTATGCCGATATTTTCAAATTTTAAATATTTAATGTCAGATAAATTTTATGGGGCTATATGACAAAATTTAACCCGGACCTTGGTGAAAATGTTATGTGAGGAAATTTTATGTTTGTAATATGAACTTCTTGGGAAACTAATAAGCATGAAGAGTAAATTAGGTTATCAAAATTTTACAGTTCCAACACAACCCTTAAACCCTAATCCCTCAACCCCTATACCCTCTTAATCCCTCAACCCTTAAACCCTATTCCCTCAAATCCTATACCCTCTACCATATAACCTCTTAATCCCTCAACCCTAAAACCTCAACCCTTAAACCCCAACCCTTAAACCCTCTACCCTCTACCCTCAATTATCTACCCTCTACCCTCTACCGTCTACCCTAATCCCCCAACCCTTAAACCCTTAAACCCACTTAGTAAACTCTCTATCCTAATCCCTCAACCCTCTTGACCCTTAATCTGTGAATTCTTAAACCCCTAAACACTCAACCCTAAACCCTCAACCTTCAACCCTCAACCCTCAACCCTCTACCCTTAAACCCTCTACCCTCTACCCTCTACCCTCTACCCTCAACCCAATACCCTCAAACCAATACCCTCTACCCTAAACCCTAATCCCTCAACCCTTACACCCTTAAATCCAAGAAAAATCTCTACCCTAATCCCTAAACCCTCAACCCTTAATCCATCAACCCCTATACCCTCTACCCTATACATTGGACCCCCAACCCCAATCCCTCAACCCTATACCCTCAACCCTCAACCCTCAACCCTTAAACACTCTACCCTCTACCCTATACATTAAACCCTCCAACATCAATTCTCAACCCTCAACCCTTAATCCCTCAACCCTAAATCCTTAAAACCTAAACCCTCAACCCCTATACCCTCTACCCTTTACATTGGACCCTGAACCTAAACCCTAAACCCTTTACTCTCAACTAGGTAAACACTTCAACCCTAAACCCTTCAACCTTCTACCCTATACCCTCAACCCAATACCCTCTACCATCGACCCTATTCCCTCAATCCTCAACCCTTAAACCCTAATAACCTAGAAACCATCAACCCTATACCCTCAACCCCTATCACTTTCTCTCTATCTATACATCTCACCTCTCTCTCCCTCCCTCCCTCCCTCCCTCCTACCCTCTCTAATTGTCTCTATCTACCCTCTCCCTCTTTCTACGTACCTCCCGCTCAATCAATCCCTACCACTCTCTCTCGCTCCCTCTATCCATCTCTCTCTATGTCCCTCCCACTCTCTCCCACTCTCTCCCACTCCCTCTCTCTCCCTCTCTCTCATGTCTCTCCCTCCCACCTCCTCTCTCTCTCTCTCTCTCAGGTCTCTCCCTTTTGCAACCTACCTAGGTAACTCTCTCTTTGTCTCTCCCGTCTCTCTATCTATCCCTCCCACCCTACCTAGATAAGTCCCTCTCACTCCACCCCTCTTTCTCTACCTCTACCAAGTGACTCCCTCCCACACCCTCTCCCTCTCTCATGTCTCTCACTCACACTCCCTCTCTCTCGCACTCCCTCTCACTACCTATCTCTCAAGTCTCTCCCTCTCACCCCCTCACACTCTCAAGTCTCTCCCTTTGGCACCCTACCTACATAACTTTCTCTTTCTCTCTGTATATCTCTCTCCCCTCTTTCTCTCTCCCTCTCTCTCAATTCTCTCTCTCCCACCCCCCCTCTATCTCTATCTCTTTCTCCCTCTATCCCTCCCATCCTACCTAGCTAAGTCCCTCTCACTCCAACCCCTTCTCTCCCACTTCCTCTCTCTTAAACTCTCACTTCCACCCCCTCTCCCTCTCTCTAGACTCTCTCTATCTAAATTCTCCCTCCCTCTAAAGAAATACGTAAATACCTACATACTTACATACATACAAGCATAATACATATGTACATACAATCCTACATCCATACAAGCATACAAACATACATGTGTAGATAAAATCTTACATACATATAGGCATACATACAATATACATGTATTGATACATACAGGAATACATACATACATACAAGCATGCATACATGCATACATACATGATATACAAGCATACATGTAAATACAAACATACAAATATATTAGAATACATTCAATAGACTAGAATTTAACATAAAGGAGGACATAACGCGCTCACGTTATGTCTTAGTTGATATGTTTCTCGTAGAAGCAAAAAACCATGTCAAAACTGACATATAACACGAGTACATTATAGCGCGCTCACGATATATCTTGCTCTAGGAATATCCGAGCCTTAGGATTGGTATTTGCCTTGGAATACCAACCCAAAGGCTTGGACATCATTCCCAATGACCAGAGACATGTTTTTACAAAATCTACCATATTTCACATAATCGAGTTCGTGCTCACCATCAGGATTGCATGTGGTTCAATATCGAAAAAATGAACACATGGGTAATGTTGGGTTCTCTCTTAGCTATCAAACGATGTAATATTTTTCACTTTCTGACAAAGTTAAGCCTTTCATCCATAGTATGTCTCTTTTTTTCCAAAAAGCAGTGTTTGGTTTTTTTTTTGTTATAAATTAACCGTTCATCAAATTTTGAAATAAATTACATTTTTAGAAACTACACTCCATTCTACAAATTTTATAAAAAAAATAAAAAAAAATTCAATTAGTTTCCAAAATTTGTAGGGGTAGCATGACCAAAATTCTATTTTTTCAAGAAGTGTCCACTTCAAAAATTAGTAAAAATTCAAATATTCATTAAAAAATTATGATAAAAATCATGCATCAAATACATACTGTTAGCTAACTTTTGACAGTTGTGATTTTAAAAATACTAAAAAAAAGTTCATCGTATGAGGGTCGTACAAGAGTTGTTATGTTATGTTTTTGTGACAAAAATATCACTGATTTGTGTACGTCCCTCTTTTGAACCCCTTAATCTAAACCATTTTAAAAATAAATTAGTATTTTAGAATGTAGACTCAGAGCACTTCAATCTTTGTTTTTATTCCATCTCAAAATTTAGAGTGTGACTTTACTCAATTTCATGTCCAAGGTCAACACTTCCTGATTTAAAAAAAAAGTGGCCACTTAAGTCCCCTTTTTGGGAACCATCTTTGTGCACTTACCTAGATAAATTTGATCAAGTTTCTAAGTGTGGAGGAGGCATATCAATGTGCCCTAAAAGCATAAGAGAAGCTGAATAAAAGACATGAGTAGAGACAAAGAGGAAGAGGTGGAAGATTTCAGAGAGGGAGAATTTTTAATAGAGGAGGAAGAGGATCTTTTACAGATCATAATAAAGATAAGGAAGTCAGTAAGAATGATAATACATACTGTAGAGATGATGTAAACTCTTATTGAAGAGGAGGATATGGTGGTTATCGGAATGAGGATTATAGGAAAGGTGATAAAGGACAAGAGACGAGAGTATTAAGGGGAACTTGTTTTAAGTGTGGTGGAGAAGGACATAGAGAATTTGAATGTAATCAGGGAGAGACAAGAAGAAAGAGAATAATAGAAGAACAACTTATTCTGAGGAGGATCATGTCAGATCATCTAATAAACCAAAAGAGGGGGAATTTTTGGTGAATAGAAGAGTATTGTGTCAAAGTGAGATGGAGTGGGAATCATTGCAGAGAAAGAATTTGTTTCGAACCAGATGCAAAGTAGCTGGTAAATGTTGCAAAGTGATTATTGACAGTGGAAGCTCTGAGAACCTAGTTTTTAAAGAAATGGTGAAAAAATTGAAGCTGGAAATATTGGAACACCTGAAGCCCTATCAGATAGCATGGATTCAAGATGAGCATAAGATACTGGTAAGTGAACAATGTTTGGTAAAATTGAAGATAGGAAATTATCATGATGAAGTCTTGTATGATATCATTCCTATGGATGTATGCCATATTTTGTTGGGAAGGCCTTGGCAATATGACAGGCATGCTATTCATGATGGAAAGAAGAAAATATATACCATTATTGCAAATGCGATGAAGCAGACTTTGTTACCATTGGAGGATGTTCCTAAAGTTGAGGTTTGTACAAATGCTAGAATTTTTTTGGTTAATGGAAGGAGATTCTTGGATGGACTGAGACATGAGAACATGTGTTATGCCTTAGTTCCTAAGAAGGTTGAAAACTTGAAGCATGTAGGAGAACAATAAGAGGAGATAAAGGAGTTGTTGGCAAAATATGAAGCTATCATTTTAGATAATGTACTTGATGGATTTCCACCTATGAGGAGTATTAGTCATTGCATGGATATGATTCCTAGAGCTAGTTTTCCTAATAAAGAAACACACCAGATGATAGTTGAAAACAATGAAGAATTGAATAGACAAGTGCAAAAGCTGTTGAGGAATGGTTTGATCAGAGAAAGATTAAGTCCTTGTAGAATACTTGTGCTAGCACCTAAGAAGGATGGATAATAGAGGATGTGTATAGAATCTAGAGCCATAAACAAAATCACAATGAAGTATAGATTTCCCTTGCCCTAGATGGATGACATTATGGATTGTTTGAGTGGAGCTAAATACTTTACAAAGATAGATTTGAAGAGTGGATATCATTAGATCAGAATCAGAGAAGGGGGTGAGTGGAAGAAAATATTCAAGACAAGTGAAAGATTGTATGAGTGGTTGGTGATGCCTTTTGGAATAACAAATGCACCAAGTACTTTCATGAGGTTGATGAATGAGGTATTGAAGAAATTATTGGGTAAGTTTTTGATTGTCTATTTGGATGACATCTTGATTTTCAATAAGACTAGAGAAGAAGATTTGTTTCATATAAGACAAGTTTTGTAGAGGTTAAGAGAAGAGAATTTGTTGATAAACATTAAGAAGTTTTGTTTCATGAAGGAATAGTTGGTATATCTAGGAATTTTGATATTTGTCAATGGATTGGAGATGGATCCTGAGAAGGTGAGAGCAATTGTTGAATGGCCTACACCAAAAAGCATTGGAGATGTAAGATCATTTCATGGATTGGCTATTTTCTACTAAAAGTTCATTAGGAATTTTAGTTCTATTTACAGTCCTATGACCGAAGCAATGAGGGGAGATAAGAAGGATTTTAGGTGGACATCTGGAGCAGACCAAAGTTTTGAGTTGTTGAAACAAAAAAGTGACTGAGCAGCCTGTCTTGGCTTTACCATACTTTAGTAAGGTATTTTAGGTAGATTGCGATGCAAGTGGAAATGCAATTGGAGCAGTATTAAGTCAAGAAGGAAGACCAGTAGCTTATTTCAGTGAGAAATTGAATGATGTTAGGAGAAGGTATTTAGTGTATGACTAGGAGTTTTATGCTATAGTTCAAGCCTTGAAGAAGTAGAGACATTACTTGTTTCCTAAGGAGTTTGTGTTGTATACAGATCATCAGGCCTTACAATATTTGAACATTCAAGGTAAGTTGAATCAGAGATACATGAGATGGGTGGAATTCCTACAAAGTTATAATTTTGTTTTGAAACATAGGAGTGGAAAGTCAAATAGAGTTGCTAATGCTTTGAGTAGGAGAAGGAATTTACTAGTAGAAATGAGAGTGAAGACTTTAGGCTATGATAAATTGAAGAACTTGTATGAGGAAGACCTAGATTTTGTAGAACCTTGGAGAGCTTGTAATGAACCAGTCTTGGAGGATAGGAGTCAATGGTTAGATTATTTCATTTAGGAGGATATGTTGTTCAGATGGAATCAGTTGTGTATACCCCATAGTTCAATGAGGGATTTTTTGGTGAAAGAAAAACATAGTGGAGGATTGGTAGGACACTTTGGAATTGATAAGATAGTAGCATTGGTAAGTGAGAATTACTTTTGGCCATAGATTCATAAGGATGTTAGGAAATTTTTGCAGAGTTGCAGAGTTTGTCAAGCTACAAAAGGGAGTAGTCAGAATATTGGATTGTATAAAAATTTGACAGTTCTGAAGAGACCTTGGAAGGATATCAGCATGGATTTCATACTTGGTTTGCTGAAGACACAAAGAGGCAATGATTACATATTTTTGGTGGTGGATAGATTTTCCAAAATGGTACATTTCATACCTTGTAAGAAGACAACAAATGCAGTACATGTAGCAGACTTGTTTTTCAAGGAAGTAGTTAGATTGGATGGATTACCTAGGAGTATAGTTTCAGACAAAGATACAAAGTTTGTTGGTTACTTTTGGAGGACACTTTGGAAGAATTTAAAGACAAATTTAAAGCTCAGTTCTACTTTTCACCCACAGACTGATGGACAGACATAGGTAGTAAATAGGACTTTGGGGAATTTTCTAAGATGTTTGGTTGGGGAGAAGACTAGAAGTTGGGATTTAGTCCTTGCACAAGCAGAGTTCGCTTACAATAATTCAGTGAACAGGAGTACTGGAAAGACACCTTTTGAGATTGTTACTGGAGTTCATCCTAGAGGTATATCAGAGTTGCGAGACATCAACAAGGAAGATAAAAGGAGTGAAGAAGGAGAGGAATTTGTAGAACATATGAAGAAGGTGCATACTCAAGTAAAACAATAATTGGAAGGTATGAACCAGAAGTATAAGGAGCTAGCAGATGAAAAGAGGAGACATAAGAAGTTCGGAGTTGGAGATGAAGTGATGGTGTATTTGAGGAAGGAAAGATTCCCAGTTGGCACATACAATAAGCTCAAAATGAGGAAGTTTGGACCCTATAATATTTTGACAAAATTTGATTCAGGAAATGCGTATGAAGTAGAGTTACTAGATGGCATGGGTATATCACCTATATTCAACATTACAGACCTACACCAGTACCATGAAGAAAAATTTATTGAAGACAATAAAAAAAAATTGGAGAATCAAATTCTTGAACAACAATAAGATGAGCTAGAAGATATTTTGGATGTCAGAGATGGGAAGAAAACGCGTGGAAGATAGTACAAAGAATATCCTGTGAAGTGGAAAGGTAGACCAGTGGAGGATTCTTCTTGGATTTCTCATGTTGAGGTAGACCATATGGGTTTTCCTTTAGGCCCAGCAAAGTGAGGGACTCAATTTTCAAATAACCCCATATGTCTGATGCAGGAGAGTCCTTGGTTCTTTGCAATCCTGTATCAACAAAAAATATTTTTCATTCAGTTTTGTTCTTGTTCAATTCTTGTTCTTGTTCAAGTTGGAAGATTCATTATTTCATCATATTTTCTCACTAGATCCTATGGATCTATACTCTCATTGTGCAAATGTTCATTTTCCTTATTCCAAGATTGTAGCTCAATTAGATCTTTTTCCAAAAAGTTATCGCTTTCGGATTAAGTGACAATTTCGTGAACTAGTACCAGAATAATTTCAAACCTTATGACTAGTTTGATCTCTTGTGGACATTTCTCGTAACTTGTGGATCCTTGCGATGTGTTTTGAATTGTTATGTGGAGTGTCCTCGACCTTAATTTTAGGTCCACACTTCATCATATGCACCCGTCAAGGAGAAATTCAAATTGAAGGCTGCTATTTCATGCACATTACATTTTCTTCATCAAAGATTGTAATGATCTTTGGCCGATGCAGATGATCCTATACCCCTGGATGTGATATAAATCATTGTAATTGATCATTGGGAGGATAATTAAGTAAATGGGAGATTTGATATGTAAGATTTCAGCTCGCATTAAAGAGCATATAGGAAAATTATATTTTGAGCATTGTATATCAAGCCTATGAGCTGAATCTATAAGCCTAGATGTGGCCAACTGTGTGTAATCAAAATTTATGAAAATAAGAATGTTTTAATCTGCATTTTCCTCCATATTTTGTGTTGCTTCCATTGTGTAACTCTTGCTGCATGTTCCAGATAGTTCTCTCTGAGGATGCTTCTACTGTGACTGTGCTAATCTTGAACACTTCTTTTTTCTTTTCCTCTAAACCAAATCAAAGATTTTGTAAATAGATAAAACCCCTTAAAACCATTTTGCATGGGAGGCCGCTTTAAAAAGGAAGATACAGACAACAAGATATAGAAGCCAAAGGAATGAAGAATATCTAACAATAGAGGATCCAATTAAATAGATAAACTCACAAATTTTTGAGGATGTTCTTGACTATGACCATAGTTCCATTTACAAGTTGTTTGCATAATAGCTTGGCAGTACCCAAAACCTAGAACCCAAAACCCCTACTTCTTGGTAGAACCCAAAGTCATAATCTTGGCTGTTTGGATGCTTCCTTGCCTACAATACCTAGAACCATAACTAACTTATTCTTAACCTATGAAAGAAGACCCGCAACCTGCGACTTTCACAATAAGAGAGATGCCAAGACCCATTAGTAATAGTAGAAAATATAGAAGACCTGTATCATTACTTTCTTCATGTGAACTAGTTATGAACAAAAATCCCCATTAAATTGAATAGATGGTGCTTGGCTTACAAAAATGTATATGAATAGAATCTTAAATCCTTGATTTGCGAAAACCTAAGTAATACAAAAAAAAAATACCTGGTGTGTGGTTTTTTCATCAATATCCAACTTTTCATCAAGTTCCAAGGCATCAAAAGTTTAATTTTATCAAAACTTTCCATGTATTTAGTGGAGAAACCACTATCAATAGGCAATAAACAAGATGCACCTAACAATACCGTAACCTAGATGACCTAAAATATTGATTTGCAGAGTTCTATAGTGGATAGCATAGAGCAAAGTGAATTCACTCCATCTAAGCTAAAATCTTCAAAAAATAAAAATCATCAACTGTAAAACTTACGCCAAACAAGAATGTTCTTTGAATACACTAAACAAATCAATAGCACCACAACTCCAAAACATGTAAACCTCCTCAAAAGTTAAAAAATCTATCCAAATATTAAACAATTGAATATATATCCAATATTTACACAATTCATGGTTCATGTTCAGAGAGAATATTTAGATCAATAGGGACACCACTATTTGCAGAAACCTCAAACCCAATGAAAACTAATACACTAAGTGCTCAGGGCATAGCCTTCCAATGCCTTCTAGAAAATGCTACTATTTTAAAAATTATAATAGTTTATTAAAAAGATCATGAAATATTTCAGTGGTGGCAACCCCAAATTCAAGCCGATGGAACTGTGCATTAACTATGTATTGATGATTTTGCAGCCACCATACTCAGCGAACAAAGCTCTCATAGTTTTAATTTTTCCTTATTTTTTCAATCAAAAGTTTTTGAAACCCCTAGGAAAATACCGCTAGCCAATGAGAAAATTGCAAAAAAACATCGATAATTAGCTTTTAATAAATATTTCCTGAAACATTAGTAACACTTTACAAAATATTTTACGATGTGATTTCACACATGATCAATTTTAATATGTAGGATTGACCCGATAACATTAGTTCCCTGCCTTATAAAGGTAGGGACTAATAAAATAGAATATATTTATGTAACATTATAAGTGACAATTTCTAATTAACCATTTTATACATAAAATATATAGAATAATAAAAAAATTTAAACATTCATTTTTAAAAGTACAAATTTGTTAAAGAAAAGATAACTATAATGTAAAACATGCAATTGAAATATTAATTAATTATTTTATTTTATTTTAAAAGAATAATATTAATATATCATAATAATTATTTTATTTTAAAAAATTAAGTTTGATATGTATATGATAATTTAAAAAAAAATAATTCCTATTAAAATTATTTAATTTTACAAGGTTTGAGGATCCTTCTTAATGTTTTGGTTCTTTTATATCAGGTTTTAGAATCCTAATATGTGAATATGTACACACAAATATTTTAATATTATTTTTTCAGAAAAGTTATATTTTTTTTTCAAAAAAATCAAAATTCTAAGACATTTTCATGTAATATAAATGATAAATTTTATAAATACCTTTTTATTTTGAATACATGATAAAAAAAAAAACTATTTTTATCAATAATAATCTTTAACTAAAATTTAAATAACAAAGATATTTTTTAAACTATAGATATTTATAAAAATCTAATAGTATATTAAAATAATATGTATTTTTTTAAAGTTTAAAGTTAAGATAAGTTTTCATATGTGTCAGCTACCACTTGTAGCGGAGTTGGGTAAGGCTTGGGGTTTTCCCCCTTGAGGTCATAGGTTCAACTCCACTTTGTAGTGAGAAAGGTGGGGGTCAGTAACACTATGCTAGTGCTTGCTCCATTGATCTGACGTATAGGATTGGACTTTCATCGCTAACCATTTAAAAAAAACAAAAAAAATTGTTTCCATATGTGTCTTTGAATATTGTTTTTTTATACATTTTAAGATTATTAATTTAAAAGAGGTGCATATTATAAATTTAAAACATATTTTATACAATTTTTAGTTAAAGATATTCTATGTAGTTTTTTATTAAATTTATTTATTTTATATAATTTGTAATTATTAAAGTAAAAGGTAGGCTTTATAAAATAACCTAAGTCCATTTACAATCAAGAATATTGTTCACTAGTTCAACAAATAATTTCTTAATATTAAAGTAAAAAGAGACAAGGTTATATCAATATTGAGAGTCTATAGCTAAACATAGTTACGAAGGATTACCCAATTGATGTAGGAGCATTTGGGAAAACACGCAATCGACATATCACCAAAAAAAAAATTACAATTGTTTGTTTCAATTTTGGGTTATTTTAGTTTATTTTGACCTCTCTTAGTTTTAGCAACACTTGATATGGTTGGTTTACCAAGAAGCTATTTTTCATCAATTATCAATTTCCAACCTCATTAATAAAAATTCATATTGCATTGTTTGGTATAAATATTCTTTCAATGATACATTTATTTAAATCATGGCATAATGTCAAAACGACAATTTAATGTGGATGTGGTTTGATTTCCATGTAGAATTGGTGATTCCACTTTTAGAGTCGACTAAGTTTGCATCTTTACATATAATGTAAGCTATGACATTATTTAGCATGAATCATTTGATTATTAGGGCTATCCATACAACCACAAGAACGACATTGATTCATTTTGAAGGATACAGAGTGTGTTGGGTAAGAAGTTGAAGCACTAGGGAAGCAATGCAACATAAAAATATTGAGGCATGGAAGGATGTGAGGGGATGCCCATTTGAAGCACAATGAACAAATAAATTTTAGATAAAGTTTTCCAATAGAAAAGGGGGGCTATGAGAGAGAAGTGGAAAGAATGCGGTAGTGAGGAGGGGAAGAGGCATGTCATCATGGAAAGTAAAAAGGAAAGCTATTGATGATTCCAAGCCACAAAATTAATGCAGGTTGTCATAGATTAGAACAAGGAATGTGTAAGGTGATGGGCGAAGGAAAAGACTTATTTGTAAGAATAGAGGAGGCACCAAGTAAAAGAAGAAAAATAATTTAAAATAATGCAGATTTTAGAAGTGTAGGTTGTATGCACCAGGAGAGGCCATAAAGATCATTACAAGAAAAGTGAAGGGTAGATTAAATGCCACATAGATGAGTATGAAGGAAAGGTAACTCTATGCCAATTCATGAAAGTTAAAATTGTTGCAAGAAATGACAAGAAAACCAATAAAGGTCGATTGAGATATGGGGAGATTAAAATCAAAGAAAGTTGAAGCATATGAAGGCACATATGAATAAGGAAGGAGAGAGTTGAACTTGAATGAAGAAAAATAGCTAGTAAACATATGTGAGTGTTTCAGAGAGTTGATGCCTTGGAAGAATAAAGGGGAGAGAATTGAAGTTTTTTATTACAATTTAAAAATTGTGTGAAGGTAAAGAAGAGGGGTTAGTGCACTGGATGAGATGTTTGAGCAAAGTGAAGAAAACTTGGTGCTAGGAAGGTCAAAAGAGAAAGCAAGAGGGAAAATTCATTTATCATACCACGAGTGGTCTGGATAATGTGTAGAATTAGAACTTGAGCAACTCAAATGAATGGGAGATGCAAAGTAGAATATGGAGAGACCGTACTCTATTGATGAGTGAGACGATAAAAGGAAATAAAGAATTGTAGATTGGAAGAAAAATAAGGCTAGTTCAGGATGAGATAAAGAGTTGGATAGAAGAAAGGGGCAAAGGAGTTGCCTTGTAATTGCAATGTAACTTTCATGAAATTGGAATTAATAATTTTTATTTGATTTATTTTCAAACTTGAGTAGATTGTGTGCAATTGTGTATTGATTTAAATCAACCCAAGTAATTATTGATTTAGCTTTAAACGTTTATGGAGGATTTTGTAATTTGTAATTTTTGGAATTGAGTGAGAAGTCTAAGGGTGAAGGTCTATCTTTATCAAATGGTATCAAAGCCAGAGGTTTTGAGTGTGTGGATAGAGCACTAACTATGAGGTATTTCACACCAGAACCTGTGGGTGGAGAGGGAAGTAAGAAGAGGTTTTGGGTGCATAAGCAGATTGCCAAATGTGAGGTAGATTGTGATAGAACCTATGGATTGAGGAAGCACAATTGAGGAGCTAAAAAGTATTGTTGTAGGTGTGTGAAGTCCTAATAGGTTGAGGGATAGAAAGCATAAGAAAATTGATGAGGAAGTGGAAAATTATAACAAAGAAAGTGGGATATTTGAGAGGTGCGAGGTATGATTGTAAGTTGTGTAGTATGGAAGTTGCAAGGGTTGAGTGCACTGAAGACATGCCAAGAGGAGGGCATGGAGAGAGGAAAAGGAAGTATTTGGTGGAGGAGGTTGGGCGATCAATGATGTAGTTCACTATAGATTTCTTGCAATCTTGAATGGTGATTCTATCACCTAACTCCACCTTTGTGAGCCCATGCTCACAAATTTCTTACCCAACGTGTTTGATGCAGGAGCATCCGATCAAATGCGCAATCGATATCACCAAAAAAAATAATTAGTTGTTTGTTCAAATTTTGGGTTTTTTTAGTTTATTTTGACCTCTCTCAACTTTAACAACACTTGGTGTGGTTGGTTTAACAGGAAGCAATTTTTTGTCAATTGTCGATTTCCAACGTCATTGATAGAAAGTCATTTTGAATTGTTTTGTATAAATCTTCTTTCAATAATAAACTTTTTGAAATCATGGCATAATGTCAAAAGATACTTTAATGTGGATGTGGTTTGATTTCCACATAGAATTGGTAATTCCACTTTTGGAGTTGACTAAGTTTGCATCTTTGAATATAATGTAAGCTATGACATTACTCAAAAAGAATCGTTTGATTATTGAGGTTGTCCATTCAACCAAAAGAATGCCATTGATTCATTTTGAAGGATATGAAGTATTTGGTGTTGGGTAAGAAGTTGAAGCATTGGGACAACAATTTAACCAAAAAATATTGAGGCATGGAAGAATGTGGGGGGACGCCCATTCAAAGGACAATAAACTTGAATAAATTTTAGATAAAGTTTTGCAATAGAAAAGGGGGACTACGAGAGAAGTGGCAAGAACGTGTTAGTGAGAAGGAGGGGAAGAGGCATGGCATCATCGAAAGTAAAAAGGAAAAATATTAGTGATGCCAAGCCACAAGATCAATGCAGGTTTTGGTAGATTAGAATAGGGAGTGTGTAAGGTGATGGGCACATGAAAAGACCCGTTTGTAAGAACAAAGGAGGTGCCAAGTAAAAGAAGACAAAGAATTTAAAATAATGCAGATTTTGAAAGTGTAGATTCTATGCACCATGAGAGGTTACATAGATCATTGTAAGAAAATTGAAGGGTAGATTAAATGCCATGAAGATGAGTATGAATTGTAGGCAATGTCACACCGGCTCATGGAAGTTAAAAGTGTTGTAAGAAATGACAAGAAAACCAATAAAGTTCGATTGAGGTATGGGGCGATTAAAAGAAAAGCAAGTTGAAGCATATGAAGGTGCGTAGGAATAAGGAAGGAGATCGCTAAATTTGGATGAATACATAGAGCCAATAAATTTATGGGAGTGTGTAGAGAGTTGATGCCCAAAAGAATAGAGGGGAGTGCATTGAAGTTATAGATTCCAATTTAAAAATGGTGTGAAGTTAAAGAAGAGGGGTTGGCATGTAAAATGGGATGTTTGAACAAAGTGAAGAAAGCTTGGTGCTAGGAAGGAAAAAAGAGAAAGAAAGAGGGGAAATTTATTTACCATGCCGCAAGTGGTCTAGATAATGTGCAAAATTAAAACTTGAGCAGCTTGAATGAATGGGAGATATAAAGTAGAATATGGAGAGACTATTAGTTATGGATAAGTGAACTGATAAAAGGAGATAAAGCATTATAGATTGGAATAAAAATCAAGGTAGTGTAGGATGAGATAAAGAGTTGGATAGAAGAAAGGGAAAAGGAGTTTCCTAGCAATTGCAATGTAAATCTCATCAAATTGGAATGAATATAATTTATTTGAATTTTTTTCAAACTTGAGTAGATTGTGTGCAATCGTGTATTGATTTAAATCAACACAAGTAATTGTTGATTTAGTGTTAAAAATTTATGGATTATTTTTTAATATATGATTTATGGAGTTGTGTGAGAATTCAAAGTGTGGATGTCCATATTTATCAAATGGTATTAGAGCAAGAGGTTTTGAGTGTGTCGACATAGAATCTACTATGAGGAAGTTTGCACCAAGACCTATTAGTGGAGAGGGAAGTAAGAATAGGTTTTGGGTGCATAAGAACATCACTGAATGTGTGGCAGCTTGTGACAGAACTTGTGGATTGAGGAAGCACGATTGGGGATCTCAAAAGTATCATTGCAGGTGTGTGAATTCCTAAGCGGTTGAGGCCTAGAAAGAACAAGAAAAGTGATGAGGAAGTGGCTTATTATAGCAGATGAAGTGGGATATTTGAGAGATTCGAGGTATGATTGAAAATTGTGCAACATGGAGGTTGCAAGGGTTGAGTGCAATGAAGACATGCCAAGAGGAGGGCATGAAGAGAGGAAGAGGAAGTATTTGGTAGAGGAGGTTGGGCTATCAATGATGGAGTTTGTTGTAGATTGTTCAAAATCTTGAAGGGTGATTCTATCACCTAACTCCACCTTTGTGAGCCCATGCTCAAAAATTTATTTCTTAGTGTGTCTGATGTAAGAGCATCTGGGCAAGAATGCAATTGGAATCACCAAAAATAATTGTAGTTTTTTGTTCAAGTTTTGGGTTGTTTTGGTTTATTCTAACCTCTCTCAACTTTAACAACACTTAGTGTGGTCGTTTTAGTAGGAAGCTAGTGTTTTTCAATTGTTAATTTCCAACCTGATTGATAGAAAGTCATATTGCATTATTCAGTATAAATCTTCTTTCAATGATACATTTTTTGAAATTGTGGCATAATGTGAAAGGAAACTTTAATGTGGATGTGGTTTTATTTCCATGTAGAATTGGTAATTCTACGTTTTGAGTCAACTAAGTTTGCATCTTTATATATAATGTAACCTATGATGTTAGTCAACAAGAATCATTTGATTATTGGGGCTATCCATAGAACCACAAGAATGCCATCGATTCATTTTGAAGGATACAAAGTGTTTGGCGCTACATAAGAAGTTGAAGCATTGGGGAAGCAATGTAACAAAAAAATGTTGAGGTATGGAAGAATGTGAGGGGATGCCCATTTGAAGGATAATGAAAAAATAAATTTTAGATAAATTTTTCCAATAGAAAATGGGGACTGTAGGAGAGAAGTGGCAAGAAGGTGGTAGTGAGAAGGAGGGGAAGAGGCGTGGCATCATCAAAAGTCAAAAAGAAAACTATTGATGATGTCAAGCCACAAGATTAATGCAGGTTGTTGCAGATTACAATAGGGAATGTGTAAGGTGATGGGCACATAAAAAGTCATGTTTGTAAGAATAGAGGGGGTGCAACGTAAAATAAGAAAGAATTTAAAAATATGTAGATTTTGAAAGTGAAAATTGTATGCACAATGAGATGCCACATAGATCATTGCAAGAAAAGTAGAGGGAAGATTAAATTGCACACATATGATTATGAAGGAAAGGTAACATCACACTAGTTCATGAAAGTTAAAAGTGTTGCAAGAAATGACAAGAAAATTAATAAAGGCCAATTGAGATATCACTGGAGTGATTAAAATAAAAGTAGATTGAAGCATATGGAGGCATGTAGGAATAAAGAATGAAAGCATTGAATTTGGATGAAGACACATAGCTAGTAAACGTATGGGAGTGTGTAGAGATTTGATGCCCAAAAGAATAAAGGGGAGCACATTGAAGTTTCATATTGCAATTTAACAATAGTACAAAGGTAAATAAGAGGGGTTAGCATGCAAGATGGGATGTTTGAGAAAATTGTCCAGAAAGCTTAGTGCTAAGAAGGAAAAAAGGGAAAATAATAGGGGAAATTCATTTACCATGCCACAAGTGGTCTAGATAATGTGTGGAATTAAAAATTGAGCAACTCGAATTAATGGGAGATAGAAATTAGAATTTGGAGAGGCTGCGCTCTATGTATGAGTTAGTCGATAAAAGGACATAAAGCATTGCAGATTGGAAGAAAAAATAGGCTAGTGTAGGATGAGATAAATAGCTAGATAGAAGAAAGGGGTAAGGGATTTTCCTAGTAATTACAATGTAACTTTCATGAAATTGGAATGAATAAATTTTATTTTTATTTTTTTCAAACTTGAGTAGATTGTGTGCAATCATATATTGATTTAAATTGACACAAGTAATTGTCAATTTAGTGTTAAATGTTTATGGATTCTTTTGTAATATGTGATTTGTGGAATTGAGTGAGAAGTCAAAGGGTGAAGGTCCATATTCATCACCAATAAAGACCTAAAAGATGAAGCCTACATAATATCCAAACCTAACTTGGATAATGTCCCACCCTTAGTTATGTGTAGGGTTTTAAACAAGTTTTGGAAGACCATTCTTCCTCTTTTGTACAAAAATTCAAGAAAATAAGTCATTTTCATAAAAATAATAGAAGTTAAAGGAAAAGAGTCTACCACATCACCATAGTAGGAGACAAAGTAAACAACAAGATATATAGAGAGGTTTGAGAATGTTTTTCCAAAGCAGGTATCTAAGATTGACACAAAAAAATCATCCACTAATGAAAAATTGAAGAAAATATACCCAAATCTAATAGGAGAAAGTATGACAAGATTTGAAGGTGCAACTCCAACTACTATAGGAGGAGCATTCTTATCCATAAAAAAAATAGCATTGAAGGGTGAGAATCTAAAAGAGGCCTAGTGTTGGTGAGATGATGAGGGAGATTATTCCTCCACAAAAAATCCACATAATCAACCTCATGCTTGAATTGATGACACTTTGAACTTATATGATTAATATCAAAAATAGTAACAACAATGGAAAGGAAAATCCTCTTAATCCAAAAACTAAAATGATAACCCTTTGATGAAGACAAAAACACACTCTCAACCTAATTCAACAAAAAAATAGATTACTACAGACTTAGTAAATGATTAACTCCAAAATCGATAATTAATTGTGTTGATTTAAATTGATTTATGATTGCTCAATAAGATACTCAAATTTAAAATCAAATCTAATACGAACATTTATTTAGATTTCATGAAAAAAAACAATTACAAAAATTCCTAAAAAATCCAAAGCTGCTCTAGATTCATCTTCCTGCAATCTCTATCTATCTAATCCTTCATCACTCCTTCATGCTGACCTTTTTTATTCCTCACAAAATCACCCCAATATTCCAAAATTGCATTTTATTCATGTCTTGTTGTTCTACACATCTAGTCAAAATTTCCATGCTTTGTCCAAAATTTTCATCTCCCATTTGCACACTCTTTGTTTTCCCTAATTCAATTCTTGCCTTAATCACAACCTCCATATTCCACTTAGAATACAAGACATTCATGTATTGTGATTCTTTAGTATTTTGTTGCTATGAGTTTCAGTCTACTCATCTTCTATTCCATATGTTGTCTTTTAGTGTGACATATTTGCTAGCAATCTTACTAATATAAAGTGCCCCTCTTACCATCCTTCGCTACCTTTATTTGCATCTTTTCAAACTTTATAAAACTATCCTCCATGTCTAGTGTATTTCCTCTAAACCCACCCATTCCAAAACGTGGCTACGTAGCCCCTATTTCTTCCTTAGAGGGAATTTAAATCAATCTTCATTCTTTATGCTATGATTTGCACTTAGTTTCTTGGCATGACATCATTAATGGTTTTTTCTTACATTTTTTGATTCCACACCTCTAGCCCTTCAACCCCTCTACCACCTTCCACTACCATCTATTTATCTGGTGACTTCCCCAATAGCTTTCCCCTCTACATTTTTTTTGAATTTTTATTTTATGTTGCACGCCTCTTGATATTATCTATTTTTACCACATCAATTTTGGTATAGAGCTCTATTCGTTAAGTGAAAGATACCAAGAATGGGAGGTGTTGCCTCAAACAATCTAAATCCAAATGCTAGGATCAACCAAGTTAAATTGTCTTTGACCATAGATGATGATGCCTGGTGAAAAAACTCATGATCTTGATTTAATAATTAAGCCTTGGCTCCAAAGATTTAGAACTTAATACCTTGAATTGGATCCAAATTTCATTATAACTTTGTACCATGAACTCAAAATCTCATGAAAACTGATAGAGGAATGTATTTCAACATTCCAAAGACCTCCACCAAGTTGTTTTCCATTAGACCTTATAGAAATTGAAATTTTAATATTTCACCAAATCATCAATCAAAGTCACAAAAAAATTACATCTCCATAACCAAGAAGGATTTTAGCACGAAACATTTGGCAACAATTTCATAATCAAGTCAATAATCTACCTATTAGAACATTTTCTATGAAACCTTACTAATCTCTCAAAATAATTGTTTTTGGATGACACGTGATTGCACATTCTCCTATATTCTCTTGCATTAGACATGATGGGTAAGAAATTTGTGAGTATGGGCTCACAAAGGTGGAGCTAGGTGATAGAATTACCCTTTAATATTGTAAATAATCTACAACAAACTCCATCATTGATAGCCCAACCTCCTCACCCAAATAGCTCAACCTCCTCTGCCAAGTACTTCCTCTTCTTCTCTCCATACCTTCCTCTTGGCATGTATTCATTGCAACTCAACTCTTGCAATGTCCACACTACCTAGCTTGCAATATATACCGCTTCCATACCTCAATCCTCACGAAGATCCAGCTTCATCTACTATAATTTGACACTACAATTTCCTTTCACTTTCTATCCCTCAACCATTTAGGACTTCACACACCTATAATGATAATTTTGAGCTCCTCAATCATGCTTCCTCAAAACCTCTTCTCACTTCCCTCTCCACTTGTAGGTCCTAGTGCGAACTACCTCATAGTTGACACTTTGTCCACACACTCAAGACCACTAGCTCTAACACCATTTATGAAGATAGAAACACACTCTTAACCCAATTCCATAAAACTCAAACTACTAAAGACTCAGTAAATGATTAAATCTAAAATCTAAAATTACTTGTGTCGATTTAAATCGATTTACAATTTCTCAACAAGATAATCAAATTTAAAATCAAATATAATATAAACATTTATTCAAATTTCATGAAAAAAAAGCAATTACAATTTTCCCAACAACTCTAAAGCTACTTTGGATTTCTCTTCCTACAATCTCTATCTATCCAATCTTTCATCACTCCTTCATGTTGACCTTCCATATTCCTCACACAATCACCCCAATATTCCAAATTACATTTTATTCATGTTTCGTTATTCCACATGTCTAGTCAAGTTTTCCATGATTTGTCCAAACATTTCATCTCCCATTTTCAAACTCTCTATTTTCCCTAATTCCATTCTTTCCTCAACCATTGCCTCCATATTCGACTCAGCATATGATACATTCATGTGTTGTGCTTCTTTAGTCTTTTATTGCTACGAGTTTTATTCTACTCATCTTCTATTCCATACACTATCTTTTAGTGTGACATATTTGTAGGAAGTATTACTAATATAAGCTGCTCCTCTTACAATCCTTTGCTACCTTTATTTAAATATTTTCAAACTTTAAAAAAATATCCTCCATATCAGGAAAAAATCCTCTAAACCCGCCCATTCCAAAATGTGGATACACAACACCTATTTCTTCCTTGTGTGGCATTTAAATCAGTCTTAATTCTTTATATTGTGATTTGCACTTACTTTCTTGGCATGGCATCATTAATGGTTTCATCTTACATTCGCTAATGCCACACCTCTAACCCTTCAACCCCCCTATCACCTTCCACTACCTTCGATTTATCTAGCAATTTACCCATTAGCTCGCCCCTCTGTATTTTTTTTGAATTTCTATTTTATGTTGCATGCCTCTTGATATTCTCTATTTTTACCACATGAATTTTGGTATAGCTATCATTTGTTAAGTAAAAGATACCAAGAATGGGAGGTGTCGCCTCAGAAAAGCAAAATACAAACACTATGCTCATCCTAGTTAAATTTTGTATATAAATAATGAAGTATTCAACTATAGATGATGACGCTTGGTGAAAAACTCATGATACTTATTTAAAGATTTAGAATTTAATGCCTTGAATTAGAATTAGAATTTCATTATAAATCTATTCCATGGACTTAGAATCTCATAAAAAATGACAAAGACATGTATTTCAACATCCTAAAGACCTCAACCAAGTTGTTTGACATCAAAACTTATATAAATTTTAATTTTATTGTTTCTCCAAATCATCAAGTAAAATCACAAAACAATTATATCTCCATAACCATTAAGGATTTGAGCATAAAACATTTTGCAACAACTCTATAATTGATTCAATAATTTTCTTATAAGATTAGTTTCCATGAAACCTTACCAATCTCTCAAAATAATTGTTTTTGTATGACATGGGATTGTGCATTCGTCTAGATGCTCCTACATTAGACACACTAGGTAAGAAATTTGTGAGCATGGGCTCACAAAGGTGGAATTAGGTCATATAATCACCCTTTCAGATTGCAAACAATCTACAACAAACTTTATCATTGATATCCTAACATCCTCCACAAATTACTTCCTCTTATTCTTTCCCTGCCTTCCTCTTGGCATGTATTCACTGCAACTCAACTCTTACAACCTCCACATTTCCTAGCTTGCAGTCTATCTCACTTCCATACCTTGATCCTCACAAATATATAATTCATCTCCTATAATCTACTAGTACAATTTACTTGCGCTTTCTAACCCTTAACTATTTAGGACATCACACACCTACAATGATATTTTTGAGCTCCTCAATCATGCTTCCTCAAAACCTCTTCTCACTTCTCTCTCCACCTGTAGGTCCTATTTTGAACTACCTCATATTTAGTGCCATGTTCGCATGCTCAAGACCAGTAGCTCTGATACCATTTGATGAAGATAGAAACACACTTTCAACTCAATTCCACAAAAAATAGATTACAATAGACTCAGTAAATGATTAACTCTAAAATCAATAATTACTTGTGTCAATTTAAATTTATTTACAATTTCTCAACAAGATACTCAAATTTGAAATAAAATCTAATACAAACATTTATTCATATTTCATGAAAAACAAACAATTACAATATTTCTCGACAATTCCAAAGATGCTCTGGATTCTTCTTCCTGCAATCTCCATCTATACAATCCTTTGTCACTCCTTCATGAGATGACCTTCCATATTCCTCACACAATCACCCCAATATTCCAAATTGCATTTTATTCATGTCTTGTTGTTCTGCACATCCAGTCAAATTTTCCATGCTTTGTCCAAATGATTCATCTCCCATTTGCACACTCTCTATTTTCCCTAATTTCATTCTTGTCTCAACCACTTCCTCCATATTTCAATTAGCATATGATACATTCAGGTGTTGCACTTCTTTATTATTTTATTGCTGCGA
This sequence comes from Sequoiadendron giganteum, assembly GCA_007115665.2. Classification (NCBI taxonomy): domain Eukaryota; kingdom Viridiplantae; phylum Streptophyta; class Pinopsida; order Cupressales; family Cupressaceae; genus Sequoiadendron; species Sequoiadendron giganteum. The sequence continues at coordinate 270,683,876 of CM021101.1, forward strand.
GTATCATTCTACTCATCTTCTATTCCATATGCTATCTTTTAGTGTGACATATTTTCTTGTAGTATTATTGATATACACCACCCCTCTTACCATCCTTTTCTACCTTTATTTGCATCTTTTAAAACTTTAAAAAATAATCATCCATGTCTAGCTACACAATTTCTCTAAACCTACCCATTCCAAAGTGTGGCTACACAACCCCTATTTCTTCCTTGTTTGGCATTTAAATTAGTCTTCATTCTTTATGTTGCGATCTACACTTAGTTTCTTAGCATGACATTATTAATGGTTTTTTTTTACATTCGCTAATATGACACCTCTAGTCCTTCAATCCCCTCTTTCCTTCCACTTCCTTCTATTTATTTGACACCTTCCCCAATAGCTCGCCCCTATACAATTTTTTTAAATTTCCATTTTATGTTCCACACCTCTTGATATTCTCTATTTTACCACATGAATTTTCATATAGCTATTGTTTGTTAAGTGAAAGATACCAAGAATGGGAGGTTTCACCTCAAACAATAAAAATCCAAAGTTGTGCTTAGCCTAGTTAAACTTTGTATATAAATTATGAATTCTTTGACCATAGATGATGATGCCTAGTGAAACACTCATGATCCGAATTTAAATATTAAGCCTTGGCTCCAAAGATTTAGAACTTAATGCCTTGAACAAAAATCTGACTTTCATTATAACTATACGCCATGGACTTAGAATCTCATGAAAACTGACAAACACATGTATTTCAGTATCCCAAAGACCTCTACCAATTTTTTTGACATTGTACCTTATAGAAATTGCAATTTAATTTTTTCTCCAAATCATCAACCAAAGTTGTAAGACCCAGTCCCTTGTGGCCTTGTTGATCCTATTAGTTTTTGATGATTTATATGTTATATTCTACGTTCTTTCATGTTGGACAGTACACATGAGTGATGGTTGTTGCTACACCATGAATTTTTTTGTATTCTTGACTAATCCTACCTAATGGTTTCTGTGAATTCTTGTGATAGTTAGATGAGTTCCATTTTTTGTCTACATAATTATACAATGATCAATACGCTGTTATTGGTAATATTGCTATGTATACTAAGTGGATTACATTATATTAGGTAATTACATATCATAGATGTGAGTAGGTGTGATTATGAAGATAATTATTGATATTTAATGTTACTTATAGTAGTATGCATAATAAGTTAAATATTTTACTGACATAAGTGGTGATATTTTGATGATAGATAGTATTCAGTCAATTGTTCCTTGACTCCATAACAAGTATCATGTGAGTAAGGAGTGTTAAATTGTATGTTACTTGTGTAGATTAGTGGATCTAATTTTCTAATTGATTATTATTCTTGGAATTTTAATTCATGTCATTTGTTTTAATTATTATTAATCATGAGTAACACTGACACACTTTCTTAGTTAAGTAAACAAGTAAAAATTGGCCAATGTTGATAAGGGGTCGCATAACTACTTCCTTTATTGTATCCTTGTGAAATATTAGTCTTGTCATGGGCATGTGATTTAACTTTGTTTTGTGTGATATGGGTTGTGTGTATGTGAGAGTTGTTTTATTAGTCCCTTGAGTCATTTTATTAAAATGGTCACTTAATTTATATTTTGTGAAGTCCTTCTGTGGTATTAACTATTTAAAATGTTCCCTAGATGATAGGCTTATGGGTTAGAGGTATTTTTATTGCATAAAATTCCTTTAATAAAGTCTAAAACCCACTCTAGTTTCTCACTTATTAATAGTGACGAAAATTGGATTTGAAAGGGTTGTTGGGATATAAAATCATGCTAAACCATCCTCAAATGAGTATCCAAATCAATCACCATGAAATTTGAAAAGGAGGTTGTCTTTTACCCTTCTATTTATTCTCTCTATTGGTGGAGAGGAGGGGGTTTTCTCTCTTTTTCTTTTTGAATTATTTTGGAGTTTTTGTTGGGTTTTCATTCTTCATTTTTAGATTTCTTTCCATGTTTGTAAAGGAGGAGAAATGGAGAGAGTGATTGGAGAGATTCTTCCACAAGTTCAATAGAAAAATTTCTTGGTGAGGTCTAACCTTTTAGTTATCTATCTTTGTTGATTTGTAATGAGTTTGTTGTCATATTGGTCTTGCTTATAAAAAATATATGTGAAATTTGATGTTGAATATCTTGTTTGGTTGCTATTAGTGTGTTGGGGTTTGCATTGGTTGACTCTTCCACCTTGTTTAGTTTAATTTCATTTATATTATTTTTGTCTATTAAAATAAAGAAATATGAATGAAATATGTTGTGATGTGCAAAGTATATAAAGTGTAAACTTGTCTAGGAATCCTTGTGAATAGTTGTTGTAATGTATCAAGTTTAGTAATGTGGATGTTATATGTTACACTTTGGTTGTGGATCCTTTGTGAAAATATTTTGTGGAAGTGCTATGTGACCCTAGCTCGGGGGTGGATTGAATCTAAATCCTATGGTTGGGTGGAGAGCCCATTGACCCATATTATTTTTCTTTTTTGTGGATCTTTGTATTTCAGGTACATGTGTTGAATAAGAAATAATATCTTGGAATTTTCAGCCAATAGATTTCAAGAGAGAAATAGGTTGGTTTTATTGAGGTAACAATATTGTTGCCCCAATCCTTAATAGAGTAAGATTAATTTCAACTCATCTCTTCTCTACAACTTTATGTTTTGGCTACTTTTTTGAATTTATGGCCCCTGCATTGATTTGACTGCTTCATGGGATGGTGGGGTGGGGGGAGGCTCCCCATTCCAAGGATGTTGTCTCTTTTTCTAGCATTGTGTCTGAGGTGGTGGCAGCTAGTCTTTTTGTACCCCATGTGATTTCTCTACCTCATACTTGCATCCTTTCCACTGGGGAAAAGACTGAAGGTATTTTTGGAAAGTCACCTGTATCCCCTAATTTTTGGGCTTGACTCATTCTTCTCTGTTGAAGAACTGGTTTCATAGTTGGATAAATTGGTGGGTTCTAACTTGCCACCTTTGGGTAAAAGGTTTTTGAGGTTGGCTTCCTTCTCTATGACTGGCTGGGAAGTTGACATCCCTGAAGTCCTCATGGTGAAGGATATGGATAACCTCAAACTAGTGTTGGTTGGAAATATTTTGGCATATAGGATGACTATAGAATGGGTCCATCAATGGGCTGCTTCTACTCAGAATCTCAAAATCAATGTCACTATAAATGCAATGCCAAGAGGTATCTTCCTTTTCTTCTTTATGGTTTATGAAGATATACTTAATGATCTTATAGGGGGTCCCTTGGACTTTGACTTTGGGTTTAAAAACTTTCTCTCCCTCTGTAAATGGAAACCTTCAGCTAACCTGGGTGCCTTGGCTCCTACTCGGGCTTTTCGACCTGGCTTACCTCTGGAGTTCTAGGAAATGGGTATATTGAAAGGTGTATCTAACTCCTTTGGTAGCCTTCCTGGCCATTGATAAGATCACTCAAAAGAGGTCTAGACTAGTTTATGCTCGTATTTGTGTAAATGTGGCTATGCATTTGGTCTTAGCTTCCTCTATCCTCCTTAAGTCAAAATTTAGGAATTCCAGACCCAACCTCTGGAATATGAGAATTCCTGTCTCTTTTGTCAGTTGTGCAATAATTTCAGTCACCTCATTGACTCTTGTGAGAAGAAACCTATAGATGGTACCATTGCAAATAAGAATAAGTTGGTCGAGGGTACCTCTAAGTTTGATCTAGCTTTTGTTGCTCAACCTTCCATGTTTTTATTTTTCCCTTCTACTAATGTCTCCCAACAAAAAGAAATCCCTATCCTAGGATGAGAGGTTGTTCTGGCTAAACCCTTGCTATTTATAAGGACTTGGTTATCATGAACACTATGGCCCTTACCCTTGTCTCTAATTTCCCAACCCCTGCCATTTTGAAAAAAATGTGATGTCGGAGAAAGGGGAAGAACTGAATATGATCATTAGGGAGGAACCTAAGGAGGTCTCCCTAATGGAGGATAATTTGTGGTCACCTCTAAGGAAGGATCTGGATTCTGGAGTAGGAGTTGAATTGGAAGAAGGAGAGATAGTGCATTCTGACACTAACCTCTCCTTGGAAGAAATTTCTTTCTTATCTCTAAAGGAGGTTGGAAATTTGAATGACTCTTTGGCCTTGCTAGGATTTTCACGTTAGCCCAATGATAAAAAAGATGAGGATGAATGGTCACAAGCTCCAATCAAACCTAAAAATAAAAAGAAGCCAAATTTTGGAGGGGGAATAAGGTTGTTAGACCATCCCAAAAGGATTCAAGAAACAAAGACATTGTTAGAGATGTGGCTGCTGGGAAACAAAGAACTCTGGATTTGATCACAAGATTGAAGTCCAAAAAGAAGTAAACTTGGTTGTTTCTTTGGGGTTTTGGAGGTGATGTACCATGTTTTCTCAATGAAGTACCTCTCTTGGAATATTAGAGGCCTAAATAGCTCGTACAAATAGTTTTTAGTTAAAACCCACATTCTGGACAACAAAGTTGATGTTCTTCTCCTCCAAGAAACTAAGATGAAGAAGGAGACTTTTGATAAGGCTATTTTGAGTATCTAGCCTAGAGCGAATTATTTTGTAAGTGAGGCTGAAGGGGCTTTTGGAGTTATAGCTACCCTTTGGAACCCCTCCAAATTAAAAGAAACTCCATGCTCTGCTAGTAGAAACAATTAGATGGTGTCCCTGGAGGATTTGGATTCCAAGGAGAGATGAAACTTAATAAATAGCTATGCTCCCAACTTGAGCAGGGACAGGTTGATGATTTGGGAGCAATTAAATGATGCTATAAAAAATAGGAAATATGATCATTGGATACTCAGAGGGGATTTAAATTCCTCCCTTCTCCCTTCAAAAAAGATGGGAGGGCTAGAGGAATTCTTGAATAGCATGATGGAGCTATCTAAATTCCTAATCTCAGCTGGATTTATTGATATCCCACTCCAAGGCTCAAAGTACACCTGGTCTAATAGAAGGAATGGAAAACATCTGATTCAAGTTAAGTTAGATTGGTTTTTGATCTCTATCAATTGGAATATCTCCCAATTCCTCTCTCTTTATAATCTCCATAGATCTAGATATGATCATAATGATATTCTTCTCTAAATAAATTATGATCATAATAGAGGTTCGTTCCCTTTCAGATTTGAAATAATGTGGAGCCTTCATCTGGCCTTGGCTGCTTTAGTCAAAAGTTGGTGGGAACAACCAATAAGTGGCACCCCTATGTTTTGTCTGGTGGAAAATATTAGTAGAATGATGTAGAGCATGGTGGGACTCAAATATTTTTAAAGATGCAAAGCTTTGATTTTGATAGATCACCAAAACACTCACAAACTCTCTTCAATGAAACATGGTTCTTCAAGGCTAAAAGACACAAAAAAATGGAATTATGACCCAAATCATTTACTAAATCCTTGATACACCTTTTACATAGTTAACATGATAGTTTTAGGCCAATACAACTCCCCAAGGACACTGTCTCTGCATTTTTTCCATAGTTCACCTTCAAGAAGCCTATTTGCTTGTAGTACTCCTACGAGACAAAAATAGACAAATTCCGAATGAAGTTGGATATCCAAAAAATAAACCTAGTTTAAAATACCCTTTATGGCCCTCCAAAACATATTATAAAATAAACTATGGTTTTTTTGAAAAGAAACTTCTAAATCAGGCCTGCAACACTATTTTTAGGGGCAATTAGCCCTGTTTTACAAAGAAAGTATAGAAAATATTCAGCCAAAACTTCTAATATCCACTCCATGAGTCTTAAAACATACCATAGGGTCCCATTATGCTATTTTTCTCTCCACATTTCATCACAAACTTGCTGCACCACAAGTTCTCTAACTTGCCTAGTTTCCTTCATAAAGGATTGTCATAGCACATATTTTGAACCAAACCTCTCCTCTAGAACATAAAGATAGTTTTGAATGCCCTTTTGGAAGTTATTAAAAATATGTAAAAATTGGCATAGGCTGTTGTGAAACATAAGCCCTTAAAATTGACTGTCCTATTTTCAAGGAGGCTTAATTAGGCTAGTTTCACAAGGTCAATATTGGATTTGTGAAATCTAGGCCTATACTCACCTCAATAACACCTCAGAAACATAAAATATGGTCTGAAAAATCTTACTAAACCATTTTCCATCCTTCCCCATTGACCTTTCTTCAAACCCTAACCTTTAGGCATCACTTTTACTCAAAAAACAATGAGATTTCTCACCTAGGGTATCACCCAACTCATGAAATTTTCCTTCCCCTGCACTTGCAAAAAAAAACAGCTTGAAAAACACTCTAATATAACCCATTCCACTGATTTACAAAGGTCTCCATCAGTGGAATGGTTATTTATTCCACTTTTAGACTCTCAAACCCTTAAAATGAGGGTTTCAGGACAATTTACAGAAAAATGGCTCTAAAAAGCTTTATTTTCAATGAAATCTCCTCAAATCAAGTTTTTTTTGGAAGCTAACACACTATTATATCAAAACCAATGAATATTATGGCTTGGTGATAATGTACAAGTCATACAATGCTTGCAAAAGCAAGAAAAAAAATGTTGAATCTGTAGGAAAACGTGGTACTTTATTCAAAATTAATTCAAGATACAATGTTCTCCACTCTTTCTCACCTTCAAAAGGATATTTAAAAATATTAAAATAGTTATCTCTACTACCCTTTGAGTTTCCAATGACCAAACCTTCTCTTTACAAAAGTGACTCTTCATATTCCACTTCTTGCATTTTGCATCATTTGACAACTTGACCCCACACTTTACTTAGAAACCTATTCAAATGACTTAAATACATTAGAAATGGTCCAAATATGGCCTCATTACAAAAAAAGCACAACAAAATCTCAAAATTACAAAGTTTCCTCATGGAGGCATGAAATTCCCATGGTTCCTTGCACCATAGAATCAAGCAAAGAGTGAAAGGGTGGAATAAGGTGACCTTTGGTAATATCTTTAAGATTAAGAATTCCTTGGAAAATATCTTAAAGGAAGTTCAGGAAAATATGGAGGCTAGTCTTGTTGATGATGATACTTTTGCTAAGGAAAGAGACCTCAGATCTCAATGGTTTAAGATAAACAAAAAGGGGGAAATATTTTGGAAACAAAAGTCTCATGTTCAATGGCTAACTGAAGGGGATATGAATACTAAGTTCTTCCATAAATCCACCTTGAAACATAGAAGCATGAATAGGATCAAATCACTTTCGAAAGAGGATTGCTTTGTGGTCTCCATTGAAAAATAAATTATTGGGGAAGTCGTCAACTTCTTCTCCTCTTACCAAATTGCCCAAGGCAATGTAAATCAGGTACATGATGACTTTATTGAGGTGATCCCTAAAGTTATTTATGATCTTGATATAAAAAATATGACTAATTTTCTTTCTATGGAAGAAGTTATAAAGGTTGTGTTCTCTTTTGGAGCTTTTAAATCCCTTGGCTTAGATGGGTTTCCTCCTATCTTGTTCCAAACTTACTGGGATATTGTTAAAAATGACCTTTTTAATGCTGCTAGAGATTTCTTCAGGTCAGGAAGGCTCCTAAACCAACTGAATTCCACCTTTATTACCCTCATACCTAAAAATATTGATTCCTCCTTAGTGAAGGATTATAGACCTATAAGACTTTGCAATATGGTTTATAAAATCTTCTCTAAAATTCTTGTGTTAAGGCTCAAAGTGGTGTTAGGGAAAATGATTGCCCCCAATCGGAAAGGTTTTTTCCAAGGTAGAAATATTTTGGATGCTATCATATCTACTCAAAAAATTCTCCACTCTATGGACCACTACAAAAATCTTGGGATGGCCTTCAAAATTGATATATCTAAAGCCTATGATAGAGTCTCCTAGTTGTCTTTGTTTATTATTCTTAGGAAGTTTGGGATAGATGAAATATTCCTTAAGCTGGTCTTTGCTTGTGTGACCTCCCCCATGTGCTATGTTTTAGGTAATGGTGTCCCCTAAGGATTTTTCTCTTGTGGTCATGGTCTCAAGAAAGGTGACCCCCTCTCACCCTATTTTTTCATAATTATTGTTGAGGTTCTTGGAAGGAATATTCAAATTTTAGTGGACTCTAAAGCCCTAAAAGGTGTTAAAGTTGCCTCCTCTCTATTGCCTAACTCCCACCAATTTTTTTTTATGATACACTCATGTTTTGGGAAGCCTTTGTAGGGGAAGTTGGGCTTTGGAGACAGGTCCTTGATGACGATGTTGTTGTTTCTAGCTAGTTTATCAACTATGAAAAACTTTAATACTGACCAAGTGGTAAAGGAATGAGTGGTGAAAATATTGGGTTGTAAGGAATCTATCCTACCTGATGCCTACCTTGGGTTACCTTTGATTTCAAAGAATTTGGAAAATAGTTTCTAGAACCAACTGATTGAGAGAGTTCAAAAAAAGTTAGTTGGATGGAAGGGGAAGTTGCTTAGTTTGGTGGGGAGGATCTAATTGTTAAAAGACTCCTTATAAAATATCCCTATTTTATACTTGTATATCTTCAAAATTCCTTCCTTTATAGGGGAAAAATTGAATAGATTTAGAGAAGATTCATGTGGTCTGGAACGGAAGAAAAAAATAAATTGTCTTTGGTTAGTTGGGAAAAAATGTGCACTCCAAAAAGGGTTGGTGGTTTAGGGATAAGGAAAATCAATTTGCTTAATAAATCCCTAACTACTAAAGTTGGGTGGAATCTCTTGGAAGGGTCAAAAGACTAGGTGAAGATTTTCCAATCCAAGTACCTAAAAAATAGGAACACTGGTTGTTTCCTCTCTATTACTGACCTACCGAGTGGTTCTATTTTATGGAACCACCTTGTAAAAATTAAAAATATGCTGAAATTGGGAGTTAGAAAGAGAATTGGAAATGGACAAAATACTGAATTTTGGAAGGACCCATGGATCGACACTTCTACTATGTCTTCAAGTGATGGCTGAAATCCTCTCAAATAAAGCCTAACTAGGATATGTGGCAAAAAGGTTTCTGACTATGTCAATTGGGAGTTGGAAGAACCTTATTGGAAGGAGTTTAATATGTTATTAAGGAGGGATAATTTAAGAGGTCAGAGATAGATTAATTGGGACCAGTCCTTGTTAAGACTTCACAATATTATTGGGGAGGTGAAGTGATTTGATAGGGAAAGGGAAGATGAATGGGTTTGGAAGGGTAGCCTTTCAAGCTGTTTCTCTGTAAAATAGCCCTATGAGGAGTTGGTTAAGCCCTTGATTGAAATTAGAGATCATCACTGAGGAAAAGTGTTGCTTAAGAACTTGATTCCAAAAATTAACTATTTCTAGTGGGATGCCTCACATGGTAAAATTCTCACCATTGATAATTTGGTTAGAAGGGGTTCCAGTTGGTTAAAAAATGCTCCCTCTGAAAGCAGGATGAAGAGTCAAAAATGCACATCTTTTTCCACTGCCAATTCTCCAGAGAGGTTTGGTCTTTCTTCTCGTCATTGTTGTTCACTGACTAGGTGTTTCCTCACTCTATGAAGCTATTTATAGAAAGCTGGTCAAATTTCCCCTTTTCCCATAAAATTATAGTTGATCTCTAGAACCAGGTCCCCCATTTTGTTACCTGGGGAATATGGAAGGAAAGGAATAACAAGATCTTCAGGGAAGTGGAGAGGAGTAGCCATGAGGTCAGTTTGATTATAAAAACTTAGATTAAGGAAAATATGGAGGATGGAAGATACAATGCTTCCAAAGTTTGGCTGAATTACAAAGAGATGAGAATAAAGCAGATATGGGGTATAAGAAAGGATCTTACTAACCAAAATTGGACCAAGATGTTAACCAGAGTGTCTACTATGTGGACCCCTCCTTAGAAAGACTGGATCAAGTGTAATTTTTAATGGGTGCTCCAAAGGCAACCCAGTAATAGCAGGAGAGGGGGGATTTCTTAGAAACCACAAAGGGGAGTGCATTATGAGCTTCGGTGGTAACTTGGGTGTTTGTTCCAATAAAAAAGCTAAGGCTATGGCTATTTCAGGGGTCTTAAAGACTCTTAAGGAGTTTGGCTTTAAAAAATTTATTCTAAAGGGAGACTCTAAGTTAATCATGGATATTTTGAATGGAATGGCTATGCCCCCTGGGAGCTAAAAAATATTATTGACAAGTATCTGTCCATCATGAGATATTTTACCAATTGCAAAGTGCAACATATTTATAGAGAGGGGAATAAGTCTGGTGATTGTGCTTCCAACGAGGTGTTGAGGTGTATAGGGTGGACCCATTGGGTTAATAATAATCTGTTGTGGTCTTTAAGGGATGCAATTTTAAATGAGAAATTTAAATATGATTTTAACTTACAAAGATGATGGGTGTAATTGGTGGGGGAAGAATAGGATACCATATGCTCTAAAATAATTGCAGTTTAATGATGATATTTTTGGTACAAAGATGAGTGTGTTTATCTTCATTGAAGGTAATTTTAATAATTATATCCTTCTCGAGGTGATCAAGGATCATATGGAGATTTTTAAGTTGCGAGGGGATGCCAAATCCAAATGTGCTGAAATGCCTAATGTTAGCTCTCCCAATATTTGTGAAGATTTTCAAGGTATGAGATTTAATATGGTGTTAATTACTTGCAATAATTATAATATGATCGTGGCTTTGGGAATTGTGTCGTTGGCTTCCCCTAAAGAAAGTTCTTGATTCCTCATTTTCTATGGGTTGTATTTGAATCTTTGAGTAAAAGAATTTTCTATGAGACTAGTAAAAAGTCAAAGAGTTGGGTGGCTATGAGGAATTTATCTCAGTAGTCTAAAAACTTGTAGAGTGCTAAGGTGATTGAGCTGAGGAAGCACATTGAACCTCCTAACTGCCAGGCACTCAAGTAGAACATGGAATTGTGGAGTATATTTGATAATGTGGGCATGGCCCTTTTTTTTGAGTTAATGAAGGCTACAATGAGAGCCTTACTTCTAAGTTCACAAATTTGTGGAGGAAGGGAAATGTGACTATTGGGGCTATCAAGTTTGAAGTGACAACAAGGCTCATAGTGGAAGCTACTAGTTTATAGAACCAAGGAATAAAGGTGGCAAACAAAAGTGGGGCTAACTATGAGAATTTCATGGATAAATTCTTGCATGAAGGGGGGAATCTCAAATGCTTCCAAAATGGGTATGCTAGGCTAGATCTTCCACCTCCCTATGCCTTGGTTTGTTTATTTTTCATGAGGTATTTTACGCTAGAAGGTCGTTATATGTTTTTCCATGCGTATCATTGCCCTTTTCTTAATCACATTAGGCATGGTGAAAGAGTAAATTTTCCTTTCTATTTATTGTCTTTCCTACAATTAAACATTGAGAAAGGTGCTAGCCCTCCTCTACATCAAGGTTTGATGCTAGCTCTATATAAACACACCCTTGTGCTTAACCCTCATGGTAACCCTCTGATGCAAGAGCATCCAAGGCAAAGAGCAATCTTGCATCATCAAATTTTTTGTTTGTTTGTTTTCAATAAGGGCCAAGGTTGTGAGGAGTCACAAACTTCTAAGTTATTCTAATTAATGTGGTGAGATTTGCAAGCTCCCTAAATTCCCGACTTAGCAACTTAGTGGATGGAGTTCATTAGTGAATCGTAGGTTTTCAAAAGTTCACAACCCTCGACTAGAGGTTCTTATGTTTTGAACTTTAGCAACATAGCGATGGAGGTACATCAGCAGGACACTTGCGTATCGACAAGAGTCTAATGTGAGTCCCTCTGATAGCCCAACATTCATAAGGAAGTTAGTAAATAATATCAGGAGGACTTGGATGTATCGGTAGGACAAGGAAGCAAGTTCCTACAATAGAACAATAATGTATGCATCAGAGTGACTAGAGGCTATCAGTGGGAAATGATAACAAGTCTCAATGATGGGGTGATGGAAGGTTGGGTGAAATGTGGGACTCAAAATTATGGTGTCATGTATAGACTGATGGTGATTAACGAATGGATGTGCGATTCACATCCTTTTTTTGAATTATGTGGTGATAGGGTGGACTCATATCGTGATAACATGTGATCAGTGTGACATACCTTCATCGTTAGAACTCTTGAGATGGTCTCCTCAATACAACAATATGGAGGAAATGATGAAGGATTGATTGAACGGTGAGTTGGAAGGATGGATGAACCTAGTGGCGACGCATGGTACGGTAGTATTTGTCGATTCACATCATTTTTGCTAATTGAATAGGGCGAATGAATTTACAAGCATGCATCAAATGATTGGAAAATGACCTACTGGGAATGAATGAGAATGTATTCATGGAAGTCTATGTAACTGCCTGGAGATTAAACATGGATACTATGACATGAGGAGCGGGAAATGTCAAGGTCAACTTGGAGAATTAGAACGATATATAAAAGCTGAAGGAAGATAAGAAGAAGGGGTAGAAAAGGTATTAGTGAAGTAGATTGCATGTGGTAGTAAGGATTAAGGGTGAACTCAAATCTTCCCATCGGTAGATGCATGTAATAAGCTACCCATGAGATGGCATGTAACTCTGTAATGTCATTTCAATAATAGAATAATCTTTGCTGAGAAATTCCTGTTGTTGATTCCATGTTGTTCTAGCTTGCAAGGGGAGTCCCCTACACCAAGTGGTATCAAAGCAGGATTTATCAAGTTTGTAATAGAGCATTGAACATGAGGCAGTTGTAGTAGGACCTATGAGTGTGGGTTGAGATCAAGATGCCTCCAAGACCTGCCCAACTTTGTAGAGGTAGAGGTAGAGGTGGTAGAGGAAGAGATCCATCGAGAGACAAAATTAGAGCCCTTAGAAGGTAGATGCAATCCTTGCAAGAAGAGGTGTGAAGAGGAAGAGGAGTACATCAAAAAAGCGATGGCAGTGATGATGAAACAAAAGAGGAAATAAAAAGAGGGAGAATAGGATCAAATAGATCTTGGGGAGGTGAGGTTTCTAAGAGTGATATATAGCATTGGGAAGAGACCTAAGATGGAGGTTTCAACTTTCAATGAAAACTTAAATCTTGAGGAATTGATCAATTGGATCAATGAAATGGAGGAATTTTTTGAGTTTGAGGAGATTGAAGATCCTCACCTAGTGAAGTTTGCAAAGACCATGTTAAGGGTCATGCCAATATTTGGTGGAAAGAGATCCAGCTAGAGAGAGGGAGACAAGGGAAGGATATAATTTCTAGATGGGACAAAATGGTGTCAAAATTGAAGAAAAAATTCATGCCAGTAGATTATAAATTGGAACTTCTTAAGAAGATGCAAAGCTTGTGACAAGGAACAAGGACAGTGAAGGATTATACAAAATAATTTTATAAGATCCTAATTAGAACAGGACATTTTGAAGCAAGCAAGGAGAAGGTAGCTTGCTACATTAATGGGTTGAATCCAAGCATACAGGATGAATTGGAATTAGTAAGAATATACACCATTTAGGATGCATATTAGTTTGCATTAAAGGTGGAAGAAATATTGAACAAAAAATGAACACAAGAAAAAACGGAAAAGCAAAAGTTATGTGCAAAAAAAAGAGGACGAGTAGTAGATTAGAGACATCAAGGAAAGTGATGGTAAAAAAGGTGAAAGCTCAAACAATTTTTGTGATCTGAATGATAGAGGTAGAGGAAGACATGGATGAGGACCGGGAAGGGGTTTCCATGGAACCTATTTTCAATGCAGAGAAGGACATAGGGCCTTTGAGTGTCCTCAACATCAAGGAAAGTCAAACAAGAGGCTTGATGACAATGCTTGAGTTTCCCATGTAGATGAAGATGCACAGTCCTCACATTCTGAAGAAGCTAAACCAGGAGAAGCCTTGATGCCTAGATGATCCTTGTTGCATGAATACAATGAACCAAAGCAAAGGAGGAGTTTGTTTAGAACAAAATGAAAACATAAAGGTAAATTTTGTAATGTGATTATTGATGGTGGTAGTACTGAAAATACTTTTTTTGAGGAAATGGTGACTAAGTTGCAATTAGAAAAAATAAGACACTCGCATCCCTTCAAGATTTCTTGGTTGCAGGATGATTGCAAGGTTTTGGTGCATGAACAATGCCTAGTAAGCTTTAATATTGGTAACTATCATGACAAAATTTTGTGCGATGTTATGCCTATGGGTGTTTGTCACATGTTGTTAGGTAGACCTTGGTAGTTTGATAGGAAGGTAGTGCATGATGGATATGTGAATACCTACTATTTGATAAAAGATGGAGTCAAGAAAAAATTGAAACCTTTGACTAAGGGTGAAGAAAGGCTAGATAATAACACTAGAAAATGATTGGTGATTGGAGTTTGATAACTAGTTAAAGAGGAAGAGGATGAAGATAACGATTTGTTACTACAAGTTTCAACTATGGTGATTACATTCAAGAGGAATAGAATGAAATCTTTGGTGGAGGAACAAGGAACTATTGTTACCAATTTGTGTGAGTAGAACAAGATTAGTGTGGATGAAGCTATTGCTCGTAATGAAAATCTAAACTATAATGGTGAAGATAATGAGGAACCCCTTGTGGATGTAAACCCTATTGAGGATCATATTCCTCACCCGACCACCATTGTTGTTCCTCGAAGGGTGTTAGTTCCTACAAATAGCCCTTTCACTATTGCTAATGTTTTGAACCTTTCTACCCCTGTGAATCTAAAAACTATTGGTAAAGGATCCTTTGAGTCCGAGCTTGTGAAAGCCACTCCAAAGAAGAGGAAACACTCTCCTCTTCTTCTAGAATTACCCAAGGCAAAGAAGATTAAAAAAGACCTTTTTCCTCAAAATGAAGTTATTACTACCAGTGAAGAGGGCCCACAAAAAGAGGATTTGACAAAAAGTAGGTAGGGGCAAGGTAGTAGAGGTAGTGGTGGTTATAGGTCAGCTCACTTGGCTAAGGTTGCTTTGAAGGACAAGAAAGGAAAACAAAAAATCATGATGTTTGATGAGGAAGACTTGAATATTGAAGAATGTGAAACCCAAATTGATGATGACTTCAATGAGATGAAGTTTGAAGATTCAACCTATGATATGGGCAAAGAGGAATCAAAAGAAGATAAGGAAGAAGATGAAGAGGAGCATATTGAGATGGAGGAGGATCATGAGAATGAAAACCTGTCTATTCCAGATGTTGGTAATACCAACAATGAAATTAATTATGATGATTATAGCTTGGATTTTAAGAAAAGAAGACTAATTTGTAGGTTTAGTTTGATGACATGGAGAAATACCTAGCTACACTAATGAAGGTGACTAACAGGTTGATGAGAAGAGCAATGATTGGAATTGTTTCTAGACAAACAAAAATCACTAGGAAGCTGAAGAAACTAGGGAAGTCTAATGAGCTAAAGGTGTTGGATTATTTAGAGGGACCTGACTGGAGGGAATATGTTTCCCTCATTGGTGAATATGGGGACCTATTGAGAAAATCCAAGTAATGAATTTCTTTTATGTTGTTATTTTATGTCTTCTCTCCTCTTTTTATCTCTTTGCTTCCTAATTTTGCACTGCTATTTCATTATAGCCTTGTTATGGTTTAGGACTACTTGGTATATGGTGGATTTGATCAATGGCCTATGTAGCCTTAAGTATTCTAGTAAAAAAATTATGTTTTTGATTAATTATGGTTGGTCTATGGTTATGTTTATGAATTATGGTCTACAAGCCACTCTAGATGTTTTTTGATGCTGGCTAGTGGTGTTGTTTCCCACCTTGTTTTTTTTCATTTTTGTTAGTATGGTTGTAATCATGGGATCAGGGCCATTTCCTTGCTTATCTAATCAAAAATAATATTGGTGCCCCTAAGCCAAACAATAATTCATTTAAAAGTAGTTTCATGTATTTGATCATTAAAATTGATAAACATGTTATTAAAATATTTAATTTAATGGGTTTTTCTATTATTAATCTCAAAAAAACATATTCAAAAATTTTATTAACCTAGATCACCAATTATGATTTATTAATAAAAAATTGACATCCTTATTGATAATAAAAATCTTTCATAAAATAGTCCTACAAATCTATTCACACATAAAGAAAGAAAAAGATTTAGATGATAAAATTTAAAGGGTTTCTAGAAACCCAATATCTGTAAAACATATCCAAAAATTAGAGAAATTAAGTAAACCAAATAGATTTTATAAATAAAACATTACCATCTCCTACTTTGAAACTAAAACAATAAACTGAAAACAAAAACAAATTGAGTGAAACCAAGTTAGGGTATCATGTAGGCAAGAGAAATATCTGAAGGAACTTTTCAATTAGAAAGATAAAAACTTTAGAAAAATACCCTTACATGGATTCCTAAGTTAGCTTTTTTAAAATTAGTTTCTAGTTATCCATTAAGAGCCTTAATTCTACAGTGCTTAGAAATATAGGTTCCAAATTGTTGATTTTATTTATCCTCTTATTTTCATGATTGTGTTCTTGTTAGAGAGTTTAATTATTTATTTGGTTTAGTAGTGGATGAACAATATTTTCATTTAATCCAAGAATAAGAATATTTTAATTTATTTCAAAGTGATTCAAACAACTTATCATAGAAGAGTCTAGATATAGTAAGCAAAGTTGGTAATTGAAATCACCTAATAATTTTTGTAAGAAGAATAATAATTTGGGTAGACTTATGAAATAAAGAAATAAGGTTTAATTTGTGAATTATAACATTAAAGCTTCTAAATCCATTAAAGTATAGTTACTAACAAATGTTAACAAACTAAATAGTCATGAATAATGTGTCTATGTTTAGTTGTGTGTATATTGAAAATATACACAATCAATCTCAAGTTGTTGAGTTATTAGTCCTATAACATTAGTGTATTCAATATTGAATGGTATAGTTCTTTTTAGCTTATTTCTTGTATGTTTATGCTTGTAATATTGGTTTAAAATATTGTCTTCATTTCTAATGATTAGGCATTAAATAGCTCACTTGGAAAGGTAAATAGATTGAGTTTGATTCACCACTTATGATGCATCTTTAGTATTTGATTCTATTACATATCTTAACTTTTATGAAATCTTGATTTTACCTTCACTAAGAGTTTTAGATGTCCTATTTGATTATGATTTAATGATAATAATATATTTTGGGGGTTGAGTTAATGATATTTTGGAGATTTAATACTAACCTTATCAAAATATGTTCCATGTTTATGTGTAGTTTAAATGAATACAAATGATGTCAAAAATTAGTGTAAATTTGGAACAACAAAGTTTGATTTAAAAAAAATGAAAAATAATTCATTTTCTTTATATTAACATTGGGTGTGTGCATTATCAAAATCATCATGAAGTAATGATTGTGAAATTTCTTAGTGACATTATCATTATTATTTATTATTATTCCCTCTTGTAAATTTAATTGTTGGATTAGTAGATAAAATATCTTACATGAAAAATATTATTTTGGAGCGTGCAAGACTTCATCATTATTTCTATTAAATCCATAACATTAGACAAGTTTTAAATTTAGAAGTTTACCTTTATTTTTTCTATTTTTAGTTACTTCTCTTATCTAGTTACTTTGTAGTATTATATTAGCTTAATCTTAGGGAGGGGATTAACAAATTTGCAAAATAATTACATTTCCATAACCAGGAAGGATTTGAGCATGAAAGATTTGACAACAATTTTGTAATCAAATCAATAATCTGCCTATAAGAGTGTTTTCTATGAAACTTTACCAATATCTCAAAACAATTATTTTTGGATGATGCAAGATTGCGCATTCGCCCGGATGCTCCTGCATCACCCTCCATTTGTAAAATAATACCTAAGTACATATTTTTATAATAATAAAATATTAAATTATTAATAATAAATATTAATTAAAAAAATAACCAACATATAGTAATTAAAAAGTAACTCTTACTTTAAATATTAATTTTAATTATTAAAAAGAAAATTATTATTTATTATTAGACCAATATTATTGATAAACATTCCTAGATATTACATGATTTTAGATTATAATTTTTATTCAAAAATTACTTTATTTACCAGCTCATCCACTAATAAGAAAATGTTAATGTATGCTAAAGCTATTATTTTTTCTAATGCTATGTTATATGTACAAGTCCAAGAAAATAATGTGTCATGAGATAGCTCATTTATAAAATTTAATTTAGAATTATATAAATGCTACCTATATGGTGGCTCATGTGCCTCATTTCCTTGTCAACAAGGATACCTCTCCACTAAAAGGGCATTATTATCTACCATACAGATGTTGGTGAGCTCATAGTCACAATTTTAGATGAGCCATGGTTCCCAAGGCTCTCGAAATCCTTGATACCATGGATGGACTTGTCTACCACATGGAAATTCCTCTATCTCACAACAAAGACATGCTAGATGGTTATCTATAGAGATAAATTTCCTCACTTGGACCTTTCCATCTCACTTATGTGTGCTTCTTCTTAAAAAGATAAGGATAAATATTATAATGGAAAATACATGATTTTTAAATATTATAATGGAAAATACATGAACTAGGATCATATTGATAATAGTTATGACCTTTGGGATGTTTGAGATAACTTACATGATTATGATCCCCCTCTCCCTCCTAATAATATAGCTATGACAATTTAGTGATTTTCCCACTTTTATTTTTTACCTTATTTTGGCTTCAGTATTGACTTTTTGGGTTGTGATAGTACCATTCCACCCATTTTTACATGAATTATGTAATATATTTTTTATATTTTCATATAAAAAATAGTTACAATATATCATAGAATTATTCAATTGATTAGGTTTTTTAAATGAAGGGTTTTATGTAAAATATAGATTAATTTTACAAATAGGTAGTATGAGTCTAATTTGATATCTCTTAAAAAAATTCCAAGCATCAATGGATATAGCTAAGATCAAAGGATTTAAGCATGTATATTCCACCATAGTTTCTTAACATAATCTTGACTTCATCCTTTATAGTGTTGAGTACCTTACACTCAACAAGACTTGATCCAACAAAATTTTAATTTTAACTCATACAATATTTAAATAAAAAATATTTATCTTAAAATTACTTATTTTTACATGCTTGAAATATCTCTTTTGTAGATGATACTAATTTATTTGGAAAAGCTTCTATTGTAGAAGCAAGGAAAATTAAGGAAGTTTTAAACAAGTATACCTCAGCATCGGGCCAAAGGATTAACGCAGAAAAATCAAAAGTTTATGTGCTGAATACAAAGGAAGAAAGAGGAAAAAAGATAGTCAAAATTCTTGGATTCCAACAAGAAGAACTATCTGGTACTTATATAGGAATCCCTCTCTTCTTTGGCCCAAATAAAGTAGCATATTGGGTAAAAGTAATAGATAGAATGAAATCATGGATTTTTCTTTGGAAGGCTAGATGGTTGTCATTGTCAGGGATAATTCTACTAGTCAAATTTGTTTTATCTTCCATTTCAAATTATTTTCTTACAGTCCTTAAAGCTCCAGGGTCTGTGATTTTAGAAATTGAAAAAATCATTAGAGAATTTATTTGGAAAGGTAATATTGATGAGAAGAAAAAAGGTTCATTTAATATCATTAGAGGGAATGGCAAAGGAAAAAAGTCAAGGAGGGGCTGGAATCCAAACTTTAGTCAGTAGGAATAAAGCATTTGGTGCAAAGCTTGTTTGGAAAATGTATGTAAATCCAAAAGCCAAATGGTGTAAAATATTACAAGAAAAGTACTTGGATAACTAGGAACCCTCCAAAATTCTAACTATTTCTAACCCTCCCAAAGGTTCAGCAATGTGGAATTTTTTGATATCATGTAGAAGTTTAATCACCACATATATTTCATGGGAGGCGAATATAAAGTTCTGGAGTGATTCATGGAATGGTAATCCTCCCTTAAAGAATAATCCCAATCTAGTTCAAACAATGGAAACATTAAAGCAATCATGGGGGGAAATGTTTTTGGACTAGGTGAAATCAGTTGAAGCTCTGATAGGGAGAGTGACTTGGAAATGCATCTTAGATCCTCATCTTTCAAAAAAACAATGCAAAAGGCTGCAATAAATTCTGAATCGTTGTGAGGTTTTCCTTTCTACAAAATTAGATAGACTTTTGTGGGTTCCATCAAGTGATGGACATTATACTATTAAACAAGGATACAAAGCTTTATGTTTTAATCCAAGTCAATCTAAGCAAAGATATTTTTCATTCTATTGGGATAGAAAAACTCTACCAAAGGCTGGGAGCTTTTCTTGGTTGGCCTTAAAAAACAGAGTCCTAACAAGTGATTGTTTAACAAAATTAAGAATAGCACAACCATTCAATTGTCCTCTATGTAATAAAATTATAGAAGATGTAGATCACTTATTTCTCAAATGCTACTTTGCACATCAATGTTGTAGCTTTGTATTCAAAAAATTAAATCACTACACTCCCTTGCCAAATTCTCTATGGGATTTGTTCCAAAGTTGGCCGATTTTATACAAAACAACCTTTTTTTCCTCTATATGGAAAGTGCTCCCATCCCTAGTAATTTGAAATTTATGGTGGGAGCGAAATTCACATATTTTTAGAAAAGTTTCTTCATTAGTGGAAGTGGTACAGGGCAAAATTGAAAAAGCAGTATCGGAAGTAGTAAATACCAATAGTCAAAAGAACAAGGGTTTAAATTCAGTTCTTACAAATTGGGATGACTCCATTTTAAAGAACTGGATGAGCATAAAGTTACCATTCCCAGGGAGTCATTTGCAGCCAAAAGTAGCCAAAATTGATAGGAAACTGGTAAAATGGATTTCCCCACAAGATGGCTTCATAAAATTAAACTTTGATGGGGCTTCAAGAGAAAAACCAAGGGAGGTGTTGGTGTTTGTTTAAGAGACTCAAGAGGTCAGCTACTTGCAATCATTTCAACACATTTACCAAAAGGCTCCAATAATCTTGCATATTCAAAAGCACTTTTGATAGGTCTAGAAATTGTATTGAGGATGGACATTAAACACTTACATGTTGAAGGGTTTTCTTTACTAATTATAAATGCTTGTAAAACTAAAAGTATTCAGAATTGGAATATGCAATATGTTCTTCTAAGAGCCTGTGCTTTTTTAGGAAAATTTCAAAGTTATCAAATCACTCACACATACAAAGAAGGGAATAATTTAGCAGATTGCTTGGAAAACATGGGATACAATAAACAAGAAATCTACTTAACCAAATATTTTGGTCATCTTCATGATTATCCTCAACTAGAGGAAATTTCAAAATAGGAGATGTTAAATCTTGGATAGATTTCATATATAATATTATGGTAAGGTCTATGGTACTTTGGGGCAGAGCATGTTTTTATGTAAGATATCTAAGTGATGAATACATTCAAGAAGCATGATTAATGTAAGCCATTGAGATTTTGGTGTTGAAAGAGGAACAAATTCATTTTCATGAATAAAGTTACCTTTCACCATGGACATCACATGGAGAGCTCGCCACTATGAAAATCAAATGGAAGATCCAACAGTGTGCTAGAATTAAACCATATGTCTAAAGGCCAAATGTCAGAATGATGAATTATGAATTATGAATTCATAAGGATACACACATCACTTTCCAAAGACATCACACACTAGCTACAAAGGAAATTCGGTTACCACCTGATGATGTTGACATCTGTTCAAATATTTCAATTGAGTCACATCACTTCATACATTTTTATCGCCTAATGCTATTTTATATTATCAAGGTACTTTATAATCATGTGATGGAGTGTGAAGTTAACCACCAAATTCCCTGACTTCCATTTTACACGAGCCAACATTTAAGGAAATCAGGGAAGAGTTAAATGTTTAGTCCTTCACACTCCTCATCATCATGATATTTCTTTTTGGCATAGGAAGAAGTCGATATTAAAAAGGCTTCTATGACAACCATTTGCACAAATAAGTTTTATATTAAGTGGGTTTTTGAGCACACAAAATTTTTCAGAGACCTAGGTGTGCTAATCCACCATTCTAGTTGTAGACAAATGGTGCTCCATCCTTGGAACTTGAGGGTGTCATTGCCAATTAAGTCATGGGAGAGGTCGATTGAATAATACATCACCTGTTACGCTCTTAATATGATGTTCAAGGTGGAAAATGATAGGGTTGAGGATGCCATGTGAATAATATTGGGACTTGAGGTTACCAGCCCACGAGCTCGACGCATTATCTTCCCATCCTAGGTGATATCCATTTTTCTATCCAATGCACTCAATTTAATTCAATCTTTTGAATGAAATTGAGGACTTAGCTAGAAATTTCATCAATTTCCAATTCCTATTAGTCAATACCATTCTCTATGTAGTACAAGAATATAATTTCTTTAGTGGGGAAGGGTTTATTGGTGGCTTATTTCCAAGGGTTGTTGTGCAAAGACGAAAAGGATTTGAAGATATTTTTGATGCCATCAGACTTGCTTTACCATAAAAAAATGATACTATTTTGTTGCATGCCTTAAGAAAAAACCAACGCACTGTCTGTTATGAAATGGAGTTGGAGATTAAAGAGAAATTCTATGCATTGGCGTTCCTTTGTGTGTACATTTCTCCTCCAATAAAGAATGGCTTGCAGTTGGACTTGTAGCTCAGAGTTAACTCTTCTACACGTAACCCAATTCAATCACAAAATTTTCACAACCAAACCCCTCTTTCTTGTGGTCCAATTCATAGACAAAACGAATTCAATTAGTCTTCAAACAAAGTTTCTTGTGGCCCAATTCATACATAAAATGAAAATATTCAAACTTCAAATAGAGTTCAAGCAAATACAAGTATGGTCAATACAAGGTTAGCTCCACATATGCAATTCCACAGAGTTCCTGTTGGAGGGAGAAGGGTTTTTGAAAGAGGCCTTCAGCTGATCGAGGGTCTAGAGATGTAGGATGAAAATTTAGTTGATGGGGACTCTATGAAAATGTAATGTCAGTAGTTAAAGGGGTTTTTGATTAAAATTGCAGGGTTTTTAGACATTTAGTAGAGGGGATAAACATATTTTTTGATCTTTTGTAATGGATTTAATATCATATTCTATGGGTAGGTCTCTTGGGAACCGAATGCTGAATTTTGTTATATTAGCATGCTTATTATAATTTGAAAAATCGATCTTGTAATCTTTATCACTTTCGAGCTTTAACTAGAGGTTTTCTTACTGGTTCTTTCTTGCCGGTATGCTCTCTAGAACCAGATTTTGTATTGTCCTATTTAAATAAATATTATATTATAGTGGCATGCAACTTTTGTTTTAAAAAAAAAAATCTCTTAAAATTTTGATTATTTCATGCAAGATTAATGAATTTCATGTTATGTTCAATGTGTACACATATTTAATATTTATTTTATAAAGTATGATAATTTTTCTCTCAATTCAAAATTTGAAGACATTTAATGATAAATTGGATGAGGTATAGTTTAGTTACTATTGTAAGTGCTTTTTTCAAAAGATAAATAATTTAAAATTATCCTAGTATTATCCATAAGTTTGAATCTCCTTCATGATCATGGAATGCCTACCCCCCAACACCTTACTATGTTTTCTAACTCTAAATTGGAGAACTCATCTCACTTTGATCTTGTCTCAATCATTTCAAATCCTTTAGTGGTTCCTAGTGGGTTTGTTTTGGCTCCCTTGGTTCCTATTGGTGGGACACCTCATATTCCTAACTTGGTTACTCCTTTAGTTTTGGTTCAACAATCATGTAGTTGTGATGATGGTCCTTGATGATCAACATTAGCTATGAGGGAATATATTATTATTTTGGCTTCTCCCATATTTGTTCCCATTTCCTACGAAGGGGGTTGTGAGGGGATTATTACTCCTACTTATCATATAGATTATGTATAATATATGAAATATTTTGTTATAATTTCCCTCATTATGCAAGGTGAATCTATATGAAATTACAATTGAGGAATCTCTCTTCTCTCCATATTTAGAGGAGTTAGGTAATGCAATGTCTTGGATGATTGTTGAAATAAGGAAGAAAGGTCTTACTAAATCTATTTTGGAATCACATCCCTAAAAAATGAAGGGGTCATTCATTATGTAGGTTAGGAGTGTGCCTTCCATCAGTAGGTTGTCTATAATTGTGTAGTTGGATAGATTTTTTGGTAATCATTCCCTTGTAAAAGGTTTCATTCCCTTTCAAAACATGTTGTTTGGTATTTTGCTATTTATTAGATATTTTTTGTAAATGAATTTTAGGAACCCTTTAAAACATATTTACCTTTTAATAAAAAATCACAATCCACATCCTTAAAAAATATTTTATATCTTTACTAAAAATATTCAATCTAATTTCATTAATAATAACCCCTAACCAAAATTTGAATTTTTTCTCAACATTTTTAAATTTCACAATTTATTTAATAAAATATAAAAAGTATACACATATAAATTAAAATAATAATAAAATATTTCTTACAATTCAAATTTCATACAAATTTAAGTGACAAGTATAAATTAAATGTTGCAAGGTGTGTGCCCTTGGTCTCCTTGTGTTGTGTAGTGCAACACTCGGGTTTGTGACATGGCTTAACCGACTCCCGTGGATTCACTAACTTTAGTTGTTGTATCAAGAACTAATAGGTCAATCTTTTGGTGCAACAACAACCATATTTGCAAAAATTGGTATTAGAGCTTGTGTTTGTGACATTGCTTAACCGCCTCCCATGGATTCATTAACTCTAGTGATTGTATTAGGCATTAACAGGTCAATCTTTTGGTGCAACAATAACCTTATTTGCAACATTATTTTATTTTTTACATTGTATGAAAACCTTTAACTTAGGATAATCTTTTTTTTTTGGTAAATTATTTTGACCCGAAGCTATGAACCAGTGAAGTCATAAATGGGGGACCTCATCCCCAATATAAACACTCAACAATTACACCCCAATGATGTTTGAACCTTGATGGAGAGAACAAAAATACAACTTAACCATCACACCATGCCACTATTGGTGACTTAGGATTAGTTTTCAAATTCTCTTTTAGATATATACCATTTCATTATTAATTTCTAAGATCATTAGTTAGTATAAATTGTAAATTGTAAGTTTATCATTGATAATTTTGTTAAAATATTTAAATAATTTTATTACTAATTTTAATTTAATTATATTTTCATATAATTTACTTATAATTTTTATAAATACCATTTAAAATGATTTTATGATAAATATTAGTTGGAGCACATCTATCTAATTTAATTAGATAATATTGTGTAAGAGGGAAAATGGATCAATGGAATACAAAAATTATGAAATCAATCAAATGAAATCAAAACAAGATAAAAACCCAAGCTACTCATGAAATGTAATTGCAAAGCTATGAATTCAAGAAGAAAGGTTAGCATAAATGAGAAAATAAATAAATTCAAAAGCTACAATTTTACCATCCCATGTTGGAGTGTATTTGTATGTATAATGGATGTTGGATTGCTTGATCAATACAAAGCTTCCATGATTGCAAAATCTTGATAAATTATGATAATGGTGATCTAGAATGCAAGAATGTAGTTCACTCAATATTCTCAAGGATCAATTTGAAATCACCTCTCCACAAATTCTCCTTATTATTAGCTAAATTATGAGAAGGATGAAGGTTGTTTTATAGATTTATGATTTTTAGATAAACTATCAAGATTCAACAATTAAAGATCAGGATCAATGATTGAGAGCCATTGAGAGGAAATATACTGATTAGTTAACCCATTTGATTAATCCAATTAAGGGATTTAATTAAATAATTACTAGGATTAGATTGAATGATCAGTGGGATTGAAGAAATCAGATTGAGTGTTTAGTGGGATTAGCATAATCTCTGGTATTGGGAAATAGATTGAGAAATCAATGGGCATGATTTATTCAATCAAGATATGTGAGGAATTATTAATTGATTTAATAATTAATAAATATTTGAGAGGAGCATGCAAGTTATATTTGACTTTTTAATAAATAAAGATATATTTATTTATTGACCATGTTTAGTGACTTTGGGGAAATTGAATAATTGATTTAATTATTCAAATTTGGAGAAGGGAAAGTGGCTTAGTTAAATAATTAAAGATAACTATTTAATTAATTTATATGAATAAGGTATGTTAGTGACATAATTGAATAATTTACATTTATTTTATTAATCAAGAGGAATAAGGTTAAATTAGGTGATGACATAGTGAATTAATGATGTAAATAATGTTAATAGGGGGATTTAACGATGTTAATGAAAGAAAATGCAATAGTGATAATGACAACGATGTCAATAATGGAAAAATGCCATTCAGAATGTGTGATATGTGTTAAGCCATTTTTACATGTCTACATTTTTCCCCTCTTTGACACAATGTACTACTTACATTGTTTCAAAGAATTTGATGTTCAAATCAAGATTGAAAAAAATTAATATGCCCACTATGCCTTTGTAGTCAGTAGAAGGATGATAAGGCACTAGGTTGCCCCCTCGAGTGGTTGGTTGGAAAAATTACTTTTATAGTTCAGGTGCTCGACTAGGTTAAAGAGTATTTTAGATGCATAGAGGATGAAAAATTAAGGCCTAGGGCTTACGTTTAGGATTTTGGATGGTCATAGGTGCTCCCAAAATTGACCTAGAAGGGGTTCTTGGTGAAAAATTAGGGTTTGGGAGGGGTTAAAATAGAAATTAGGGTGAAATTACCCCTCATTTGTACACTTTGCTTTGTGAGAATTTTGCATTTGGAGAGTTTTTAACAATTTCTTTCTACAAATGTCAATTTTGTATGGCTCACACTCTAGGTGCCCCACATAGAGAAAAGGTAGTTAGTCAGTTCAGGAGGCTAGTCGACATACGGATTGTGGTATGTCTTATTTCCATTTTTTATTTCATCATTTTTTGCTTGTGTAATTAATGCTCAAAGTAGGTTTAGGACAATATCGGTAATCTAGGAAAAATGACGCTATCTGTGCAATACGATTGCTATCGTACTAGGTTAGATTTCCTCTTTCATGAAAAGTAACCGCTAGCACAGAATATGATTGCTATTGTAAATAGTGGTGGATATTATCTGATTGTTGTCATTGAAAATGACCATGTGGTTGATTAGGTTAGATTTTTAACTGCTATTATAAAAAGTAGTTGCTATTGTATGATAACAAGTTTTCTATAATTGAAATTAATCATTATCATCTTAAAAAAGCGTTGTTATTGTAAAATAGGGCTGCTATTGTCCTAGAAAGGGTCTCTATTGTTAAAAATGAGTAATTTAGCTACTTTTTTTGAAATTTAAGTTCTTGATTTGGTTTTTGAGAAAAATTGACATTATGGGTTGAATGTTTGCATGTGGTTCTCAAATCGCTTTATTCTAGAGAGCATTAGCCATGACAACTACTTGATTTTGTTGTTGGTTTCTAGGAGTTGAAGAGGGAATTCCTTGATGTGGTTGAACTACGATACATTTACTATATGCCTAAGATCATAGCATATCATGCTATGATGACTACATTGGCAGAGAGATGGCATTCAGAGACCTCTTCGTTTCATCTACCTACATGAGAGTGCGCGATCACTCTAGAGGATGTATGGAGGATCCTATGGATCTCCATTCATGGTGAGTTGGTCACATATGATGTTTTCCTAGATACCTAGGCCATGTAGAGGCTTCTAGGTGTACAACAGCTATAGGTTGTAGAATTTGATATTGATTTGATTCCATATGTCGATGATGTTGATTAGATATCTATGGTATTGGCAGGGTTAATCATTGGGATTTTGATGCCTGATCATAGAGCTAGAGTATTTCCTATTAGTTAGGGCATCTGTATAGAGTAGATGATGGAGCATGGGACAATGTATTCTTGGGGCCCATGTGTGTTGGACCACCTATACAAAGACATGCATGAGGCCATGTATCGAGGTGGTAGCTCTATTTCTTTGAGGATGGCCCTTCTCCATGTTTGGTCATGGGAGCATATTGTTGTGACTCGTCTAAATGGTATGACTAACCAAGTTAAGGGTGATCCTTTTATATATAGATATTTTGATTATTTGCACTACACCTTTCTAGGTAGACTTTCACATTAGTAGGAAATTTATGATGATATCATTGAGTTCATCTGGAGACCATTTATGGCATGCAAAGCATGGGCCAATGACCATGACTAGTTGACATATTATAGGCAGATTTGGTGGCTGATAGGTCGAGTGGACATTTTTTTTGGAGAGTTATCTATTAGATAGAGTTATGAAGAAGTTTGGTGAGAGGAAAAATCTCCCTTCAGATGCATACCATGCTCACTTTGGATGCATGATGTGAAGGTCAACGTGTGGGGGTTGAGAGCTAATTTAGGGGTGAATATGGCAGAGTTTAGAGCATTAGCACCCATTGGCTAGGGATGGGTAGTTGGTTTGCTAGATGTAGGTGTTGCTAGAAATTACACATAGTGGTGAGCTTGCCACTGTCTGTTGAGGTTCATAGCTCTTGTTGGTGATGTCCTAATCATTGGTTAGGTCAAGAGGATATGTGGGGTTGTAGGGAGGAGGGGGATAGATAGAGGCAATTTTTTTTTTTGAGCAGTTGTAGGGTGTTCAGGATGGGTAGGATGGATAGCAACATTAGGACTGACAAAATCAACAACAACAACAACAACAAAATCAGTAGCAACATCACACACCACAAGGACTTCTCCCATAGGGGGACATAGAAAGACAAATTGTGCATCTTACTATGAATAGAGATGCCAAAGAAGTTGAGAGAGATGTTGAGGTAGCTCGATGACAGGATGTTGATGCCTAGGTTGTGATTTTGGTTGCAGAGTAGGATGCCCTTAGAGTTGAGAGGGATGCACTAAGGGAGGAGCTAGCCACTAAGAGGCATCAATAGTTGAAAACAGATATTTTTTTGGCTTCATCAATTTCCCATGCTTAGTATCAAGTTGAGCATGATCAGATTATTGCTTAGGTTACCTATTATTAGACATTATATGCGACTTTTGTAACAAAAGCACATAGACTTCCCCATTATGGAGAGCCGAGTAGTGCCACTGGTGTAGAGTCGGGAGGATAATCTATTAGATAGCCACAACCATCTCAACCCATCATGCATCCATAGTTTTCTCCTACACACATTCATCATCATGATGGAGAGAAGTCCCTTCCGAGGCAGGATCAACAAGTCAAATTTTTTTTATGATCCGAGTTTTATGTTTATTGTATCAGAGACTTTGTGCAGACATATATTTTTGTATATACATTCATCAGTCCATCTAATACCTCATATACATTTTGTATATTTTTATATCACACATTATGTTTGATGATGCACATGATATTCCCATTTTTGATGATATATGACCATTTTTTATTGTGGCATATATGTGTTATGAGATGTTTATGGATGTTTATATGTATGGATGATTTATGATTATATGCTCATGATTTTATATTTTTTTGATGCATTTATGTGATATGGATGGATGGATGATTTATGCATGTATGCGATGGATTATGTTATGATGTATGATGTTTTATTGCATGATGGAAATTATATGCACTAATGATTTTGTGAATGTAGGATGTGTTTGGTACTAATTCCTTTGTGATGCAAGATGCAAATGTTAGTCAGAAGATATGTTAGTATGATTAGAGATAGATAGAAGTGTTATATGATTGATCTAATTTTTAGAAAATATATGGATCATGATTATGATGATATGCATTGATTTTATTCGTTGATGATATGTGATTCTCTAAATTGATGAGTTTTCTTTTTCTTTCATGGCGGACTAAGTAGTTTTTTTAGCAATCCTTTTTGATGTAGCAAGTAGACATGATGCACCAAGGTATTAATGACCAAGGTGGATTTATATCTATTGCATGGAATTTGACTCCACAAACAAGGAGTATTCTTGCTCATACCAAATATGTGAAAACCTTGTTAGAATGTATGGGTGAGAGGTTTCAAAAAAATTCAGAGTAGTTACACAGAAAGGTATGAAGTACCTAATATGCAACTACTACAAGAATTATTAAAGAACATCTTTCATACACAAAACAAAGCAAGTATTCATCATGGTAGTTTTACAAAAATATCCAAAAAATAGAGAAGACAAAAAAATAATGATCAATGACCCATTCCTTCCTCCCTAAATACTTATGGACATCCTCGAGAGATCCTGGGAATGTGACACTAAGATAAAATAAAAAATAAGATCATAAAAAGATAAAAATTGTTGTTGTATCACTTGCCATAAATGTTTTGATGTTTCAGGATGTTTACCAATCGATGTTGTCTATTGTAGGAACATTTTATCTATTAAGATATATGTTAGGATGTTGATGATGATTCTCAAAAGGTAGGGGAGTTAATATGTAAACATTATTTTAGTCTAACGATGATCTAGTCATTTGATTTCTTTGCTTGAAAGTTTTGGATTTTGATGTTTTCTTTGTTTGTTGATTGCGTTTATCAAAAGGTTGATGGTGATGATTTTTTACTATGAACGGAAATTTTATTATGTATAGGTGATAATGAAGATAGGAATTTTGAGATTTTTTGAATGTTTTGTGTTTTTTTAGGTTATTTGATACTATTTTTGTTTTTTTTTAGAGATTTAGAGACAAATAGGGAGACCTAGAGGGACTGAACTAATGCCTCACGGGATCATTGATGATGGCCTTGCATACATTATGAACACAGAGACATCATAGTTCAAATGTATTGAGTGACACTATTTTTTTGGAGTTCCCTGACTTTTTATGATTTTTAAAAAAGAATTTGATAAGATATTTGAATATTTTTTACCAAGTTTAAAGACCATGAGGGACACTTAAATGGACTAACCTAGTGCCTCATGGGCTCATCGATGATGGATTTTCCTATGTGCAAGCTTAGAAACAATGTAGTTTGACTATATTGACTCAATGCAGCGCATGTAGAGATGGCCTATAATGTTTTTGGGATTTTTATGTTTTTACAACATTGTTTTGGATTTTGATAGTTCTCTAGATGTTTTTTATTTTTTCTTGATAGTTATCTACAAGTGATGGGATTAACAAGATCCAATACACTACCAGGTGCAAGATTTTACCCCTAGTTTGGGATGGGATTATTTTATTAGGGATATATGGATAAGATAGATGGTGGATAAAGGTGGTGCAACAAGGTTTAACACTTTATCAGTTATTGAGCCATGGTTGGGTGCATGTTTTTATTATGGATATGGGTGAAGTGGATGTTATAGTAGATAGATAGTTTTGATGATGAGGATGTAGGTCTTATTCAAATTTAGCACTTATTTACAAAATTTTCACTAAGGTACCAGTCCTAGAAGCTCCACAAGGTGGTTTTCACTTAAAGGATGTTTTATTTCTCTTCACTATTTTCTTGATTTTTTATTTTTTTTCTTTGTTTTATTTTCTTCTTGGGATATTTTGATACACTTAGGTATAGAACTTCTTGAGATGATTACTCTTAAGAGGTTCATCTAGAGGTTCTCCTTCTAGCATAGCCAGCTAATATGCTCTAGAGTCATAGCTTGGTGTAATGATATAGGGACCTAGCCAGTTTGGTTCATACTTACATTTCCCATCTTGATTCAACTTGATATTTTTATTTTCCTTTAGGACCATGTCATCGACCTAAAAGTTCCTATTTTTTATTTTCTTATTATAGCTTCACTTGAGCTAATTTTGATAGGCTTGTAGATGGTTCATTTTACTCAAGCATCTTTCATCTAGGAGTTCAATCTCATTGAGTCTAGATACTCGATACTCTTCATTGCTAACAAGATCCTTCAATGATACTCCCAGGGATGATATTTCAACTTCTACAGGCAAGATTGCTTCAGATCTATAGACCAAGGAAAAGGGAGTTGACTTGTAGGTGTATGGATGCTGGTTCTATAAGATCATAAGGTTGGATTTAGCTATAGGTGCCAGTCACAGTCGGTATCATTAACAATTTTCTTTAGAATTTTTAGGATGGTCTTATTGGATGCTTTAGCCTAACCATTTCCTTGAGGATAATATGGGGTTGAAAAGTGGTGTTGGATAAATAATATTGAGTAGAGCTTGTGAAAATATTGGTTCTTAAATGAAGTTTCATTAACTATTATGATAGTTTGTGGGATGCCATATCGATAGATCAAATATTTAAGAATGAACTTAGCTATTTGTTCCCTATGATATAGGTTAATGGAATAGCTTCTATCCACTTTGTAAAGTACTTCGTAGCAATGATGATGAATTTGTTCCTATTGGATGAGGTTGATGATATATTTCCTATTAATTCTAGTCCCCATGGAGAGAAGGGCCATGGAGTAGTGATAGGACACAACTCTTGTGCACGTGCGTGTACAAGATCTCCATGTTATTGGCATTGATGACACTTATTGGAATAATGAACTGCTTCTTTCTCCATTGATGTCCAGTAGTACCCTATTTGAAGTATCTTCTGGACTAGTTTAGATCTATTAGTGTTGGATCCACAAATACCTTCATGTACCTTTTACAAGGAAGTTTTTGATTCTTTCATGTTAATACATTAGAGTAATGTACCATCAAGGCTTTAGTGGTATAAGGTATCTCCTAGGATAGTAAATCGAGATGTTCGATAGATGAAGGTTTTAATTTGATTGGTTGTTAGGTGGGGTGGTATGATTATGTGTTGGATATAGGAAAATGTGTCCTCATACCAAGGTGAGTTAGGACCAACAACATCACACATTAGTTTTGATTCTGGGATGTCGAATGCTGGTATAAGAAATTATTCTACCAGGATTTTGTATTTGGGAATGTTCTTAGGTATGTCAAGGAGTGAACCAATAGTATCCATAACATCAACTAATTTATTGTTAACCTTTGGTATTTGTTCAAAGATGACAACCAAAAAGTATTTTTTGAAGTTTTCCACCATCCTTTTGTATGGAATGAACTTGTCATATTTAGTTTGGTATTCTTCATTGACCTATCTTATGATGAATCGAGAGTCACCATAGACTTGTAGTTCCTTAATTTTCCATTCCATGTCTATTTTAAGCCCAATGATAAGTGCTTCATATTTGGCTATATTGTTTGTATAGGGGAAGGCAATCATGTATTCTTTTGGTATACTTTCTCCTTGTGGTGTGAAAAATAGGATATCGGCTCCCAAGTCATGTTGAGTGTGGGATCCATCAAATTACATGGTCTAACAGGTTGACTGAGTTGCTACACTACAAAAAATCCTTGTGATTAGCTCCCTTTTTTGCTCCATTTTTTGCTTCCACCCACTATTTTAATGTATTTTTCTCCAATTTTTTGAAAAATTCAATGCTATTTATCAGGATGGTGCTATTTTTGGCATTTATTGCATCGATTAGAATAAGAAGACACTAAATTTGGAAAAAATTAGCACCAAATTTAGTACCACGTTTAATGTCGGGTTCAATGCCAAGTTTAGCGCCAAATTTAGCATCAAGTTTATTGTCAATTTTAGTGTTGATTTTATATTTAGTTTAGCTTTGAGTGTAGCAACGACATTAGCGCCGAATTTAACGTCTAGTTAGGTTCCTACTTTAGCACCTAATTTAGTGCCTAATTGTTCTAATCTAGCAGGGATTAAGGGTTAAGGGATTAGGGTTAGAACAAAAAAATAATCCCCAATATTCACTAGCCTTCAATTGCTTGCCTACATTTCACTTGCATTAAAATATCCCTCAACCCTCAACCTTAAACCCTCAACCCTCAACCTTAAACCCTAAACCCTCAACCCTTATACCCTCTACCCTATACATTGGAACCTCAACCCTAATCCTTCAACCATATACCCTCAAACCTATACCCTAAATGCTCTACCCTCAACCCTTAACCGTCAACCCTAAACCCTTAAATCCTAAACCTTTAAACCTTCTACCCTCTACCCTCAACCCTAATCCCTCAACCCTATACCCTCAACCCAATACCCTAAACCATCAACCCTATACAATCTTCAACCCTAATGAATTTCCTATTAGCAAGTGCATCCACCAAGATGTTAGCTTCCCTATAGCAATTAATAATTTTAAAGGAAGAAAATTTATTAAGATCAAGAGACAATATATGTCCCAACAAATAATTCAAGTGCTAGTTTTCAGAAGCCTTCCTTGATAGGTAGTTAACCACCATTGATGAATTAGCTCAATGAGGATATGAATTTTTTTATTCTTCAAAGCCATGTGTATGATCATGAACATTTAATTCTATGTGTGTGTCTTAAATGTGTTTGAATCAAAAGATCTTGAACTTACATTTATTATATTTTTAAATTAATATTATTTAAATTTCTTTAGATGGACATAGGAACTCTATTTAGTCTCCACATAAATAAATACTTTTTATTTAGATAATTTGTTGTACTTTGTCATCATTGAGAAAATATGTGAATTAAGTATAATTATTAATTTTGAGTTAGTAGATGATGTCGAAGCATATTAGTCTTTGTACTCTATGGAATGATGTGATAATTTTTAAGCCGAAGACGTTTCCTTATTTGAGCTTCATGAGCTCATTTGTCCCATAGATGGTTGAAAAGCAATGAGAGACCCTGGTTGACAGTAAAACAAATCTTAGTCATCCATCATTTTTTGCCATTTTTCTGCCAGTTTTGTATTGCTTTCCTGCCGCTATCGGTTTCCCTGCATATAATGTTGTATTATGTCGTATTTGGCGAGTTGTAGCCTAAAATAAAGTTTCGACGAGGGTTTTAGAGTATGTTTATTTAAATGAAAATTATGGCCAAGATCCTAATAATGAGGACATTTAGTCCTTTACTCTATGTAGTTGAGTCTAAATTAGTATAATTAATATATAATGTATATTATATATGTATATATTATTTTTCAGCAAAATTATCAAATACATATATATTAAGTTTGAAATTTTTGGCATCCTTTACTCTATGTAGTTAAGTATAAATTAGCATAATTAATATATAATGTATATTTTATATAATGAAAAAAATATGTATTTGATAATTTTTTAAAGAATAGATATAATAATATATTAAAATATAATAGTTATAAAATAAAATGAAAATTATGGCCAAGATCCTAATAATGAGGACATTTAGGTTTTAAAATTACAACATCCTTTACCCTACATAGTTAAGTATAAATCAGTATAAATAATAAAATAATGATATAATAATATAAGATAGTTTTGCTAAAGAATAAATATAATAATATATAAAAATATAATAGTTATAAAATAAAATGAAAATTACGGCCAAGACCTTAATAATGAAGATATTTAGGTTTTACAATTACGAAATCCTTTACTCTACGTAGTTAAGTATAAATTAGCATAAATAATAATATAATAATGACATAAATATAATAATATAATAATAAATACATAAAATACATAAAATAATGAAAATAATAAATATTTTTATAATAATATAATATTAATACATAAAATTTTAAAAATAAAATTAATAATATTATTCTATAATACAAAATAAAATAAAATAAATAATAATATTAAAATCATTTTCTAAATGACCTACCAATTGGCCTCATATAGTACACAAATGTGTGCAAAAAATAAACTAATTTCTTCCTAATTCACCTTCCACACCTCTTCGGTGTACCCATTACATAAGGTGCCATAGCTAGTTAAACTTATTACAATATTTATAATTCATAACAAATTGGGCATCCCTCAGGAGGATGATGACGCAGGCCTTGTCATCTCATCATCCTTCAAGGCTAACCACCCATATGGCCATAATAATTCCCAAGGATAGGACATTTGACATGCCCTAACATAAGATCAACCACATGAGACATATTTGTGTCCAGGGATTCAAATATTAAATGCCCTCCAAAATGATGGTTGCAGAGTTTATTAATAAGAGTTGGTGGTATCGAACTAAGGAGGGTGTCGCTAGTGGAATGGTGGCGGAAGTACAGTCCTCCAAAAGGAAATGAAATGCCACCTCCAAGGAACCGTATGAAATTAAGAGGTAGTGAAGCTAGAGGTAGAAATAATTAATGGACTTAGCCAAGCCAAGTGACTATATCAAGCGATGTAGCATCAAGAATCAAACATATAGCCTCAAAAATGGACATTCCGATTAAGTTACACTACTAAAAAAATCAATCCACTTTCTCAGGCTTCATAACAAATCAAAGGCTCAAGAAGATCTATTTGAAAAAGGACATCTTGTGTCTGGAAGCCATGCAGATGGTGATTGGGAAGAAGTTATTCTTCTCCAATGATTGGACAAGGGAAAATTCATACATTTCATCTCATTTTTTGGCGTCATTGCTAGATCTAAACCTACCAAAATTGAGGTTCTTAATCCTACTCAGGATGGTCTTCAAGGAAACAATTATGCTCAATGATGTGGATATGGTGGTAGTGGCACAATTGGGAGTTGGAATTGCATTACCAAATGACATTGACAAAATGTTTCTACAAGGTGTAGAGGTGGAGTGGCATCCCTTCATCATGGATGTGAGAGTTGAAGGTCTAGAGCACCATAGGAGTTGGGAAATGGTTGGATACAACTTCCTGTGTAGACGGCTGGGATTGAATGAAACATAAGGCTTGGAATGGTGTCGTGTGTTTGCAAACTTGGTGGAATCTACCAGATTCTATGACAAAGAAGAATGAAGGATGGTATCAGGTGGGGTAGTTGTTGGTTGTTTTATCTAGTGTTTTCAATCAGTATAGACTTGTTTGGCTCGTTATTGAATCCACAGCCTATGGCAGATCTTGTTAATTTGGGATTTTTGTAAGGGTGGTCATGGGCATTCAATGCCATTCGAATTTTCCCAAGTTACTAGCTTGGATAAAAGGACGTAATTTTTTGCACTCATATGATGCATGCAGCTCTACTGCTTATTACGAATAAAAAAAAGAGTAATGCATAATAGATGAGATAACACGATTTCATTAATATTCTTTTTTATGAATTTTTTATAAATTTTATTTAAAATTATTTCTTAGATAAATTTTTGGCTAAATTCATGATTGCTTGGTCCTATGTGCATATCTTAGGGATTAGAACATATTAAATAAATAATATCCTAGGCCTATGTTATCCATAAAAAATGTGTTATAGTTATAACATGTATTATGATGTTTACTTATATTTTATCACTTGTTAGACATGTGTGTGAGTATATAATAAAAGCATCCTAAACTATTATTTCTTCATAACTGTAAGAGAGTGATTAATTTCGTATAACCATATATCCTCTTCTTTCAAACATTAAACATTAAGAAAATTACAAGTAGATAACATATAATTTTTCTTACTAAATCAAAATGTGTCTCTTTGAGAGAGGCAGACTATATAATGATATAGCTTATTCATTTAATCATTATCCAATAGAAAAATTATAAAACATAGCATATTATTATATTTTTTAAGGATAGCGTATGTGCTTCAAATTTTTAATAAAGATATTTTAATTTTCTTGAGAAAATCTTGGTAGAAGTCATTAATGGAACCTTATAGTTTTTGGAGAAATTAATCCTATATGATTTCATTTTTGTTAAAAAAAAGGATGTGATTTTATGTTTGATTTCATAATAATTTTCATTTTTAATTTGATTCAATTATGAAAAATATTTAAGTGGTTGTGTCTTTCTACCACCCTACCTTTTTTGTGAATATATATATATATATTTCTCTTTATCGAATTCTATAAATTTTGGCAAGGGCTTCACCATATTTGATTCCAATAGAGATATTCATTAAAGAGTGGACACATGTTCTCTCTTTTCTAAATTCTCATGTACACCTAATCAAAATGGCTTCAAACTGTATTATGAGGTATACACATTCATTAATACACTTTTTAAAAAATATTTTAGTTATTTAATTAATTGTATGGTTGCACACCTTCCTTTATATGTTCCCATTCTATATCACAGATGATTAGGTTATCTTGGAGGTAAGTTTCAAAAATCCCTCTTAGTTGTGATGAAGTTTTTGATTTTACTAACAAAAGAGTGTTTCTTTGATCTTTCTCTTTCTTTACATTTTCCATTATTGAATTTTCTTAATATTATTGTGAAAGTATTTTGCGCAAATGAAATGTAAGTGCAACAACACAAGGAAAATATTCAACCCTAAACCATCAACCCCTATACCCTCTACCCTATACATTGGACCCTCAACCCAAATCCTTCAACCATATACCCTCAAACCTATACCCTAAATGTGCGCTCTACCCTCAACCCTTAACCATCAACCCTAAACCCTTAAACCCTAAAACCTAAAACCTTAAACCTTTTATCCTCTACCCTAAACCCTAATCCCTCAACCCTATACCCTCAACCCAATACCCTAAACCATTAACCCTATAGGTCCTCAACTCTATACCCTCAATTCTCAACCCTCTACCCTATACATTGGATCCTTGACCCTCATATATCTATGTCCCTCCCTCCTCTTCTCTTCTCTTTATTTTACTTCTCCCTCCATCTCTCACTCCATCCATCCCTCCCTCCTCTTCTCTTCTCTCTATCTTACTTCTCCCTCCATCTCTCGCTCCATCCATCCCTCCCTCTCTCTAGACCTAATCCCTTAGCCCTAAACCATCAAACTTTAAACCCTTAAACACTTAACCCTAAACCCTAAACCCTCAAACCTCAACCCTTAAATCCTAAACCCTTAGACTGGCCGCTACCCTCAACCCTCAACCCTTAAACCCAAGTAAACTCTCTACCCTAATCCCTCAACCCTCAACCCTTAATCCCTCAACCCTTAAACCATAAACCCTTACCCTCTACACTCTACCCTCTACCCTCAACCCTTATCCCTCAAACCCTATACCCTCTAGCTATAAATTGGACCCTCAACCTTAATCCATTAAACCTAGTATACCCTCAATTCTCTACCCTCAACCTTAAACCCTCAATCGTCAACCCTTAAACCCTCTACATTCTACCCTATACATTAAACCCTCAACCCTCAATTTTCAACCCTCAACCCTTAATCCCTCAACCCCTATACCCTCTACCCTATACATTGGACCCTTAGCCCTAATCCTTCAACCATATAACCATATAACCTAAACCCTAAACCCTTAAAACCGTCTGCATTCTACCCTAATCCATCAATCCTATATCCTCAACCCAATACCCTAAGCCATCAACCATACACCCTCAATTCTCAACTCTCTACCCTATACATTAGATCCTCAACCCTCATATATCTCTATCCCTCCCTCCTCGTCACTCCTCTCTATCTCACTTCTCCTTCCATCTCTTCATCCCTCCATCTCTCCCTCCCTCCATTCCTCCCTCTCTACCCTAATCGCTCAACCCTTAAACCCTTAAACACTCAACCCTAAACCCTTAAACCCTCAACCCTTAAACCCTTAAACCCTCTACCCTCTACCCTCAACCCTTAAACCCTTAAAACCAAGTAAACTCTCTACCCTAATCCCTCAACCCTATAACCTCAATCCTTAAACCCTTAAAAACTCAACCCTAAACCCTAAACCCTCAACCCTCAAACCTTAAACCTTAAACTCTTAAACCCTCTACCATCAACCCTAAACCCAATACACTCTACCCTCAACCCTTAAACCCAAGTAAACTTCCTACCCTCAACCCTTAAACCCAAGTAAACTCTCTACCCTAATCCCTCAACCCTCAAACCTTAATCCCTCAACCCTTAAACCCTCAACCCTCTACCGTCTACCCTCAGCTCTCAACCCTTAAACCCTAATCCCTCAACCCCTATAACCTCTACCATATACATTGGACCCTTAAACCCTAATCTCTCAACCCCTATACCCTCTACCCTATACATTGGACCCTCAACCCTACTATACCCTCAATCCTCTACCCTCAATCTCAAACCCTCAACCCTTAAACCCATGTAAACTCTCTACCCTAATCCATCAAACCTCAACCCTAATCCCTAAACCCTATACATTCAACCCTTAAACACTCAACCCTAAAACCTTAAACCCTCAACCCTTAAACACTAAACCCTTAAACCCTCTACCCTCTACCCTCTACCCTCAACACTCAACCCTCAACCCTCGACCCTAATCCCTCAAACCTTAAACCCTTAAACCCAAGTAAAATCTCTACCCTAATCCCTCAACCCTTAAACCCTCAACCCTCTACCCTCTATCGGCCTCAACCCTCAACACTCAACCCTCAACCCTCAACCCTCAACCCTCAACCCTTAACCCTTCAACCCTAATACCTCAACCCCTATACCCTCTACCATATACATTGGACCATCAACCTTAATCCCTCAACCCTCAACCCTCAACCCTCAACCCTTAACCCTTCAACCCTAATACCTCAACCCCTATACCCTCTACCATATACATTGGACCATCAACCTTAATCCCCCAACCCTCAACCCTCTACCTATTGGAAACACAAGGGTAGACAACTAAGAGGGGGGGTGAATCAATTATCACCGAATTTCAAACTTATTAACTTTATTAACCCTTATTCTCATATCTGATTAATAACCATGGAATTACAAATCAGCACATAAGAAATACACATCACACCAATATTTTTGCATGGAAACCCTTGTTAGGAGAAAAACCACGGTGGAGGTTAATCCACAAGTTTATACTCTGTTAAAAGTATAACAAGAATAAATGAGGAATGCACATGCATTTAGGCACACTACCTAGAGCTCACTGCTCAAATACAAGGGAAGACTCCTTGTCTTATAGAAACATTCAGATTAAATCCATTTGAAGATTTTGAACTGAGAAAGTAGCATTTGCTAATGCCTAATTACAATTCCGGTTAAGCACATGAAGAATTCTTCACTCTTCTTCACTCTTCTTTACTCTTCTTCACTCTTCTTCACACTTTTCTCTACCTTCGAATGATCTGATATTTATTTGCACATAGCACTCACACACTTCGTATCATACATGTCTCAAATGAGATAAAAAATTGCTCATATATATCCGTAACAAGTAATTACATCGCTTCATGTCAGCTTCAAAATAATAATAAGATGAATACAAACTGTCAACCCAAAACAATAAAGATTATTGATGTGAATCTACCAAGGTTGGCTACAACATAGTAGAGACCCAAAACAGTGTCCTCAAACACAAAACACCTTCAAATAATTTTCCTTGAAGATCCACAACATGCTATAATCACCCTGTCGGCCATGAACATGAAAAACATGAACACATAAGAGAAATAATTGACCGTGAGCACAAAAGTCAATGCAGATGTGCAACATAGGTAAAGAAAAATCTAGAAACATCCACAAAAACCACAAGAGCATACGCAACAACTTAGATTACTATAATCACATTATCTTCTTCTAGGAACACCAACTACAGTAACATAATAACTTTTGAAACACAAAAAATCATAACTTGCTTAAATATTCATGCACACCTCTAAAAATTTTGATGGATAAACTAGATAGGCTTGAAAAAGAACCCTTTAATCCATAACTTCTCACCATCAACATACTAAACTTTCCATC
The DNA here is from genome assembly GCA_007115665.2 of Sequoiadendron giganteum. NCBI lineage: Eukaryota > Viridiplantae > Streptophyta > Pinopsida > Cupressales > Cupressaceae > Sequoiadendron > Sequoiadendron giganteum. The sequence goes on from CM021101.1 coordinate 270,725,279, forward strand.
ATGCTGATCTTCACTGCTTCACAGACAACCTACAACTTATTTTATTACAATTTTCTCAATATCCTCGACATATACAATCTTAAAGACATTAATGCTAATAGTGTTGAAATCAATGACAACCATATATCAGAAACACAACCATAACATCCAACAATCTCCACCTTTAGCATTGATGGCAACACATGATGTGAAAAACACCACCAGCACAACTAACTTCAGCACTTAATCCCCCTTAGGTTCTGACTTCTTCTTCTCAGATAATTTCCAGTTTTTCACATTGCTCTTCTCCCCCTTTGCCATCAATGGCAAAGATACACAAAAGATTTGAACCACATATCTGAATCATCTAACTACTCCCCCTGAGCAGCAGCCACCACAACATCAATCTGAATCAAGATATGACTGTGAAATTCTCAGATTGATGCAATGTCTTGCATCTTAGTTTTGGTTAGGAGGGGTAATCACCCCTAACTTCCCTCTAAGATACTCAAAAGTATCCTTAGGAAAAAAATTAGTAAAGATGTTTTCAATCTGTTCCTTAGTAGGAACATACTCTAGTTTAACTTCCTTATCACTCACCTTGTCTCTCAAAAAGTGGTACTTGATAGATATATGTTTGGTCTTTGAATGCAGCACCAGATTCTTAGAAATTTTAATTACACTTGAATTATCATAGAATATAGCAATAGGTTCCTCATACACAACTTTGATATATTTCAACATCTACTTCATCCACAATACTTGAGTACAATTGTTAGCAACAACAATGTATTCTGCCTCTACAATAGACAAAGAAATGACATTCTGATTTTTACTTAACCATGAAATCAACTTCTTTCCCAAGAAAAATGTGCCACCACTGGTACTTTTCCTGTCATTCACATCTACTACCCAATCAACATTAGTAAAGGCACTTAAATTAAGATAATCATCTTTAGGATACCATAGGCCAAAGTCAACTGTTCCCTCAAAGTATTTGAAAAATATTTTTATAGCAGTCACATGAGATTCCTTAGGATTGGCTTGAAATCTTGCAAAAATACATACAACATTCATGATATCAGGTCTAGTTTGAGTCAAATAAAGCAATCCACCAGTCATTGATCTATATCTAGTCTGATTTTCCTTCATAGAATCATCATCTATTGTAAACTTACATACACTCACCATGGGTGTACTGACTGGATTTGAATCTTCCATACCAAGCTTCTTTAGCAATTCTTTCACATACTTAGACTAGGATATAAAGATCCCTTTATCTAACTGAGTAATTTGCATTCCCAAAAAGAATTTCATCTCTCCAATCATTGACATCTCAAACTCATTTTGCATCTCATCAGAAAAATTCATGCACAAACCATCATATCCTCCAAAAATGATATCATCAACAAAGAATTCCACAATCAAATCTTTATCATCATCAATCTTAAAATATAGATTACTATCAGCAGTACCTTTCTTAAATCCAAGCTTCAACAAATACTTTTACAATTTGGAATACCAAGCTCTAGAGGCTTGCTTGAGTTCATACAATGCTTTCTTCAACCGACACACCATATCTCCCTGATCAGCCAATTGAAATCCATCAGGTTGCTGAATGTACACTTCTTCCAAATCACCATTTAGAAATGCTAACTTGACATTCATCTGATAAACCTTGTAGTTTTTGAAAGTAGCATAAGCAAGAAACAGTCTCACAACTTCAATTCTAGCAATAGGGGCAAAATTTTCTTCAAATTCAATTCCTTCCATCTAAGAATATCCTTTACAAACCAGTTTTGCTTTGTTTCTGATAACTTCACCTTGCTCATTCAGTTTGTTTCTAAATACCCATTTAGTTCTAATTACATTTTTATCCTTAGGTCTAGGAACAAGAATCCATGTATTATTCTTCTCAATTTGTTGTAGTTCTTCTTTCATTGCTTCAATCTAATGTTCATCTATGCATGCTTCATTTACATTACTTGGCTCAATCTTTGATATCAAACAATATTCTTTTGCAATTTTTCTCCTAGTTTGGACACCTTTGTTCTTATCACCTATAATCTTATTTTCTAAATGATTTAATCTCACATACCTTGGAGTATTAAGTTGTTCTTGAACTTCAGGCTCTTGTGATCTCTCTTTTGTACTTTCACTAGTTTCTCCTTCCTCTTGATCTTCTTGATTCACCAGAATGATCTAAACTTGATTTGAAGTTTGACCTTTGTTTGTATTGTTATCCTGATAATTAAAATCATATCCACTGGTTCTAGATGGTCTAGCAATGTCTTCATCAACCTTAACATTTGCACTTTCAACGATTTTCTTCAATCTCTTGTTGTAGCACTCGTAGGCCTTGCTCTTAGTAGAATAACCAAGAAATATTACTTCATCACTCCTAGCATCAAACTTTCCTATATCTTTATCTCTTTTGATGTAGCATTTACTCCTAAAGATTTTGAAATATCTAACTGTAGGATTATGACCAAACCATAGCTGAAAAGGGGTCTTACTAGTATCACCTTTGATTTGTACCCAATTAAGGATATAAACAGTAGTACTCATAGCTTCTCTCCAATAGATATGAGGAACATTTCCTTCTAGCATCATAGTTCTAGCAACATCTTGAACTATCCTATTCTTCCTTTCCACAACTCCATTTTGCTAAGGGGTCTGTGGTGCAGATAATTTCTCTCTTTATCCCATGCATTTCACAGAAAGAATTAAACTCACCAGAAGTGAATTCACCACCTCTATCTGATCTTAGACATTTAATCTTCAGACTTGTCTCTGTCTCAACCATAGCCTTAAAAATCTTGAACTTCTCTAGAGCTTCAGATTTCTCCCTCAATAAAGTAACCCACATCATTCTAGAATAATCATCAATAAGCAACATGAAATACCTGTAACCTTGAATTTTTTTGATTCTAGTAGGACCACACAAGTCAGTATGCATAAACTCCAACAATTCATTTGAACAATGTTGTTTGCTCTGAAATGAAATTCTAGTTTTCTTTCCTAATTGAAATTCCTTGCATATGACATTAGAGGGTTTTACCAACTTAGGAAGATCTCTCACTGCTTGAGTAGAACTTATCTTGATAATAATGTCAAAGTGTACATGACACATTATCCTATGCCACAACCAACTTTCATCAACTTGAGAAATCAAAAAAAATTTACTAGCAACATTTAGGTGAAAAATGTTACCTTTTGTTTATGTAGCTAAAGAAATCACATTTCCAAAACTTCCCAATATTTTATATTTTTCCATCCTTGAATTGAAGATTGTATCCCTTATCAACCATCTTTCTGACACTTAAAATATTATGCTTCAAACATTCCACATAAAGAACATCATCAACATTATGCTTACCATCAAAATAAATACATCCTCTTCCATAGATTATGCCACCATTGTTATCATCAAATATTACAACACCACCAGCATACTTTTCGAGGCTCACAAATTTTCTTGTATCACCTATCATGTGATGTTAATATCCACTGTCCATTACCCATTCATCCTTCTCTTCAAATCGAGCAACTAGGGCTTTCTACACATTTGTACAACTAGCAAATTCAGTAGACACAGGTTTATTTTCCTTGATAGCAATAAACACAAACTCATCTTCACTTACATTCCCTTTATCAAATTCATCATCTATCACACCTTCATCAGTAGCATAATAATAGTTCTTTTGAAATCTAGGATTTATATATCTTGGCTTATGGAATCTTTCCAGAAACCTTGATGAAAAATGACCTATCTTATTGTAGGAAAAACATTTAATAGGAAACTTTCCTTTATACTTTCCTTCTCCTCTGGCTTCTCTTTTGACAATAAGTGCTTCAAGCTCATTCAATTCTCTTTCTTCTTCTTCAATCTATCTCATTTGTTCCTCATACTTGAATACCTTTCTAGAAGAACTTTCACCCGAATCATATATTTGCTTGTCTCTTCTAGAGGTAGTAGCTTTGAATGCAGATTCTATCTTAGGAAGGACATCACCGAATTCACTCAACTCAAAAGAAGTAAGTTTACCAATCAACATATCTTTGGTTACATTTGTCACAATTTGGAGCTCCTCAATAGTTGTAGCTTTGATTTTTTATGCATCAAACAAGGATCTAAATACTTTAGCAACAATATCTAATTCATCCAACTGTCCACCAACACATCTGATACCACACACAAGTTCATTCACTCTTTGCATGAAAGTAGTAATATTATCATCATTACCCATTTTCAATAGTTCATATCTCCATTTCAGACTTTGTAGCTTAGCAATCTTTACATTAGCATCACCTTCATACACAGTTTCCAACTTTTTATAGATCTCATAAGTAGTCTTCAGATCCATAACATTCATCATCTCAGAATCAATCAAAGAACTCAACAATGCTTCCTTAGCCCTGATATTGTATTCAACATCCCTAATCTTAGTAGTAGTAGTAGGACCATTTAGAAGAATAAAATACCTATTACTTGTAATGTTCTAGTAAGATTCACTAATGCATCTCAAATGACACTCCATTCAAGTCTTCCACAAAGAATAGTTTTTTCCATGAAATCTCAGACTATCCTTCTTATATGTCATGATTCCAGATCACCTCAAGCTATTAAACTTCTTCCAAGGAACCTGCTCTGATACCAATTGTTGGCAACACAAGGGAAGACAACTGGGAGGGGGGGTGAATCAGTTGTCATATAATTTCAAACTTATTAACTTTATTAACCTTATTCTTAGATCTGATTAATAACCATGGAAGAATAAATCAACAACACATCAAAAATACACATGACACCAAGATTTTTGTGTGGAAACCTTGTTAAGGGAAAAACCACGTGGAGGTTAATCCATAAGTTTATACTCTATTAAAAGTATAAGAAGAATAAATGGGGAATGCACATCCATTCAGGCACACTGCCTAGAGCTCACTGCTCAAATACAAGGGAAGAATCACTATCTTACAGAAACATTCAGATTAAATCCATCTAAAGATTTTGAACTGAGAAAGTAGCATCTGATAATGCTTGATTACAGTTTTGGTTAAGAACATGAACAGTTCTTCACTCTTCTTCACTCTTCTTCGCTCTTCTTCACACTTGACTCTTCCTTCAAATTATTTGATCTTTATTCGCACATAACACTCACATAATTTGCATCATACATGTCTCAAATGAGATAAAAAATCACTCATATATATCTGCAACAAGTAATTACATCGCTTCATGTTGATTTCAACAAAATAATAAGATGAATACAAACTGTCTATCCAAAACAATAAAGATTATTAATGTGAATCTACCAAGGTCAACCACAACATAGTAGAGACCCAAAACAATGTCCCTGAACACAAAACACCATCAAATATTTTTCCTCAAAGATCCACAACACGCTATAATCACCATGTCGGCCATGAACATGAAAAACATGAACACACAAGAGAGAATCATTGACTGTGAGCACAACAATCAATGTGGACATGAAAATCAGATAGAGAATGATCTATAAACATCCAAAAATACCATAGGAGCATACACAACAACTCATATCATGAGAATCACATTATCTTCTTTCAGGAACACCAACTACAGTAACAAAATAATTATCGAAACACAAAAACTCATAACTTAAATCTTCATGCGCATCTCTAAAAATTTTGGTGGATAAACTATATAGGCTTTAAAATAAACCTTTAATCCACAACTTCTCACTATCAACATATTGAACTTTCCATCATAATGATCTTCACTACTTCATAGACAACCTGCAACTTATTTTATTACAATTTTCTCAATATCCTCGACATATACAATATTAAAGACATTAATGCTAATAGTGTTGACATTAATGAAAACCACATATCAATAACACAACCAGAACATCCAACACTACCCTCAACCTTAAACCCTCAACCCTCAACCCTCAACCCTTAAACCCTCTACCCTATACATTAAACCCTCAACCCTCAATTCTCAACCCCCAACCTTTAATCCCTCGACCCTTAAACCCTAAAACCTCAACCCCTATACCCTCTACCCTATACATTGGACCCTCAACCCTAATCCTTTAACCATATGCCCTCAAACCTATACTCTAGACCCTATACACTCAACCCTTATCCCTCAACCCTAAAACCTTAAACCCTAAACCCTTAAACCTTCTACCATATATACCCTCAATCCTAATCCCTCAACCCTATACCCTCAACCCAATACCCTAAACCATCAACCCTATAGGTCCTCAACCCTATACCCTTAATTTTCAATCCTCTACCCTATACATTGGATCCTCAAACCTCATATATCTATGTCCCTCCCTCCTCTTATCTCCTTCTCTCTATCTCACTTCTCCCTCCATCTCTTGCTCCATCCATCCCTCCCTCTATATGGCCCTAAACCCTCAACCCTAAACCACCAACCCTTAAACCCTTAAATACTCAACCCTCAACCCTAAACCCTCAGCCCTTAAACCCTAAACCCTTAAACTAGACTCTACCCTCTACCCTCAACCCTCAACCCTTAAACCCACATAAAATCTCTACCCTAATCCCTCAACCCTCAACCCTTAAACCCTCAACCCTCTACCCTATACCTACCTCAACCCTCAACCCTAATCCCTCAACCCCTATACCTTCTACCACATACATTGGACCCTTAACTCTAATCCCTCAACCCTCTACCCTCAACCTTAAACCCTCAACCCTCAACCCTCAAACCCTCTACCCTATACATTAAACCCTCAACCCTCAATTCTCAACCCTCAACCCTTAATCCCTCAATGCTCAACCCTTAAACTCTAAACCATAAACCCCTATACCTTCTACCCTATACATTGGACCCTCAACCCTAATCCTTTAACCATATGCACTCAAACCTATACTCTAAACCCTCTACCCTCAACCCTTAACCCTAAACCCTAAACCCTTAAATCCTAAACCCTTAAACCCTAAACCCTTAAACCTTCTACCATATGTACCCTCAACCCTAATCCCTCAATCCTATACCCTCAACCAAATGCCCTAAACCATAAACCCTATAGGTCCTCAACCCTATACCCTCAATTTTCAACCCTCTACCCTATACATTGGATCCTCAACCCTCATATATCTATGTCCCTCCCTCCTCCTCTTCTCTCCTTATGTCTTTCTTACTTCTCCCTCCATCTCTCCCTATTGAGAATAATAAAGTTAACAAAAATGCTTATTTAAATAATTGTGAGTTACATTCATTAATATTTTATTAACTTTTGTGTCTTCATGAACATATATTGATACAAAATGAATGGAAGAATCATCCAAGTAATCCTATTTTATTCTACCAACAATTCATGCCAAAGATTGAACAATTTAAGGATATTTCAATAGGTAATTTGTATCGACTCAAATAATATTACTAAAGCATTTCAAAGTTTAGGCCATGAGAATCACCATTTTTTAAACATGGATTGAAAATAATTCAAAAAAATTATAAGTCTTGGTCATTAACATTATTGTCTACTACAATTTCATCCACTGTATCATTGTAAATATTCATAAGTTCTTTCAATTATTTAATATTATCATCATCGTCATCTTGACTTGCATCATCTTCATCATCATTGAAATTTGACACTAGACCATCTATATTGTTACCAAATGTATTTGGATCATCATTTTCTACACCATCCGTATTGTTGTCTTCCATTACATCATCTAACTTTGGATTGTTGTCTTCTTGTGCCTGAACATAACCATCTTCAACATCATCATGGGTGTCAATTTGTTCGATGTTATCTAATCCCTCTCTCTCATTTTCTTGGTCATCATTTTTTTTCTCTATATCCACTAATTCATCGTCAAATACATGCCTTAATCTTAGATCATAATGTATGACAAATATCCATTTCGGGTCCAAAATATCTTCATAAAAAAATACACGCACATGAATGACATACATATATTAGACATAATCCAACTATGGGTATCATGTATTCATGTCCTCTCAAATGCTTCATACCATATACACTTAAAAAATACAACATTTAAAAGAGCGGTAATGCAACTCAATATTTTCTTGTATTTTCCCAACATATTGTAGATTCCCTTCAACAATATTCTTATCTTTTGAGCTTGATCAACTAGATTTATTGAAGTCAACCGTGATGGCACAATTGAAGGATCATCTCTTTACATCTACACTTTGTACATGATAATGTCGAACATATGCCCACATTGTTGGATATTTCCTCGCCTGTGAAAGACCATTTATTTCAATGAAAATAAATATAATGACGAATATTAAAATAGTTAATATTGTCAAAAATGTAAGGAAACAATATTTTGTAAAATTCCAACTATTCCTTTCTTTCACATCCTCTAGACATGTTGATTTCATCTTCTATTATGTTTGAATCTATACCTGCATCTTCTATTTGATTTTGAATTTGTTCAGTAACCCATTCTAGTGTGCAATCTTTGCCCCATTCCCCAAGGTAGATCAAAGGTAAGTGGAGTATTCCTTGGGTTCGATCTCTTAAACTGTCTCCTTGCTTCTAACACTTCTCTCTTTTTATCATACAGATCAATCCATTTGTTCATAAAGTTCATGTGGTACAGAATGAACTTGTCGAGTATAGCACTTTCATCTACACCTATTACATGTCAACATGTTTATTTAAAAATCCAAATGTCATGTTGTTAATTTGACAAATAAATTACAGAGTAAATTAATGATTGCAAGAAAAACAACCACACTGATCATGAATTTACTTACTAATTTCTACTTGAACACCACTAGATTGTGTTTTTTCTCCATCAATAATATTTGATGTTCATTCTTCATCCTAGAAGCATGGCCCATTTTCAGAATCCTTACCAAGGAATTCACATAGGAAGAAAATGCTTCATTCAATACATACCCTTCAGTCATGCAACCCTTTGGATGTGCCTTTTGTCAGACATATCTTTTTAGAGTTTTCATATACCTCTCAAAGAAAAACATCCACCTCATTGATACAACACCTGCCAATTCAATGTCATCAACTAGGTGTATAAGTAAATGGACTTGTAGGTCCATGAAACTTGTAGAGAGCTCCTTCTCAATACACATACAATTTCTGCAATTTCCTTCTTAGATTTTGGCACTTCACATTCATGGATCTCCTTGGAGGTCACCCACCTAACATAAGATTATTAAATTAGTGTGAACCTTTAGTCAAAAATTAAAATGCAATATAATATCTCTATGTCTCTCACACATGAACATTTAATATAACCACATACCTTGTAAATGTTGGCAATCGACTTATGACATTCCTTAGGTCAGCTATAAGACATGAATCCCCCCTAATTGCCAATGGCATGATATGCTATCAAACACATATATGAAAAGGTCATTAGTAATTTTTCTCACACAACAAAATAACAAAATATATTTAGTACTTAATCAATGTTACTAGTAAATGTTAAATGATGATACATAATACCTTCATAAAATTATGAAAATCATGTGTTTTAAATCCTATGATATGTCCATCAACTATAAAATATTTATCCAATGATGACCCATAACCAATAGGTTTCCTTATTAAACGGATGACATTTTTTAGTTGGTCTAGCTCTTTTTAAGAAAAAGCTCCATGGAGCTTTTGCATATTTTTCATTTTCCCTGTTTGGCCAAAAATGTTTTCTATCAATTTTGGTATGCAAAAGAGCAACATCTCTCCTCGAAGACAAGGTGTCCTTCTCTTTGCCTGATATATACCAAAATATAGAATCTAGGACATTTTTGAAGATGAGCATAAGATCTAATAGGTGACATATTAATAAATCCTTCCAATAAGGGAGCTCATAAAATATGGATTTCCTTTTCATTCCTTTTGGCATATTAAATACAACTTGTTTTGGTTCTTCAATTGAATCACCCTGATCAAAAATATCTTCCCAAGCTTTCAATTTAGCATCTTCATACTTCTTAAGCCAATCATTTGGACCCATAATCATGGGAGGGCCTCTATTTTCAACTTTTCCATCAAATCGATTCTTCAGGAAATTTCTAAACCTATGATCTAGTGGTAGAAAAACCTCGTTGTTTGCGTAAATAAATTTATATAGATATTTAGAATACCACCCTTGAAATAGTTTTTCCCATCTTGGACATGCAAATATCCCCTTTGTTTGAAGCCCTGCAATTCAATAAGTAATGTTAATAACATAAAAAAAATAGTCTAAAACTAAGTGTGAAAGTTGGGATGAAAATAAATTATGAGTGTAAATACGTAAATATTTTATCTTACCAGAACAAACACCAAGTCTTGGGAAATCATGAATAGTCCAACATAGCACACAATAGAACATGATATGTCATATATTCTTATGCCTTTCCATAGTAGTTGCATCTCATCAATAAAAGGTGCAAGATAAACATCCATGTTTTTAACTTGATTTTTTCTTGGAACAATGAGGGTTAGCATAAGGTGCTCCTTTCTAACACTCATCCATGGGGGAATATTGTATACTATCAATCTGACTGACCAAACACTATAATTTGAGCTCGAGAAAGAGAATGGGCACACTCCATCAATTGTAAGACCAAACCTGATACTACGGGGTTCATCTTTGAATTTTTTTGGCCATTTTTCCTCTATGTGTTTCATTGCTTTGGAGTCGGCCAAAATTCACATGAATCCATATTTACTCCTATTCTTTGCATGCCAGTCCATGAATTATAAAAGTGACTTCCAACAAAATATTCATTGAAGTCTAGGTATAATTGGCATGTGACATAAAACTTTCTTTGGAAGTATAGGACCTTGTGCATTTGTACAATATCTCTTCTCTTTGCATACAAAGAATTCTACCTTGTTCTGATATTCATCTCTATATAAAATTCAATCATTTTACATGAATGAATATGCTTATATTCAATCCCCAACTCAACCAACAACAAACGTGCCTCTTTGCAAGTTGATGGCAACACATTCTCTTCAAGGAATATTTAATTTTTTAGTGCCCTGTAAGATTTCTAGAGATTAAATAAATTAAATGTTTGACTTATGATGAACATGTTTGATATGTCAATCTACACTAGATTGTTTATATACAATATATGGTTTTAAAATTCCCTTAAAGAAATTTTAAAAAAAGTTGATGAATGTTTACAAATTATGTACACCAATTTACAATGCAAAGTAAGAAATAGATTTCAACTCACTTTAGTAGGGTAATGAATCCTTTATCTGACCAACCAAATAGTGACTTGATTTCTAATAATATTAATTTCCATTCCAGTTTTGAGGTTCTACTTGCACTGATTTGAACACGAGTATCTTCAACACTTTCTTGATGGAGTCTTTCAGGTTGTTATCATCAACATTATGTTGGTGGTAATTACCCCTACTATCATCGTTACTATCAACCATATGATCATTATTGTCATCATTGTTTCCATCCCCAAAGAAATCTATAAACATTTGATTCAATCCTTCTTCATGCACTGTATTTTCACTATCATGATCATCATCTTTAAGGCTAGGTGGCATGTCATCAGTGTATGCAGATCTCATCAGCTCTTCAAATTTCTCAGCTGGTAGTATTCTCTTCAATCTTGCTCCTTTCACCTTGGTATTGTTTAAAGGATGGTTTGGATCATCCCATACAAATATTAATAACCCATTGGGATCTTGGGTATTAGTATTTGTTTCATCAACATCTTCTACCTATCAACAAATGCAAGCATTATTTAATGTTTGGAAAATTTGGATAAATCATAAATGTATCAATTTCAAAGAAATATAATAAAATATGGCTTAAAAAATAAAAATAAAAATTATATGAACATATATACATCAATTGAATAATGGAAAATTATTTTATATACTACCTTTTTTATACAATAATTTAAATAAAACACAATTTTGACAACACAGTTTATAAAACATTAGTCCACACTCATTTATTATTCTTTGGTTTTCTGCCCTTAAGAACATCCTTAGGGAGACCTTGTTCCTCCCTTTTCTTTCATGGAGTAGTGATTTTAAGAAGGGGTAATCAATCAATAACTCATACCCAATGGTAAGGTCCATAATAGCCTCAACCATTATCAATCTATCAACCTCTCTTTCCATATCTCCATCTCTATCATCTATAACCTCAACAAATTGACAATTTGGTCTTAGAGTAGGGTCCCTTCCCTTACTACTATTTATAAATCTTGCAATATTTTTGTGTGTGTGCACATCCATCTATATACATAACATGGCCTCTATTCATTTCTTTCCCACTTTCTAATTGGAGATGATGTGTATACATATTCGAATCTAGACCATATGCTGACATGCTAAGCTTATATTATGCTAGCCTTCTCCATTCACCACTATAATATGATGGACCATAATATGGCATTAATCTCCTAGTGGTTTTTTCTGAATTGTTTCTATGTTTAGATCCCACATGTACATTTTGGACAATAAAGAGGCCTAGATTTGCTCCATGAATATTGGAGGGTTGTATCATGTAGTTGTATCCCGAAAATTGAAACACCTCGTACACTTTAGGTAGTTGTTGATCACTAGGCCAAGCATAATATAGTCAACGATCAAATGCCTCTTTGTAAATTGATCTCAAACTTAGGGTAAATTCATCATCTCCATCACATTCATTCTCATAGGGTATGTAGTCCACCTTCCCCTTGTCTTTAAGAAAATTATGCATCTTTAAACTAGTTCTTGTTTTGTTACTTGTTTCTATCAATTCCTCATCTTCTAATTTGGTATATTGGCACATGTTTTTGTTAGATGTATCATCTAATAAATGATCATTTCCCTCCAGGCCGGAATTCAATGATCCAGGAAACTTTAAACCAAGAACTTTATCTTGCAAGTATCCATTAAGAAAAAAATTAGTTATTTAAATAATATAAAACAATATTTAAATGAAGTATACATGTTATTTATATCAAATTGGAAAATTCCTTACCACAATTCCTATTGGATTGGAATTGATTGTAGGAGGCATACTACCAACTGGAAGCTCATCATATATGTGATGTCTTTTTACAATTTCTTGTTTGAATTGTTTCTTTCCACAATATACATAACATCCACAAACAACAAATTTCTCAAAGTATTCATCCCATGTACTATATTCCTGACCAACCTCTTGTTCAGTGCAATAATTTGTTGTGTCTGTAGGATCCATTGTCATATCCTCTTCCACCCACTATCCTCTATGTGATTTAATATTTTTAGGTCCACGTCCATGTACATATCTTTTTATTTTGCTACTTGAATGCTCAAGCTCTACATTTGCCCCAATCTCCATCTAAAATAATCAGCAACATGCATTAATTTATGTCAAGATTGGATAATAAATTATAAATTTCAATAATACTATGAAAAAAGATGGATGCATCACAAAATGCCATAAGATCATTTTTTCCTAAGTTAAGTCAAAATTTGAGTACCTGATGTCCCGCTTCATCCATTGTGTCCTCATTTGATATGACACTATTTGTTGCCATGGCCTTGTCTGGCCCCTATAATACACAACATAGTAAATAATGTTTAATACACCAATTATATAATTTCAATGAATATGCTATCCAACACAAAACCTCACTTTAGTCATATATTTGACATATTGATATCATGTTTTGGCCATCCTAGTTTTCAAACTTTTCCCTTGATCATAGAATCACATTTAATCACCATTCCTGTGCATTTTCAGCCAATAAGTATGACCTCAGAGGCCTCATGGACAAAAAATGACTTTATCTCCTCTATGTTCTAGCATTTGTGAATTCATAAACACCTTCCTCCTTTGGTTGAGGTTGCTTTCTCTTCTTACCTCTATTGTATCTACAAATTCCGTTGTCATATCTATTTCCACCCACTTTCCTCTCTATGATCTAGTAGTTCCACGCCATCCACATCCTCTATCCATGGCCTCCTCTGGATCCTATAATACAAAACGATGAAAATAGTCACATAAAAGTTGTGCACCAAGATAATATTGTTGAAATTATCTTGTTAATACGCTCGCTTTTCATTAAGATACACTCTTAAAATAAAAATAGGACATTACAACATTTTTCTCTTCACAAAAAGTTTACATGTAGAATCTTGACAACTAGAGGTCAAATATTATCATTACAAGATGACTAAAAATTCACATCAAAAAGACATTTATTTACAAGTTGACTACAAATAAAACCTATTACTAATAAGTTTATCTGAACATCCCTTCCATGGTCCCTTATTATCCTAGATGAAAGAAAACCTATTACTAATAATTTTAGCTAGTTCTCTACCTTACACTTCTTCCACAAATTCATTAATACTATAGATATTTTCTCTTTGAAAACTAGAGATTGGATTCCTTATTCTTGATTGAAACCCACTTTAGGATGGAATGGTGAGATCTAATCAAGGATGGAATGATGGGATCTAGAAAAGTGTAAAAACATGTCAAAATATGTAATACATGCATGGATAAAGGAAATAGAAAAATATATATGATAATACATGATGAATGATCTATCAAAAATACATTAAATAAGGATGGGTTAGTGGGATCAAATAGATTACACAAAAAAATCCCAAACCCTAATCAAGATAGTAGTAATGAAACATAGATAAGGGGTTCATCCAAGCCCTAATAAAGTATAAAATGAATCATATCTACTTAAAAATGTTAGATTTATAACCTTAATGTAGAAGGATAAACTCTAAGGATGAAACTTGAGTGTGTTTAAGAATGTTTGGTTCATGAATTTATGTAAGGAAAAATAACATGCCTCACATAAATATCCCAAGTAAATTAATTAAATCAAAATAAATAAATAAGATAACTTTTCCAGGATAAAGAGTTGAGAGTAATAACACCACTAAAATAAATGCTCAAAATTAAATAATAAAAATAATGGTATTTGTAGTTAGCATAAAATTAGATATAAAACTAAAATAGTAATATATCAAATCCTAACTAGCAAAAAAGAGTACGAGACAATTTGAAAATCAAATAATAAACAAATGCAAACCGATCTCCATATTACACTCAACTTATCTCCATTGCTCTTCTCAATCTCGCATGAGGATGCAAGATTTTGAAGGTTTGATTGTTGAAGGAATGTTGATCGCTCACTATTGTAGCATAACGATAAGGGTGGAGGTGATAGATGGAAGATGGAAGAATGATTTTGATAGAGTGAGGGTACAGGAAGAAGTCGATCCTAAATGGCTTGTGAGAGGCTGTATTTATAGAATTTTGATGTGGACAGAGAAGAAGATTTGATAAGATTTGATTTTTTCTTTATTTGATCAAAGAGGAAATAAAACAAGATAAGATAAGATTCAAAAAGATATAAAGATTTTGATTTCCTCTTTTAAAGGAAATAAATCCTAAAAAAGACAAGAATGATAATTGATGAATTATATAATTAAATAAATTAATTAGATACACATGAGTTTCAATTTTAGAAAGAAAACAAGAAGATATTTTAAAATTTAATTAATTAAATAAATATTTGATTTATTTAATTAATGTTGGATTTATGACTTCATTAATTAAATAATATAAATTATTTAATTAACATTAGAAGAATGAAGAGATTACAAATATAAATTATTTAATTAATATTAGCAGAATGGATGGATTATGAATGAAATTAGTCAAATAAATAAGATTTATTTAACTAATTAGATGATGTCATGGGTACCTAGGGAAAAACATGCTAAAATATGTCTAAATGAGCTAATGTTGCGACAAGGTGTTGTAAGAGGACATTTTTGGGTGTAAATTTTGCCCCTGTTTGATATGATGTTCGAGATGATAAGGATTTATATCGAGTAACATCATTTCAAAGAAGTTAACGTATGGATAGAGGAAAATAGATGATGATAGAAAAATTGGATGATGATGCGATGATGATGTAAGGATATGATGATGGGATGATGATGATATAAGAATAGGATGATGATGCCCCATTGAGAGGATAGGTGGGTTGGAAGAACATGGGTATGCTCTCGAAATGGATGAAATGATAAAAGATGGATAAAGAGATGGATAATATGCTATGTTGCAAGAAAGTGAGCAATCATGGTGTTTGATATAGCACTAGATGTTATTCACCAAGGTATAAGGAACAAGGTGACGATGTATCTCGTGTCCCAGTGTAATATAACCTTGTCTAAACATATGAGGAAGTAAACTTAGAGCATTAAATTCTTAATGCACAAAAGGTATTATTTGACCTTAGATGCAAATGATAGTGAAAAAGGCTATTCCAACATACACAAGATATGAATATTAGTTGGAATGATACAAATTTGATATAAATGCAAGATAAAATGATAACACACACTAGCAAGCAAGCAAGAATGCACAAATGATTCAAAAACAAACAAGGTATTGCCCCTACCAAGTTGTAAACCATTGATTGATTGATTGAATGATGATGATGATAGTGTTGTCATTGTGGGGAATGATATATCCCTAGATCAACACAAGGTTGATTGATTGCTTGATTTGGTTGATTTGGTTTACGAAAAGATTAGGATCAAGACCATTGATGCAATTGGATAATTTGACAAGATTGATCGAATTGATTGGTATGGATTGATGATGACTTGCATTTGGATTTGATGTATGGATGAATGAATTTGATGAAGATGATTGATTAGATGAAATTGGAAGAAGTGATTAGATGGATTGATTTTATTGCTTGGATTTTCATTGGCTATTTGATTTTTGTCTTTTTTCAGGACCTTTTTCCATTTTTTTGTTGTATTTTTGAAATGTTTTAACTTTTTGTATTTTTGAAATGTTTTGATTTTTTGTAATTTTGAAATGTTTTGATTTTTTTTGTATTTTTGAAATGTTTTGATTTTTTGTAATTTTTTCAAGACTTTTTAACGAAAAAATGCAAGGATAAGGCTAATGAATAGGATGATCAAGATCAACTAGATAAGATATGGACACAAATGCCTGAGTATTTTTCCCCTATTCCTCATCAAGACCAAGGAAGGGAAGAAAGGATGTATTTAGATAGAATGATGGAATATGGATAAGGTGAAGGATATGCTACATATGATATGGATAAAGTATATAGGATAAGATGTATGACATTCAAGAAGATCCTTAACCTTTTCAAGATCAAAGGTGGAGAGGTAACGAAGGAATGTAAAGAGGATAATGGATATGAATGATAGGATGGACAAAACATTCCCCCAAGTGTAAAGTGCAAGATGAATATGGAAGATAGGATGTGGATAGGGATACATAGGAAGGACTCAAGCATCAAGTTTCATGGCTAATATCCCTCAAATATGTTCCCTAATAAAGCATGGAAATAGACTCATAAATTTTGGCATGATGGAAGAAGCTAAGGACTTAAGAAAAGGTTTGGATTAAAGGAGGATAATGGGGGCTGGATGTTGGCTCATGGATAGGATGTTGGAAGGCTTGTTGATGGATAGATGTAAAGGATGGAAAGATCAACATCGACACACACCTTGAAGGGTGGTGGAGTGATGGAAGAGAAGTGGCTTTTGAATTTAGAGATTTAGATGGAGGAGTGGATGGTGATTTTGGGATATAAGGACCCAAAATGGATGGTGGTGATAAAGGATATTTAGAATTGGATGGAGTTTTTGGATAAGAAAGTTTGGAAGCCAATTTTGATTTTATTGCTTCTATAAGACTTTTAGGAATCCACATAGATTTTGACTTTGATTTTTGATTCATGGGCCTTTGTGGCCTTTGAGATTTTTCTTTTTGTTTTATGGGCCTCTGATTTTTTTCTTTTTACTTTATGGGCCTTTGTGGTCTTTGAAATTTTTCTTTTTGATTTGTGGGCCTTTGTGGCCTTCAAATTTTTTTATTTTGAATTTGGATCATATTTTCTTTTATTTTTGCATGTCTCTTTGAGGAGACATGTTTATCATTTGATGTATGTGGATTTTGATATGGAAGCTTTTGAAATTTGGCACCCAAATTGCTTCCAAGAGTAATGGGATGGGTGGATAAAGATGAATGATATGAAGGTATTATGGATGTGTTGGTGTAGGTATGTTGGAAAAGGTTCAAGGGTGTGTACCTTTGTTGATCTTGACTAGGGATATGAGGGATGTAGGGCCCTAATATGGATGGAAGGGTTGATGAACTAGGGTTTGGATGATAAGAACCAAGGATAGATGGAAGGTTTGATGGATTAGGATAAGGACCTAGGATAGATGGAAGGTTTTATGGACTAGGATATGGACCTAGGATAGATGGAAGGTTTGATGGATATGTATTGTTTATGAAAAAATATGCGAGTCCATGTTGTGGAGGATATTGTATGGATGAAAGGATAGGTGTTGGAAGTAAACCAAAGTGGATAAAGGTAGAGGAACCCATTTTATAAGTGTGGGGTTCATGGGTAGCTTGAGTAGGGGTGAGAGACTCTTGTGGAGGATTGTGATCATGACATGAAGATAAAGGGGTGCTTTGATCTTGACTTAAGGTAGGATCATGGGATGGGATGGATGGTATCATCTGATCTTGGTTATAAGATGCAAGGGGCTCATGACATGGAGATGAAGGGATGCTTTTATCTTGACTTAGAGGAAGGGGAGTATTGCATGGAATATAAGTTATAATTTGATCTTGATTAAGAGAGGGATCATGAGATAGAAGGGTATCATGTGATGGAGTGGGTGTGACATCATGATCTTGATTGGGAGGGGTATCATTAGATGGGGTAATGAATGGAAAACTTTATTCCTGTGATGGACTAGGGTCATGCCATGGAGGTGGTATAATAGGATCATGATATGAGGTGGATATGCTTGGATCATCAAATGGGTTGGATATGGTAATATTATGAGATGGTATGGATTCATAAGATGAGGTGGGAGGGGATGAATCTTGAGTAGACTCGGCATGTTCTAGATGGTCAACAACATAGAGACATGATGGAGGTTGACTTGGGCTCAATGGGGGAGATTATTGAATAGGCTCAAGGGGGAGACTAAATGATGGGGTTGTAAGAATGGGCATGGCATTTGAATACTATTTGGTAGGTGGATGGGTGGATTTAGGTAATGCCAGAGGTTTAGTTTTCAAATTTTTTAATATAGGGTGAGGATTTTATGGAGAATTTAAAGGATCTTGATTTTGTTGCCAAGGTGGACTTGGGCTCCTATGTTCTTGTTGTGATATGGGTGGATATGTTGATGTAGCATTGACATGATAGGTATATGGGTTAGGTTGGAATGATGATGAAGGTGACACATATGATTGATGTGAAATTTGTTGATGTGGTGATTGGACTTGATGTTGTGCTTGTTGGGTTTGACAAGTGGCCATGAGGTATTTTGCTTGTGCTATGAGATGTTGTATTTTAAGTGATTGGTCTTTCTTAAGTTGAGATTATTGGATGAGGTCTTGGAGCCTTGTATAATTCATTGGTCTAAGGGTTGTAGTGCTTGATAAAGTGATTGGATGAGGTCCTGGAATTAGGGTACTAGGTCTTCTAATGTTGGCATGGTGTAAAATGATGTTGATTGGATTAAAGAGATGGTGATGATTAAGATATGATGTGGAATGACAAGATTGGATGATTTGGATGATGTGGCAAGTGTTTATTGGAAGTTTGACTTGGGCAATATCAAACACAAGATCTCACATGTAAATGCATGAACACACACACCAAACACAATGATACATTTGTATTTCAGGATTAAATGTTATGATTAAACAAACACTCAAATACACAAAAACAAGCCTAATGTTAGTCAAGTGGGTATGGCCAATTAGGTTTTGAACTAGGATGCACAAGGTTGACTAGGGATGATTTGAAAGAAAAATACTACCACACAGCTAGGAGAAAGGGGTAACCCACCCTTCACCTTCACTTCCCAAAGATATAAAGTTCTTTGGGGCTTAGCCAAGAGTGACAAGATTTGAACTCCCAAACAAGCATGTCTTTCGATTCACACTTAGATTGTAGACATCCCTAGGGGTGATGAAATCCCTTAGCAGGCCTCCTATGAGGGGTTTGACAAAAGCAAACCAAGTGACGCATTTTTTATCACACACACACTTGATTCACACTCATAGTTGTTAATTTCCCTTAGAAAATAAAAAATGTGTGGAAAATAGTTCAAACACTTGTTCTTTTTAAATCCCCAACCAAATGTGATGAAAGACACTTGTTCATTTTAACCCAATTTCAAGGATGTGAATGCAAGAAATGTTTGTTTTAAGCCCCAAAAAAAAAAAAGTGTTGGAAAAAAGATTAAGAGATGAAAGATGGAAGGTGTGCACCTGATTATTCACTTTCCAAGTTGCTTTTGTAATTGATCCCAACACTTTTCTTGCTCCATATGATTCACCTACAAGTCACCAAATCAAGAAAGAACAAGTAAAATTGCATAGGAGAAAGTTATCTTAAAAAGATGAATGATAATAAAATCTGATTATGACACATTCACTAATAAATGTTGCACGTGAAGGTCGTCTTGTCAGCTTTTTGATGAGTCCTCATTTGCATGATTTGGAGCCCATATGACAAAGTTATGATAAATAGAAAAAGAAAATGCCCTTTCTAGATTAAATCTAAATTATAAACTTGTAAATTTAAATGAAATTAGAAATCTAAATTAACAATCCAATGGAAAATCTAAAAATCTAATTAAAAACTAATTAAAAATATAAAAATCTAATTAAAAAAAAACTAATTAAATTTAAAAAAAAAATCTAACTAAAAGCTAAATTAAAAAATCCAAAAATCTAATTTTAAAAAATCAAAAAATCTAACTAAAAACTAATTTACAAATCCAAAAATCTAATTTAAAAGCTAATTTAAAAAATCTAAAAAATGGAATTAAATTCTAATAAAAAATCTAAAAGCTAAATTAATTAAAAATCTAAGATCTACACTAAATTAGAAAAACCTAAATTTAAACTAAATTAGAAAAACTTAAAAATCTAAATCTAAATTTATATCTAACTCTAAATTAATGTAAATTAAATTAATCTACATTAGTAAAACTAAATTTAATGAAAACTAAAGTGAATGGAAACAAAAGTGAAAGAAACTAATTAAAGCTAAAATTCAATAAAGCTAAAGTTTTCAAGAAGAATGTCTAAAGTTAAGCTGTCTCATGGAATGAATTCATTGTAGCTTACATAAAAATGGGAGTGTTGAAGCACCTTAGAAATGTTGGCAGAGCCGCGCCAAAAGAGGTGGTGACTATAGAAGGAGGCAGCGACGAAGACTTGAGAGTGACAAATGGGAGATTTAATGGTGGCAGAAGGCTTTGATTAGGGCTTCAAAATGGGCAGAAGTGAAATGTAGAGACAATGACTAAGGAGATCCGGTGGAGAGGAGGTGTCGACCAAAGTTTCTATGGTGGTGATTGAGTGTTGAACAGATGGAAGAATAAGGAGCGACGACCTACAAAGTGGAGTTTCAGCTATGCAAATGAAGGATGCAAATAATACAAAAGATGATGATGACAAGGACTCCAAATCCTCCCTTCTGATAAATGGAAAAAGAGATTTGAATGACAGGAGAAAGTTGAAAACCAATGGGAAAGAGCTTACATATGTTTGGAAGTTTCAGCCAAGGATTATCGACTAGTACAAGACATGATCTCTATAGAAGCCGATGGATGAAAGAACCCTGTAATCATTTTGGGGATCACACCCAGTAGGAAACGAGTCCAGGCAAGCGAGTAGATGTTATTTCCATTCACACTCATACATAAATACTACTATAACTACACCGACTTTGAAAACCATTAAAATCTTCCCCTTTCATTAGTACAATGAGTGAATACAAATGCGCCAACCAAGACAAGAGAAAGCAACAAAGGAAAGTCTTATGGCAGGAAAATGAAATGTGAAGGTCTACGACGTTTGCAGTGAGGTCTATGGTTGAAGGAATAGTCGACGGGAACCAACTGATAGTCAATCAATGTATCGAAAGCGACAAGGAGGATTCGGTGGCGATGGCTTGAAATGGACGGTGGTTAAAACTAGAAGCCAAGGACAAATAGTAGTGTTGAATGAGGTTTGATGAGCGACGAGAGGAATACTTTGACTAGCAATTTTAGGGTATCAGCTAAAGTGAAGGCCTGTAGCAGAGGGAAAAAAATGAAACAAAGGGGGTTTTAGGGTTTTAAAAACCTATGATCAAAACATGTGTAAACAATATTAATCATGATAAAATAGTTGAACACCATCAAATTGACATGCAACAATCATTTTTTTGTTTCTCGAGCCTCTTGGTCTTAACGGCGAGGTCTGCTTGAGCTCCAGAAGTCACCTACAATAGATCCCTTGTAAAACTTGACAAACAATAGTTAGAAACACACAAATTTTTACAACAAAAACCTGCAAAAACGTATGATAATATCAAGAGATGTCGGGTTCACCAATGTAGTTAGCATAAAATCAGATATAAAACTAAAATAGAAATATATGAAATCCTAACTAGCACAATAGAGTATGAGACAATATGAAAATAAAAATAATAAACAAATGCAAACTGGTCTCCATATTATGCTCGACTTATCTCCATTTCTCTTCTCAATCTTGCATGAGGATGCAAGATTTCGAAGGTTTGATTGTTGAAGGAATGTTGATCGTTCACTATTGCAACATAACGATAAGGGTGGAGGTGATAGATGGAAGATTGAAGAATGATTTTGATAGAGTGAGGGTACTGGAAGAAGTTGATCTTAAATGGCTTGTGAGAGGTCGTATTTATAGAATTTTGATGTGGACAAAGAAGAAGATTTGATAAGATTTGATTTTTTCTTTATTTGATCAAAGAGGAAATAAAACAAGATAAGATAAGATTCAAAAATATAGAAAGATTTTGATTTCCTCTTTTAAAAGAAATAAATCTTGAAAAATATGAGAATGATAATTGATGAATTATCTAATTAAATAAATAAATTAGATACACACGAGTTTCAATTTTAGAAAGAAACTGAGAAGATATTTTAAAATTTTATTAATTAAATAAATATTTGATTTATTTAATTAATGTTGGATTTATGAATTCATTAATTAAATAATATAAACTATTTAATTAACATTAGAAGAATGAAGAGATTACAAATAGAAATGATTTAATTAATTAAATAATATAAATTATTTAATTAATATTAGCATAATGGATGGATTATGAATGAAATTAGTCAAATAAATAAGATTTATTTAACTAATTAGATAATGACATGGGTACCTAGGGAAAAACATGCTACAATATGTCTAAATAACCTAATTTTGTGACAAGGTGTTGTAAGAGGACATTTTTGGGTGTCTACAGTATTTATTTATTGACTTCCATGAAAAATATACATCATTTTCCACAACTAGGCACTAAATTAGGCCCACTTTGTGCCACCTTTTATGCCCCAAAGAGATTACACTTAGGGCTCAAATTTGGTGCTAAATTTGGCTCTAACTACGATTATTGTGTCGACTAATGAATCAAAAATGAAAAATAAAAATTCTCGAGAAAAAATGTCAAAATTTTGAAAAAATGTGTCATTTTTTCCATCGAGCTTTTTGGAAGCTCTCTTCTTAGCCGCCATAGGGTTTCACTTGTAAGTTGCATCTGGAGATTTCATGGAGTTTTTTGAGTAAAGAGATTGTTGGAGCCACACATTGTAAGAATTTTCTTTTTACTTCTAGCTAGTGTGACTTGCTTTTGTCCCTTGTATCATGTGTGATTTGCATCAGTAGTTGGCATCATCTAGTGTAGGTAGCTATATATATGACACTTTTATCAAAAAAATTGGTAGATTTAATATTTATTTCACTCATAGGTTGTGTTAAAATGAATTGAATTTGGTTAGGTACCCTATACTCATTGGTTTGCATTCTTCACAAATCTTACAAACATTGTCATTTTGCATTTAACTAGTGTGATTTATTTTTATCACCTAGATTTTGAATCTTGTTCTCATTGGTTTGCATTCTTGTCAAATTTTACAAAAGTCATGTGTTGGCACCTTTGCCAAAAGCCATTTGAAGTGATAAATACTTCCATAGCTTTCAAAGCCACAAAAATTGTATGTTTTTGTTATAGTTTAGGAACGATTATGCCATTTGTGCCATAAAAATTCTCTAACGATAATTGGAAACCATAAAAAGTAAGGTTTTGGCTAGGGATAAGGCATACTGAAAATAAAAAATCTATAATCCTCACCATATACCCTTAAACTAATTTTGTTTGGAGATTTTTAAAGTCAAAAACTATTTGGGGTTTAAAATTTTAAAACTCCTTTTAGAAAAAGAGAGAAACACCATATGGCCTTGAATTTTTTAAGAAAATTAGAAAAACCACTTATATGTTGACAGTAGATGCAAATGTGAAGTTGCTTTAAAACATTGAATTATTAGACTTGATCCACGTGATATTGCTTCATTAAAATTTCAATCAGCCTTTTTAATGCCATTTTAATGCATAAAAATGCTCCTTGCATTTCAAACATATCAAAAAAATTTTTTTTGATAGTGTGTACTTTCATACCTAGTAGTGTGTACTTCATTTTCCTCCACAGACTAGATGAAAATAATTTTCCCTAGATAACCTCAAAATGTCAAGCAATAGAGGGAAGGGAGAAAAGGGAGTAGACTCTGGCCACAATGAGTTAATTCATTATCAATTTATAGATTTGTAAATGTTTCCATTGTTTTTTTGATCTTTAGTTTTTAGGTTTTTATTTCTAAACTTAAAAGAAGAAATTTATTTTATAAATATATAGGGACATGAGACTGACAAAGATAAAGTGTAATACCCCTCCGTTTTGATCTATTGTTCGAACAATGTTGTTTCCCCTTTTATGTAAAGTATTGTGTTGTACTTTGACATTTTACTTGGTTGCAGTTGATCACTGTTTTATCGTGATGTATTTTGTTGTGATGATACTGTATTTTGATGTTACTATTATGTCATGTTCTGAATTAGCATAAGTGGATATTTAATATTATGATGTTTCATACTTTTAATTATGTTGCTATGTTAGATGCATCAGATAGTACTACTGTATTGGTGAAAAGGAAGGTATCGCATCACTCGCTTGCGAGTGCCCTACGATTTCATGATTTCCTCTTCACGGTGTGCCTTGTTTATGACATATTATTACATGTGGATATATTCTTTATTCGCAGGTTGACAGGTACATGACATCGATTCCACCTGGTTTCACAGGTTCGAGCATGTCCAAGGCCCAACGACATTCGATTGGGAGATATTAGCTAGGATTTCTATGCCAAGTCCTCACCCTGGTCATAGTGTGTCGTCGGTCCTAGTGTGGTCCAGTTGTTTTATATTGTTTAAATTGCCTTGTTTTGGCTTATTTTGGAAGTTAGAAGGATGTTAAGTATTTGCCTTATAGTTAAGTTAGTGAGTAAATTTATCTAGTTAGATGTTAGAAAAGTGATTTAATTTATTAATTAATTTAATTTAATTAATAAATAATTTAATCCTGTGTTAGATTTACTTTATTAATTAATTCAAATTATTTGTGTTGAGATGGGTAAGATCATTCATTTTGGAAATGCATGTATATTTGGTTTGAAAATGGAAATAAAAGAAAATGTATTAAAAGTTCAATTTAGCAATTTGAATTCAATTTTTTTTTGAAAGAAAGACTTTTGCATTTTTCTGTTTTGGAGAATTGATGAGGGTGGTTGTAGGATTTTTTTGGGAAAAAAAAATTCATTATCATGGAATTTCTTCACAAGTTTTGAACATGGATTTTTTTGGAGAAAATTAAAAAGAAGAGGAAGAAATTGTTCAACTTTGTGGGTGTTTGGATCAAAGCTTAAAGAATCTATGGATCTGAAGAGGGAATCAAGGCATCAACAGGATCTTCACTCAACTTCAAAGAAAATAGGTTCATGTGTTTCTTAAATGAGTTTCTTTTGAAATTTTATTTGTGTGAGTTGTTGAGAATCATGTTGAAAGGCTTGAATCTGCTGTTTGATTGCAAAATAAACTAGTTGGTTTCTTGTTTTCCAATTTGGAAGAAAACCTTGTTAGATTAGATTGCTTTCAAAATTTGAAATGGATACTTGAATGTAAATTATTATTTTAATTTTTGTGTTCTTTAATTTATTTGGTTTTCAATTTGGGTAAATGGATATATGAGTATATATATACATATATTATATTTATATTTTTATATATATTTACCTTGGTAAAGTTATGCTGGCAAAATTTATTAAATTTTGAAATTTTAAAAGGTCTGTTTTTTTTTAGCTTCTGGTTTTTTTAATTTTCAAAAAAAAAACCTTTTAAAAAATGACAGTCAAAAAATATAGAAAGAAAATAATAAATAAAGGTTGGGGGCTGGGGGCTCACCCCACAACCACCCCCATGGGAAGCGGCGTGGGGGAGCTGCGCGGACTGCTCGGCCGCATCCACCATTAATGGTGGTCGGCTACGCTGCGCCGCCTGCGCCTCCCACCACCTACGGCCACTCCGATAGCGCTGCCCTAGACGACCATTTCCATTGCCACCTGTTACTACCACCGCCGCCGCCCAAAGAAAATCCGTGACCAACTTCTTTCTCCTACCCAACATCCCTACACATGTGCCCCGAGGTCGTGCGATTCAACCCTAAGGGTTGGTGTGAGAATCGAGGCACATGCCTTAGGGATTTTTAAAATTTAAAAATAATACTAGTAATTTATTTTATTTTAATATTATAATTTTTATAAGATTTTAATATTATAATTGTTATAATATTTTAATATTACAATTTATTATTATATTTTAAGATTATGACTTACTATAATATTAAAATGCATTAATAGTATAATATTATGATTTTTATAATATTATAAAGTGTTTAAATAATAGTAATAATATTAACATATTGAAATGGAAAATTTCATTATATTATTACATTGTTTAAATGAGAATGTTTTTTTTTAAAATGGGTTTTATTGAATATGGAAAATAATATTTTATTTAACACATGGGAGTTTGAATTGTTGTTGTACTGGTTAATGTTTCATGTATTTAAATGCTAACATGGAAATAATATGTTTAGTATCATTCGTCCTTTATTGGAAATGGCATGTTTAATTCAGTTTATCTAATGCATTGAGTACTGAATGTTAGTGAGGAAATGAGTTTAGTGAACCCAAAGTAGATTTGATTCTTGCCTTGTTTTTGATTTGTTCGTATAGTCATTTGGAAAATGTGGGTCTTAGCTATTGACAAGTCTTCTAGTTGGGCTTTCAAGTTTGTGGGTTGTCATACTGTGTAGTCAACCTTCGGATTTCCTTGGGTAGTGCATTTAACCAGTTTGTTCCCCGGTTATCACAAACGGGAGTGTGTTGACTGTATGTCATGGTTAGGGATGTGATATCCTTGCGTAGCACTTGTGTACCCTTGGGTTGTGGAGTTGTTCCATGTGTCGTCTTAGAGGAGTGGCTTGTAATGAGGGCCGACACACAAAATGGTGTTAGGATAGCTCATTGCAAGTTAGTTAATCCAGTGATAACTTAATTAATTGATTAGAGTATCACGTAGTATCAAACACTTAATAAGATAATTATGCCTTACTCATGAACTCAAGGGCTTGTAAAGACTTGGGTTGAGATGAGAAGGCTTGGAATGGCAAGATCGTTATCTTGTCTCTATGAAAGATAACTGATTCTGCATTGGATTACATGAGGGGCCACAAGTCGTTAGAGGTTACTAGGATAACCCGAGTTGGGGGCCGGAGCCTAGGAAGACTTACCAAGATAACCTATGTAACATTGTGATGACACTTCTCCTAGGTCGACAGTATGTTCACATCAATGATGCAGTTGATTATGTTAATTATGGAAGCATGTAACCATTGTGTTAGTGATGTCATTGTATTTATTTCAGTTCGGTTGTGTTAGCCTATGTCTAGAGGTAGACGTCCTTGGTTAGAAATCCTTGTTACTATCTCCTAGCACGAGGGGTGGACCTTTGGGTTCCACTTGGTTGGGTGGAACGTGCACCTTTCTCCATTGGGTTTTCTTCTTGATCATGTGGATGAGACTTCCAGTTGGAGAGCTCGTATGTTCCAATTTTGTTTCATGTCTTGTTATTTTAGTTGATCTTGTGATGTATCACCCCTCGTTTGTTATCGAGGTGGAAGTTGTAATTGTAACCCTATTTATTGGAACTTGCCTCATTCGGGGAATGAGTGTTGTAATCCTGATTATTTAATGAATGGATTAATGAGTTGAAAGTTATCTCTTATGCTTGATGTAAATCATCTTATTTGGAATGTAGGTGTTTATTTATAATTTAAATAATTGGCATGGTTTAAATGTATGTTTTTTTGAGGTTCTATATAACCTCTGTCATGTAACCCTGGAGGTTTTTGGCATTAGTTAGTGAACTTACTTATTAATTGTGCTTAAACCAAAAAAAAAATTAGTCCGTTTAAGTAGTTCTTTGCAACTTCCTCTAGGGTTGCATGGCAGGGCGTTACACATGGTATCAGAGCCTAGGTTGAAACACTAGGTACTCTTGGATTATGATGGAACCATTAAGCTTTTAGTTGTTTAAGTTTTGAGTTGTATATCTTGCCTAATACCTTGGAGTGTCTGTGCAGGAATATGCCTCCCAAACGTGGAAGAGGTAGGGGGCATGGTCGTGGCCATATAAACGGTTGTAGTGAGAGTCAACATGACTCTCCTCCTCTAGTTCCTCTTATCCCAAATCAGGAGGAACAACAGGCATCTCAGAATGCACTAGGGGTTGGTAATCATCCGTAGGATCTAGTAGGGATTGAGGTTGTGCGTAGAGTGCTTGAGGAGGCTTTGGCACTCCTTGGTCTGAGGCAGGTAGAGGTTTAGGTTAATCCAATGGTGAGGGAAGTTCCTCCCTAGTCTGAGTCACACATGAGGGACCTACTCAGGGCACATCCTCCATTATATGATGGATCAGGTACTGGTTTAGAGGTTGAGACTTGGCTTATAGACTTGGATAGGTGTTTTTCCATGCATCCATATGGTAGTAACACTAGAGCTCGTTATGCCATCATGCAGCTGAGGGGGTTTGCATCCACATGGTGGAGACTAGAGGAGTAGAAGCTACATATTGACATTCACACAATATCTTGGGAGATCTTCCTAGAGAGATTCAGAGCTCGGTTCTTATCTGAGCATTGGCATTAGTGTCGAGGCAACGAGTTCCATGCCTTGCGTCAGATGGCATTATCTGTTGAGCAATATGAGTTACGCTTTTATGAGCTCAAACAGTATGCAGGGATTAGTGACAATGAGAGTATGTTGGTACACCATTTTGTCAGGGGCTTAAATGCTCATCTCAATGGTGGTGTGAGGGTTTTCGAACCCAAGACCATGGAGGTGGCAGTAGATAAAGCACGCCTTGTTGAGGAGAATCTGAGTATGGTACTTAGAGGTCACATGAGTGTTCTAGTTGGTAGTAGTTCAGTGGAAGGATCTAGTGCTAGAGGAGGGCAGCCTTAGGGAGGTGTACCTCCTAGGTCTCAGCAGGGGCCATCTCAGGGTGGTCAGCAGCAGCACGTATCGCAGGGGAAATGTAAAGGTTTCCAACCAAGGCAGGGGAACAAAAATTGGAGGCATGTGAAATGCTTCAGCTATGAGCAGCCAACACAGAGTTCACAATCTACTTTCAAGGGTAGTGCGCAACAGTCTAGCGCACCATCTGGGGGTAGAGGTTATGGCAGAGGTATTGAGTGTTTTGCATGTGGTCAACAGGGTCACATGGCTAGAGGGTGTCCCAATAGGGGCACATCTAGGTTTTCCTAGGGATTAGTAGCATCTGAGCTGATAGTTGGTGATGCAGGCAGAGGGCATTAGGTTTTTGCAATGGTTGATAACCGCTAGGTAGAGCATCAAGGTACTGTCATCGAGACATATGGTATGTTGATGGGTAACCCAATTACCATCTTATTTTATTCAGGAGCATCAGAATCCTTCATTTCAACATTAGTCGTGTTGTGATGTAGACTGGGTGCAGTAAGGCAAGTCGATAGGTGGTAGGTAGAGCTAGCTTCAGGTGTGAAAGTCGCATCGCATTCCCTTGTGCCATAGTGTAGATTGGAGATTGGACCTCTTCAGACTACGATGAACCTCTTGAGTTATTCCCTTGGGTTCTTATGACATCGTCATAGGGATGGATTGGCTGGAGGCATATAGTGCAGTCTTGGATTGTCAACACAAGTTGATTCGATGCATTGAGGCATCAGGTAGAGAGGTAGAGATAGAGCGAGTCCAGAGGCCAATTTCTTTGAGGGTCATCTCAGCTATGCAGTTGAGAAGGTGTGTACATCAGGGTTGCCAGTTGTTTGCTGTCACAGTGGATGACTTGGATCTAGGAGGTGGAGAAGTGAAAGTCTCTCTTAATAGTCACCCTGTCCTTCAGGAGTATTCTAATGTCTTCCCAGATGAGATTCTAGGGATGCCACCTTAGAGGAATATTGACTTCAAGATTGATCTTATACCTGGTTCAGAACCCATTTCTTGAGCTCCCTATTGTATGAACACCCAGGAGCTGAAAGAGCTTCATTTATAGCTTGAGGAGTTGATAGAGAAGGGCTTCATTCACCCTAGTGTTTCACCATGGGGAGCACCAGTCATCTTCATGAAGAAGAAAGATGGTTCACTTTGGTTATGTATTGATTACCAATAGTTGAACAAAGTGACCATCAGGAACCGATATATGTTTCCTAGGATTGATGATCTTTTTGATCAGATCAAGGGTGCCACCATCTTTTCGAAGATTGATCTTAAGTCAAAATATCATTAGCTTCGGATCTTTGACTCTGATATCCATAAGACAATGTTTCAAACATGGTATGGTCACTATGAGTTCACCATAGTACCATTCGGGTTGAGGAATGCACCTTCTATGTTCATGAGTCTGATGAATAGTGTATTTCGTACATACCTAGACAAGTTTGTCCTTGTTTTCCTTGATGACATTATGATATATTCCACGACTATGGTAGAGCATGAGGAACATTTGCAGTAGGTATTGCAGTGCTTATGGGATAATCAGTTGTTTGCTAACCTGTCGAAGTGTGAGTTCTTCAAGTCTGAGGTATAGTACCTTGGGGATGTCATCTCAGGGAAGGGTATTTCAGTGGATCCTGTAAAGATCCAAGCGATCTCAGATTGGCCTGTGCCCACAAATGTGGCAGAGATACATAGATTTATGGGGCTAGTGGGCTATTATAGACATTTTGTGCAGGGTTTTATAAGGATAGGTTATCCTATCACTACCCTACAGAGGAAAGGGAAGAGGTTTGAGTGGTTCAAGAAGTGCGAGGCAGTGTTTCAGAATCTTAAGGAGATGTTGACTAGTGCACTGATACTAGCTATAGCAGATCCGACTGGGGACTTTGTAGTTTGTACAGATGCATCCTTGGAGGGTCTTGGTGCAGTGTTGATGCAAGAGGGTTGAGTGATTGCATATGAGTCATGGAAACTCAAGGATCATGAGTTGAACTACCCCACCCATGATCTTGAGTTAGTGGCAGTTGTGCATGCATTGATGAGATGGAGGCATTTTCTTCTTGGCAATAGGTTTGAGCTGCATAGTGATCACAGGAGTCTTCAGTATATCTTCACACAACCCAACCTTAATTCTAAGCAGAGGCGTTGGATGGAGTTCCTCTGTGAATATGACTTTGAGGTGAAGTACATCCAGGGGAAGGAGAATGTCGTAGCGGATTTACTCAGTAGATAGAGACATGAGATATCCGAGTTGACTCTAGTTGTGGATTTACGGAGTCAGATTCTTTTTGCCCTTCCAGTAGATAGTTGGTACCAGGAGGTCAGGACAATGATAGAGGCAGGTAGACCTCTTGAGGGAAGACATTCAGGATATTCTCTAGATTCGGATGAGTTATTGAGACACACAAGATGCATATACATTCCTCCTTTAGATGGTCTTCGCACCTTGGTCATGACTGAGGCACATCATGCACCTTATTCAACCCATTATGGGGTGAAGAAGACGCATGCAAATTTGTGCCAGTTGTACTTTTGGCCAGGGATGAAGCAAGATATTGCGGATTATGAGTCACGATGTCTAGAGTGTCAATGAGTTAAGGCTAAACACCAGCATCTAGTAGGGCTCCTGCAATCCCATTTAGTACTAGAGTGGAAGTGGGATATAATCTCATTGGATTTCGTTGTTGGTTTACCCAACTCTTCGAGATGACATGATGTGATAATGGTGATAGTTGATAGGTTGACAAAGGTGGAACACTTCTCACCTATGCGCTCATGCTATACCGCATCATCCGTAGCTAGAGTGTTCATGGAGGACATAGTGAGGTTACATGGAATTCCACATCGGATTATCTCTGACAGGGATCCAGTGTTTACCTCGGCTCTTTGGACATCATTGTAGCATGCAATGGGGATGCAGTTCAACTTCAGTTTAGCTTATCACCCAGAGACAGATGGATAGACCGAGAGGGTCAATCAGATCCTCGAGGATATGTTACGTATGTATGTGATGGACCAGAAAACACGATGGGAGGATTATCTCTATTTGGTAGATTCTTCCTATAATAATGCTTTCCAGAGTTCCATTTGCATGCCTCCATTCCAAGCATTGTATGGGAGACCATGTCGTACCCCCTTGAGTTAGGATCGAATGGAGGATAGGATAGTGTTGGGTCCTGAGATGTTGCAGGATATGGAGCAACAGGTGGATAGGATTAGAGAGCACTTGGTGGCAGTGCAGGATAGGTAGATGAAGTATGCGGATGTGCATAGAGTGGATCATTAGTTTGTTGTAGGCAATAGAGTCCCATCCGTTATGGGAAGGGCTCTAAGTTGGCACCTCGCTTTATCAGACCATTTGAGATACTCGAGAACATTGGTCCAGTTGCTTACCATCTTGTTTTACCGCCCAGTCTCTCGCGCATTCATGACGTGTTTCATGTTTCAGTTCTTTGGCCATACCATCTAGACATTTCTCATGTCCTTGCTTGGAATGTATTGTAGGTAGAGGATGGGCAGCTGGCTTTGGAGCCCGTGGCCATCATGGAGCATAGAATGCTCGCCCTTCAAGGGCGAGATATTGATAAGGTTAGGATTCAGTGGGATCCTAGGGATGACACATCATCCACTTGGGAAGATGTAGCTAGAATGAGGGAGCTTTATCCCTTTTTTTTCACAGGCTTCTAGGAGTAAGCCTGACCCTAGGGGGCAGGATGTAATACACCTCCGTTTTGATCTATTGTTCAAAAAATTTTGTTTCCCATTTTATGCTTTAGTATTGTGTTATACTTTGACATTGTACTTGGTTACAGTTGATCACTATTTTATCATGATGTATCTTATTGTGATGATACTATATTTTGATGTTACTATTATTTCATGTTCTAAATTAGCATAAGTGGATATTTAATATTATGATGTTTCATGCTTTTGATTATGTTGCTATGTTAGATGTGTCAGTTAGTACTACTGTATTGGTGAAGAGGACGGTATCACATCACTCACTTGCGAGTGCCCTACGATTTCGTGATTTCATCTTCACGATGTGCCTTGTTTATGACATGTTATTGCATGTGGATATATTCTTTGTTCACAGGTTGACATGTATAAGACATTGACTCCACCTGGTTTCACAGGTTCGAGCGTGTCCAAGGCCCAACGGCATTCGATTAGGAGATAGTAGCTAGGATTTTCATGCCAAGTCATCACCCTGCTCATAGTGTGTCGTTGGTCCTAGTGTGGTCCAGTTATTTAATATTGTTTAAATTGCCTTGTTTCGGCTTATTTTGGAAGTTAGAAGGATCTTAAGTATTTTCCTTATAGTTAAGTTAGTGAGTAAATTTATCTGGTTAGATGTTAGAAAAGTGATTTAATTTATTAATTAATTTAATTTAATTAATAAATAATTTAATCCTGTGTTAGATTTACTTTATTAATTAATTCAAATTATTTGTGTTGAGATGGGTAAGATCATTCATTTTGGAAATGCATGTATATTTGGTTTGAAAATGCAAATAAAAGAAAATGTATTAAAAGTTCAATTTAGCAATTTTTGAATTCAAATTTTTTTTGAAAGAAAGACTTTTGCATTTTTCTATTTTGGAGAATTGATGAGGGTGGTTGTAGGATTTTTTTGGGAAAAAAAAATTCATTATCATGGAATTTCTTCACAAGTTTTGAGCATGGAGTTTTTTGGAGAAAATTAAAAAGAAGAGGAAGAAATTGTTCAACTTTGTGGGTGTTTGGATCAAAGCTTAAAGAATCTGTGGATCTGAAGAGGGAATCAAGGCATCAACAGGATCTTCACTCAACTTCAAAGAAAACAGGTTCATGTGTTTCTTAAATGAGATTCTTTTGAAATTTTATTTGTGTGAGTTGTTGAGAATAACGTTGAAAGGATTGAATCTGTTGTTTGATTGCAAAATAAACCAGTTGGTTTCTTTTTTTCCAATTTGGAAGAAAACCTTGCTGGATTAGATTGCTTTCAAAATTTGAAATGGATACTTGAATGTAAATTATTATTTTAATTTTTGTGTTCTTCAATTTCTTTGGTTTTCAATTTGGGTAAATGGATATATGAGTATATATATATGTAGATATATTATATTTATATTTTTTTATATATTTACCCTGGTAAAGTTATGCTAGCAAAAATTTATAAAATTTCAAAATTTTAAAAGGTCTGTTTTTTTTTAGCTTCTAGTTTTTTTCTATTTTCAAAAAAAAAAAAACCCTTTTAAAAAATGACAGTCAAAAAATATAAAAAATAAATAAATAAATAAATAAAGGTTGGGTGGTGGGGGCTCACCCCACAACTGCCCCCATGGGAAGCGGCGTGGGGGAGCTATGCCCAGCAACCCCTCCGCCCGCGCGGACTGCGCAGCCATGTCCACCGTTAATGGTGGTCGGTTGTGCAATGCACAGCCGCGTCCACCATTAGTGGTGGCCGGCTACGCCATGCCACCTGCGCCTCCCACCACCTGCAGCCACTCTAACAACACCGCCATTGGTGGCCATTTTTGCCACCGCCCGTTACTTCCGTCACCGTCGCCCAAAGAAAATTCGTGGCCGACTTCTTTCTCCCGCCTAGCATCCTTATGCATGCGCCCTGAGGTCGCAGGATTCAACCCTAAGGGTTGGTGCACGAATCGAGGCACATGCCTTAGGGCTTTTTAAAATTTAAAAATAATAATAGTAATTTATTTTGTTTTAATATTATAATATTTATAAGATTTTTAATATTATAATTGTTATAAATTTTTTAATATTACAATTTATTATTATATTTTAAGATTATGACTTATTATAATATTAAAATGCATTAATAATATAATATTATGATTTTTATAATATTATGACGTGTTTAAATAATAGTAATAATATTAATGTTTTAATATTAACATATTGAAATGGGAAATTTCATTATATTATTACATTGTTTAAATGAGAATTTTTTTTTTTAAAATGGGTTTTATTGAATATGGAAAACAATATTTTATTTAACACATAGGAGTTTGAATTCTTGTTGTACTGGTTAATGTTTCATGTATTTAAATGCTAACAGGGAAATAATATGTTTAATATCATTCCTCCCTTATTGGAAATGGCGTGTTTAATTTAGTTTATCTAATGCATTGAGTACTGAATGTTAGTGAGGAAATGGGTTTAGTGAACCCAAAGTAGATTTGATTCTTGCCTTGTTTTTGATCTGTTCATATGGTCATTTGGAAAATGTGGGTCTTAGCTATTGACAAGTCTTCCAATTGGGCTTTCAAGTTTGTGGGTTGTCGTACTATGTAGTCAACCTTCAGATTTCCTTGGGTAGTGCGTTTAACCAGTTTGTTCCCCGGTTATCACAAACGGGAGTGTGTTGACTATATGTCATGGTTAGGGATGTGATATCTTTGTGTAGCACTTGTGTACCCTTGGGTTGTGGAGTTGTTCCACGTGTCGTCTTAGAGGAGTGGCTTGTAATGAGGTCTGACATACAAAGTGGTGCCAGGATAACTCATTGCAAGTTAGTTAGTCCAGTGATAACTTAATTAATTGATTAGAGTATCACATAGTATCAAACACTTAATAAGATAATTATGCCTCACTCATGAACTCAAGGGCTTGTAAAGACTTGGCTTGAGATGAGAAGGCCTGGAATGGCAAGATCATTATCTTGTCTCTATGAAAGATAACTGATTCTGCATTGGATTACATGAGGGGCCACAAGTTGTTAGAGGTTACTAGGATAACCCGAGTTGGGGGCCAGAGCCTAGGAAGACTTACCAGGATAACCTATGTAACATTGTGATGACACTTCTCCTAGGTTGATAGTATGTTCGCATCAATGATGTAATTGATTATGTTAATTCTAGAAGCATGTAACCATTGTGTTAGTGATGTCATTGTATTTATTTCAGTTCGATTGTGTTAGCCTATGTCTAGAGGTAGACATCCTTGGTTAGAAATCCTTGTTACTATCTCCTAGCACGGGGGGTCGACCTTTGGGTTCCACTTGGTTGGGTGGAACGTGCACCTTTCTCCATTGGGTTTTCTTCTTGATCATGTGGATGAGACTTCTAGTTGGAGAGCTCGTATGTTCCAATTTCATTTCATGTCTTGTTATTTCATTTGATCTTGTGATATATCACCCCTCATTTTTTTATCGAGGTGGAAGTTGTAATTGTAACCCTATTTATTGGAACTTGCCTCATTCGGGGAATGAGTGTTGTAATCCTGATTGTTTAATGAATGGATTAATGAGTTGAAATTTATCTCTTATGCTTGATGTAAATCATCTTATTTGGAATGTAGGTGTTTATTTATAATTTAAATAATTGGCATGGTTTAAATGTATGTTTTGTTGAGGTTCTATATAACCTCTATCTTGTAACCTTGGAGGTTGTTGGCATTAGTTAGTGAACTTACTTATTAATTGTTCTTAAACCAAAAAAAAAAAATAGTCCGTTTAAGTAGTTCTTTGCAACTTCCTCTAGGGTTACGTGGCGAGGCGTTAGATAAAGAGGAATTGGCTTCCATATTAGGGGTAGAGGCATTTAAAAAATTGGATGGTGTGGACTTGACAATCCTTGCCAAATACATAGAAAAATGATCTAGTAAATCACTTGAAACATTCCAACCAAATAAACCCTGTCAAACGGAATCAATTGATTCCCCAACCAGTCCTAGATTGAGAAAAAGATCCAAGAGGAAATCGATAACAATAAACTCTAGGAATGTGGAACATGGAGCAAAGACTTCCAATGTCCCAGCCACTCTTGGGACACATACTTCTTCCACCATGCCATGTTTTGCATCTTCCATTGGTAGCTACGATACCAAGATAGAGTACGATGTGGTTTCAAGGGAAATCTGAATGATAGATGCTAGAAATTTTTTTGAAAATAGGTTGAAGGAATCATGGCTTCAATGGTTCAAAGACCATCTAAATTTTCTATTCTCAAAGATACCCATACACCTGCAAAAATAAGTTATCCATGACACGGAGACTGAATTTGGCAGAGGTTAGTCTGTAAAGAAGATAAAGCTATGAATGTCTCAAAACTGCAAGATATTTCGATGCAACCAAACAAAGAAGATAAAAAACCTCCCTCCTGAGCTAAGGCTCCAAAAAAGGCCAATTGATGCAAGTGATAAAGTATGGAAAGAGCTTGTAAAATAATATGAGAGTTTTGATGCATGGAGGAAGTCTGGTGAGGAGAGTACGTGGGTATTTGAATTTTCTTATAAGATTATATCAAATTTATTAAACAATTTTTAAATTTTATTTGTGCATAGTTAAATTGAATTAGTATATGTTTCAGGAAAAGGCCTCCAAGGCTAGGCTTAACAAACTTTGTGCCACACATCACAGTGTCCAAAAAGATTTGCAGGCCTTGATTTGTACATTTGTAAGTATATTTAATATGTTAAATGATATTTTTTTATTTCCTAGGAAAAATTCAATGATTGCATATTAATTAGTTTAACTAGTCCATGTGCCATGTTTTGACAAGAGGAGAAATATGGTCGGTGTTGGTGTTTTAAAATGCAACCTAGCTAGGCTTTGCAATTCTCTAAGAGGTAGCCAACCTCTATATTAAAGAACCACAAAGGCTAGTGGCCAACTGACAAGATTCAATCAAAGACTGACATCTCCTACACTTCTAGCTCTGCAAGACCAAGGTGGGTGAACCTATACAATGCCCAAAACTTCATTCACTCCTACATCGACATTGCTTATAAAGTAGATAATTCCCAATGAAAATACACTAAGGGAAGCATTGACAACTTCAAACTTGGCTAAATTCTCAGTAACTCAACCCTCTCTTAGCCATTGGAAAGAAGGACAAACAACAAACCAAATAGTAAGAATAGGAATGATTTTGCATTTAAATTTGTTTCTGAGATGCACAAAACTGAAAAATAGATCAGTGCCAATTTTGGGCCATGGATTCAAACACATAAATTTATTCCCCAACAAACAGACTTCAACCAGTAGATTTAAATTGCTGATGCTTTGCATCAAATGTTAGTGTCTTGCACCAACAATCCTCCTCTTATCATCAATCAAATTCTGCTTATCAAATCCCATCTACACACCTGAAATCACAATCACTTGCTCAAAGCATTTTAACCATTTCCTTGAAACAAAACAATGATTAGACAAAATAATATCATGAAATTTGAGATGATAAACTCAAAGACACTTTGTATTATTGAATTTATATGACTAAAAGTGTACAAATATGGAGACAATCTGAAGACATTCATGAATGTGCAAACACCTTCATGATGTTATTTTCATAAACTGGTTGTATTTACTCATGAATTCAGAAAATTATAGCTTACAGACTCAAGAAATAACTCAGAATTTACAATTCTCTATCTACCCAGCCCAATACAAAATATCAAAACCCTTTTTAATGAGAACAAAAGAGAAGATATAGAAGAAGAGAAGCAACCCAAAGCAACCCTAAATTTGATCTGGAAATGCCATCTGGAAGCTTCATTTACCGTTGATCAACAAACTGAAAAGAATATCTCATCTCCCTTCCATTGCAGAAACAAATTCATTCTCTCAAAATTGCCTCTACTCATCATTGCCTTGCAATTGAAAATGTGCCCATATGGAGAGTCTCAATCATTTACCTAATTGCTGGAAAATACCTATTTCTCATTCAAAATTTTGTTCCAGCTCTCTTTTAATTGCTACACATTATTTTACTTCTCAACTAGTAGAATTTCACTTTGCATTAAAATATTTCCCCACTTTATAATGCTACAGTTTTGTTTTCCTCTTTAATATTTCTACTCCTTTGACTTTATTTAAAATCCCTAGCAAAGTGAATGTTCCACATTGAAATGCTCCCAAATATAAATGAATATAAAATTCACTTTACATGGTACCCACGGTGAATATTTAAATTCATTTTCCATTTAATAATTTCACCCCCGTGGATAAAAAACACTCCACCTCCCTCACCTGTTTACCATTTTCCCAATGATTAAAATAATTCCTTATAAAATTACCCCTCAGCATGCATTTTAAATAATAAAATTTTCCTGGTAAATAAAATATTCAACCACAACAGATTTGACCTTCACTGTCCATTTAAAATACATGGCCCAATTAAACTGGAAAATCACTTTTGGGTAAAAATAATTATCCATGCCCTTTTAAAAAAAGCACCATTGTGCAACCAAATAACTTCTCCCGTGCCTTTGCATTTTCCAATGAAAATGAGAATTGGGGCCCACCATAACATATGAGCAAAGAAATTTTGTTTAAAATTTTCATGAGCCTCTTTGAAAAATTCGATCAAGCCCACCTTTTATTCGCCCACAAACATTTAAATTTAAATATTTTTCTTCTTTTAAAGATTTTAAAAAATATCATTGGGCCCTTTGTGTGCCTCGCATACCTCACAGATTTTTCATGACATCACATTTTTTTGTGCGAGGCATGCAAGGTTTGCCCTAATTTCTATTTGGTGTTTGCTCGTTCCTGAGCTCTGCATTTAGCTTCCATTCGCTATTCTCGAGCTATGCATCTGCAATCCTCATTGTGCTTTGATGGATGGTTGTAACCCCTACTCCAGGCCACACCCACCTCACTACAATGCGTGCACCCCAACACAACCTCCACTGCAAACTCAAAATCCCTCCTGCTACGAAAAGCATCCTCCTCCAATCTTGCGCACCCCCTGTTGATGACACTTACATTTTGCTTTGATGGAAGTGCACACTTTTTCCTTTAGGCGATTTGATAGTTTCATACGCCCTCTCCATGCTCACTTCCATCGGCCTCTATGTTTTAATGGATATTAGTACCTAGACAAATCTCTATTTATTGTCATTACCTTCTCACATTACACATTGAGCCCCATAAGTTGTTCAGTTGTTCGATACATGAGGAACCCAAATTCTACTCACAACAACATCTTTACCAATCTCACCACTATTTTGCTTCATACATACTCGGGCTAGCGTGGTGGCATCTTCATCTGCATCAAGAAAATTTCCCTATTCTTTGCGCCAAACCTCTCCAAATAGGTTCGACCGACCATATGTTGTATGGCGAGCTACAAGTTGTATTTGCTTGAAAATTTTTTGAGGACTTTTCAACAGTCCATTTTGTGTGTTACTAGTGATTCAGGAAACCACATCCATTTGGGGACCTCATCTAGCCATCTCACACGCTTGTTCTATTCTGGCATCTCCCATAGATTGCAACTAGCATCATCTCAAGGAGTATTGCCTTGAGGATTGCCTTTGTCTAGAATGATAGCGCCCCATTTACTTCTGCCAAACGCATTTGTTTGAGATTCGTTGAGGACTGCATTACTGCTGGCATGGTTGCTTGAAGTTTCTGAGTTTTTTGCCTATATTGGGTGCCTCCTCTTAAGCTCACATTTACTTGGGTTTATTTTCAAGTTGCACGCCTTCTTCAGCTCGACCCATGGGGATATCAAACAATAGCTTGTAATAGACACATACAAAATTACCCTTCTCAACATTGTCTACTTGTCTGACAACTTAGCAAGATTAAAAAGTGTTGTGACCTTATCTCCTGCTGACTTTAAATGAAACACCACCTTTTTGTGCATTTGTGCTCCATGACACTGAGACTACTGAATTCCATTGGTCAAACAAATTATATGTATTATGTGCTCCCACAATTCACTTGTATTTGCTATCATTGTCTTTAGAAAACACTGAACAAGCAATTCACCATATCTTTTAGGCATTTTATCAATTTGCAATTTTACAATCATGCCAAGCAGGTTAGGTCCCCATGTGGGTCTAACTAAAACAAATTTTTGTTTTCAAATAAGTTTTGAGTTCAAATTGTTATAAGACAACTTCAGAGTGTTTTGGAAGTGAAAACATGAACTGGGTTTTCATTAAAACCTTCTTTCAGGCACTTTTAAATTTTTTTTTTTAAAAAAAGAGCAAAACTAGACAAGTTGGCTCTGAAATCAGCCTGGGAAATTGGTCACAATGACCCCCTGGAGTCACAAAATGCATGCGGAAACGTAGAAATTTGATCCAAGAATACAATGCAAAAGATAGGTTAGAAAAAAAAGTCACGAGGTGGAAGATATTAATTGGCAAAGTTTCCCAATTGAACTTTCCTGAAACAATAGCTGTTCTGAAACAATTAAAACTCACTCAACTGCCAATTTGTAAATATAGTGAATCAACCCCTAGCGAGCTGCCATCAGACACATGAGTTCATTAAGGTACCCTAAGCACGTTTTAAAAAGGAATTTATTTGAAACATCATTGATCAAAAGTTATTAATGATCAAAGTTGACCACTGAGAAAGGTTGTCAGGAATGCAGATGTGAAACTGAATAAACTCCATTTGGTTTCGATCTGCTAAAAATAGAAAATTAGATCATGAGGCTCTGAAAACTGACACCCAAGATCATTTAGGTATGGATAACACAGAACAACATTCATTCTAACATGACAGTCAACTGGTTGTGAAATCCAAGCTCAAACAGGAGGTTGCTTCACAAAACAAACACTCTACAAACAATAAAACAGTGTCAAAACCCTCCAGCTTCACTTTTTGAAACTCTACCAAAAATTATTGTGGGAAGCTGAAAATTGACATGTCTTCTCACATATGTTAATTGAGTATGTCTGCAAATGGGTTTTGCATAAAATTCATCTGGCTCCAAATTATGACCCTCTAAACTGGGTCATTTAGACCGATTCATTAGGTGCACTTCTGAGAGTGCAGAGGCAAAATTTTGAAATAGCCATCTCAAATTTGCAAAATTTGAGAGTTCCATCAGTCGACATCCAAAGAAATTTGAAAAGGAAATGTCACAAAGAAAAAGTGGGTCAATTTTATAATCTGGATGGAGAACGAGGTATCAATAGTTGACTTTCAATAACTTAGTTGGATATTGTTTTGATTAGAGGTAAAAAATGTGTTTTTAAGGGGCCCGGAACCCTTTACACAAAAAAAAAACTAAAACAAAAGATACAATCAACTAAAGCATAACAACCGAACCACAACATGTCCATAGCAAAAATTTAGCAAAAAATAGGACCCCACCCAACAACATTACATATTTTTCAAAATATCTACAACCTCCACATCACATGCCACATTCTTTAAGCCTTCATCCCTAGTAGTAGACAAATCATGAGCATGAGCACCTTCCTGAGCTTTGGTCTTGTTACGAGACCTAACCCCAGGCCCACCCGATTTCACCTCACTAATCAAAACAAAACCCTTATTGCCACCCTTATCAGCAAGCTTCTCCCCTTCCATCAGCTTGCCATCAACATCCTTACCATTTTGAACACTATCCATAGGGGAAGTGATACGAACTGATTTGACATTAAACCCAAATTTTTTCCCCTCCCTTCCTTTATCCATATTAGCATATATCCTTTCAATATGATTTTCCAAGGTGAGGACTCTTCCTTCAAGATTCTGCTTCATCAAAAGCATTTCCTCTGCCATAGTTTTCAAGGAATTCATCAGATCATCAATCTAATCTTGAATAGAGGAGTCCCCCGCTTTTCTCAAAACACCCCTCACTTTCACATTAGTCATATTAAGTTCATGGAAAATCCATTTAAAAAGCTTATAAAAAATAATGGAACCCTCTTTAGTGGCTCCCAAAACATCAACAATATTTTCTTTATCAATATTAAAAACATCTTTACCTTCATCACCCTCCTCATGTAAGGAGCTAACATTATCCACATTCCAATCAACCTCCTTACCCTTATTAGTAACAGTCGACGTCATAGTCGACATTTTGATTTTTCAAATGGACTCCACAATCTTAGCAGCAATTGCTATCCTTTTAATTTGCCTATCTGAGTCCACCACAGGAAATTCCACAACAACCTACCCCACATCAGCCACAACCTTTTTGTCCTTCTTCAAATACCAAAGCCCACTCGAAAAGACCACATCATCTTGTTCCTTAACCCCATCCGGAGACTGCACAACATCCTGTCTACCGACTATTTTAAGAGGAGTATCCAACTCCAACATTTTACTTGCAAACCTCACCACCTTCTTCTTACTATCACCCACAATCATCTCCTTTTTTTTCAGAATAGGGGGAGGTGACGACACCTCCCCAGCCATATCCTTCACCTCCTTTATGCTCTGACTCAACATTTCATCAGCAAGCTCTTTGCTACAAGTGTCATAACCCTTATTATGGCTTGGATCCTCTTTTTTGCACTTCCCTAGAGTAGGGTATCTCATATCTTCATCCATAGTGGCCAAAGAGTCCGACACAAAATCCACATCATCCTCCGATGCTGACTCTTTTTCTAAGATAAGCCTCCATTTTTTCCTTTTCTTGGAGGCCAAATCCTCCTCAAAAACTATCTCATAACCCTTCTCCATTGGATATTGTTGTGTTAATATGTCAATTTTCATTTCTTGTGTTGAGTTTCAATAATCTTTGAAGAGGTTATAGAGTGATACTTGAGACAAACAGTTACAGTTGTACTCTATTTGTTGTGTTTGGTTTCTATTGGTCTTCTTATTTTTTTGACTCAAGTGGATTATTATTCATAGGTCACTTGTCATTCTTATTGATCATGTGGATGTAGTTATCATTGAGTTTTTAGGTGGTCTCCTAAGTGAACAGACCAAAGTGTTTATCTCAAGTCTTTGTTTCCTAACCTTTTATTATAAGACTTAAAGGGGGGCATGCATTAAAGTTGCATTGTTGGTTATATTTCAAACCTTTGAAATATAAGAGTGGACATTTAATATGCACATTTTTTTTGTTGATAAGGAGGTATCATTGGCAGTAGGAATTAACTCTCCTCTACCATAACAACTTTGGGAAGTACTAGTCTTTAATGTTCTTGGTTTTAAGGGATGAGGGAGAAAAAGGAGTGCGAAACCATTTTGGGAGGGAATTCTTAATTTTTCCTTAGGGTCGAGGAAGGAAGGTTGATATAATTTAATGGTAATTGTTAGTATTTATTGAAGTCCTTATATGTAACCTTGTATTTTTATAATGGATGTGGTGGTACAGTAGTGTATATGTTATTTGTAGTGTTTTGATCAAGTATGAATTTGTTGTATATGGCTTGAATAGTCTTTATAGTTAATTTGATTAGTAACACTTACTAAAATATGTGTAAATCATTGTAGCAATCAAGCTAATAAGAGTGAACTTTATGATATTACATAAAGGGTGAATAAGACCTTATCTTTACTCTAAGACATAAAGTTAGA
The DNA here is from genome assembly GCA_007115665.2 of Sequoiadendron giganteum. Lineage (NCBI taxonomy): Eukaryota > Viridiplantae > Streptophyta > Pinopsida > Cupressales > Cupressaceae > Sequoiadendron > Sequoiadendron giganteum. Next base: position 270,769,983 of record CM021101.1, read on the forward strand.
CAACAATGAACATTAATGAAAAGATCTTTGATAGAATTCTCATTAATAATTCATATAAAATGTATGAATGGAGAGACAATGACCTCATGAGACTTACATATTTAACTCGGACATGTTCAAAAACCATAAAATTGACAAAATTGGCTAGATCAACTCAAAACCTAAGACATTGACTCAAAATGCATTTTCTCTATGCTTTCTACTTGCATACTCGGCTCTAGAATTCAACAAAAGTCTTGTAAAATTGGCCTTGAATTCCATTTTATAGAATAAGGGAAGAAAAAAAGCCTCAAGAAAAGTTGTACACATGTCACCATCTCATTGGACCACAATACACACATTCCCTTTTGCATCTATATTTATATCTTCAAAATGGAGGGAAAAAGTGAGATGAAATATTTTTATTCGATGAAGAAAATGGACCCGCCTTGTAGAAGGAATTTTGTTGGACAGAAGACTCTTCTAACCATTGCACCATATTCGTTCCTTGAGCTAAAGAAAAAAAATTAAAGAGAAAGAAAGGTCAACCCAAAATAGCATTCAAATTATCAGTGATCGATCTCTACCCGTGGTGTTTTCTATAAGAGACACATACTTTATGCATTTCAATTTCTTAGACCAAACTTGTATTATACTTGACCAAATGTATGTGTACTCTACCTTTGTGCTCATAAATCCAATTCATCAATAAATATTGTTTTCCATTGTTCATATTCATCATCAAATGGCCAATTGAAATTAATGATTTCATAAATCTTTGTTCTATATGGAGCATATTTCACCATCACTGAAGTTGACTCTTTATCAAAATCCTCTAAGAAACTGATAATGAAAGAAAATTTCTCTAGAGAATCCTTCACTATAGTAATATCAACATGTTCAAAAATAAGAACTACCTATGAGGCAATAGTGGTATCCATTTGGTCCTTCCACACCTATAGAGGCTTTACCTCATTGTATGTATGTTGCATATCTGACAGTAATTTCAACTATGCCTCATCATACTTAATTCTCTAATCCTATGCTCCAATGGAGCGACATATCCATGTAACTTTTGTTCCTTAATTCCATCAACATATTTGTAGGTTGGGATCACTCTGGGGTATCTATCTTCCTCTTATTTAGCCGCCACCACCATGAATTTCAAATCATCAACCCTTGGAATCCACTTATCCAAGATTGTGATAGCTATATCCCTATCCCTTTGGGACAACCTTATTGCTTGTAACATTGAAGATTAATTTGCATGAACAATATTTAATTTTCTTTGAATCCTCGTGTTCATATGTTTGAGTACTATATGAACATTATGAGCATTGTTCTCATACATTGTATTTTGAATTTTCTCAAACAATTTCTTATGTACCTCAACTTGTTGAAGTAGTTTCTCCCTTCTAAGCTCATTAGTTGCATGTGGCTCCTAGCCCAAGTTGTATGATATTATGGTCATGGGTTGTTCTAACAAAGGAGAAGGCTGGGAATGTTCCACTAGCAGGGTTGATGCAACTTGGCTTGAGCTAGTTTTTCCTTCAGACCTCAACATCTCCACTTGTCCTTTCGAAAGTGCTAGCTCTATTTTCAGCTCAACAAATATTTGTTGAATCTTATCATACTCAACCAAAAGATCATTATACTATCCTCTAAATGAGTCCCTTTTAGTAGTTAAACTTTCTACAATTGATTTGGAAAAATTGGCAACATTCACTGCCATTTCTGTTGCCTCTAGAGATAGAGTGTCAACAACTCTTCTTATAACCAATTGTCCACTAAAGTCAGATGGTTCTACCAAAAATGGTTTCCTAGATCTCGTAGACAATGATAAAATGGCCAAGACATTCTTCACTAAATGTTGATCCATTGATTTCCAACCTAGCTTCTTCTTCAGTTTGAAATAATGGCCTTTCAACTCTTCTTATGGTGTCCAATACAACATCATCAACAATATCCCATTCGGGAAATAACAAAACTCCACTTTTCTACACAAGCACCCTTCCTTCCTCAACTGTAATACTTTGAAATTCCTTCTTCATGGCTTTCATTATATTTTCTTGGATAACATTCTTAGGGAGTTCAGGATGTAAACTCCTCTCCTTGGCTACATTCTTGGTATAAATTGGAACCTTATCCCTCCAAGCAAAATCTTGGAATGCTCTTCTTTTAATAAAATAGTCATCCTCCATAAATTCCTTACAAGCTTCATGTCTCAAGTCGTCCAAGTAGCTTGTCCCACTCAACTCCCCTTTTCCCAATCTGAGGTTGCTTTCTACAATATCTGCTACAACTTCCCTTGGAGGAGAAGGAATTCCCTATTGCATCTCCTTAGGAGTGATTAATATTTCTTCTTCCTTAGTGTCCAAGTAGTCAACAATTTTTCTCACCTCAACTTTTTGCTTCTTGGCCGGTGGTTGCTCTGATGGAGAAGGGCCTTTTAGGGGTGAATCAATCTCAATAACATTAGGTGGATCCTATCTAGGAGGTGATGAAATTGACCTAGCTAGAGAAGCTGCCCTTGACCCTTTTGAGGTAGTAGAGGTTGGCAATGTCTGTCATTTCTTAACAATCTCCTTCCTCCTAGAATATATTCTAATCTTTTTGGAGGCTCATAGGAAGTTCTTTCCTCCTCATGTGCAAATGGCCCCTCTTCTACTTCCAATGACTTCCCCTTATCCTCAATTGTTCTTTCCCTTCTTTAAACACCCAAAACACTTTCAAAATTTTCCAAAATATATTGTACTCTTCCCTATTCTCCCCTGATATTTGGAAAAGTGTCATATCTAGGATCAAGCTTCATGACATTCTCAACCATCTTTTTGTGAAGGAAAGATACATGGACTTATTTTCCTCTTGCACCTTGATATACAAAATATTCCTGATAACATCTTCAAGGTAGTAGAATTTATGCACAAATACACTGGTCCTTATCCTTTCGTTTACTACAGTAATGAAACCCTCAAGGTCATGGTTTCTAGGGTGCTATGTCCTCAATTCACAGGGCTCCAAGAGATTAACAAAAGCTTTCCACCCTCCCTTAACCATCACAAAGTCTACAAAGGTTGTCCATTAAGGGAATAAAGACCCCTTCTAATTTTTTGGTAGATGTGTCATTTGTGCAGCTCCTAGTTGTCTCATTATTTCAATAAATCCAATCCTCAAAGATACATCCCTTAGTAGCACATAAGGATTGATAGGTGTCCCATATACCCTGAATATAGTTGTATCTTATGACTTATCTACAATTCAGGACTCCTTTCCATAGATCTCAAGAAATCATGAATCTCCTTCAAGATCCTTGGTGGATCATGAATAAAGGATCTCCTTAGCTTGGAGGAAAACACATTGTGAAAAATCACATAATCAAACTTTTTATCATGTCTATCCAAAATCCTGGTCCAACACTAAACTGATAGCTCAAGACAATCCTCTTTTTTCTTTAATGACATATCTCTACCAAAGTGTTTCCTTCCCTTGTATAGAAACATATGCATTAATAGGGAGTATGACCAGAATTGAACCTAATTCTTTCCTTCCTTAAGAGAAACCAAACCCTTGTGCATATGCTCTTCCCATTAAGTAGCATAATCATAGACCACATTGAAAGCTCCATGTTGGATATGTCCTGCCATGTACATATATTCTTTTGGCATAGTTTCTAGTGGATCAAAACCAATTATTTGGCATAAGGAATAAAAGGTCTTCTTAAATTAGTTATCAAACTATTTCATAGGGAAAGGTTCCCTCTCATCTTTTTCAATCTTTATTTGTCTCTTATTGTTTCCATATCATATGGTAGCAGTATGTATTGGCAACATTGTGGTTATGAACAAGACCTTGGTATTTTCATACTATTTCCTGAAAACATCCAAGTCAATAGGGATCATGTCTTCATTCCACTTAGACAAGTCAAAGACTTCAACAATTTCTTCTTTGGTAATCCTGACCATCTCAGTGCCATCAAATTTCCTAATTACCTAGAAATGGGGTCATACCTTGCTACAATATTTTTCAGAAAGTCCACATCCATATAGACATTTGGTACCACAAGTTTTCCCATGTCTAATCTCCAGGTATTGCAAGTGGGAACTCCACAATTTCTATTCCTGAACCAATTTTTGAATATGTTCCATCTAGTGAAAAGTGTTTCAGCATCATTGATACAATGTTGCTTATCTAACAATCCCTCATAAATCTTAGGACCATAAAATATTACCTGCCCCTGAGCTTTCTTACTTGTCAAGGGTTTGAGCTGGTAAAAAATATCTTGAGAGAGTAACCAAGTTGGGGTTTCAAAACTAGACCCTTGGGCTTTAGGAGCCATGGAAAATTAGGTAGGTTCAAAGTAGGCTAGGGTTTTGACATAAGATAGTTCAATACCTAGTGCTTAATTAAAAAGTAGCACAAATTGGATATACAAATTTTGAAGCATAGAAAAAGACCATACTTATGCGTAATTTTAAAGAAAAACAAAGAAATTAAAACATGCAAGCTAATCCAATTTGAAAGAAAGAAGCAAAAACTTGCCTTAAATCAAGATTGTTTAAAAGATAAAGCTTGTAATTTGACTTACGGATTTTTCGTTCATAGGAAACCCTAATTTTTCGAGTTGCAATTTAAAATACTTCACACGATCTCTTAAAGGCTTTGAACTTACTTGTAATCCTAAATTGTGTGAGGAAATAGGTTGTTATGTGTTGTAATGTCAAGAAATTAGCAGTTGCAGGTGTCTTGTCCACCATTATTGCTCACTCACATGAAGCAAACTAGTTCAGTTAGCCATGCATCCAATTTTGAATAGAAACCATCGATTTATTTCCAAGATGGCATAGAGAACGGTCGAGAACAAGTCGACATGGTTTGAATTTTATTTATCTTTGTTCATTACCTCATCGACCAATGAAAACTTGCTAACTGGAGACCTATTATCCTCTCCCGTGGGCTCCACCTCTTTCCCCAAGCGAATGAAATAGTCCATGTTTCCATCATTCGTAGACCTCACAAGCTTTTGGAGAGTACTTTTCTAACTCATGCGAGGTGTACAATATACGACCAATATTTACCTTCAACACTGTGGGTGTACAAATGTCAAAAATTCACCAACCTCGCATCATTTCAGAGATCAATATTCAAATCCCACTAAGTTTGCGAGCAATGGCTAAGATATGATCTTCAAATCGAATGGGCATGATTTTTGCACATGAAATTAATGTTAGTTTTAAAAGCGGATCCATGACTAGGTTAACGGGATTATAACCCAAGAGGCGGACATGACAATCAACTGAGAAATAATAACAAGCCCGACTTAGGAAAACTTAAATGGGGTGATATAACACCGAATGACCGAAAAACCTATGCAAGGGGGCTAGTAAAGATATGTTGATAATGACTTAAGTAATGATTTAAGTAACTGATGACTGAATGAGAAATTCAATGAGGAATATAGAGCTAACAAGGTTTGATTCATTAGAGTAAGAAACAAATATCGCCATAACACATCTTGTTATCTCCCTAATAGCTCGAGCAAAGCATATTGAAGAAACCAAAGTATATTGGGGAAAGATGACATGTTGTCTCACTGATGGACCGATACAATATCATGATGAAGATAGTTATTAATAAAGTACATAGTGGTATCAATGAGAAACAAACCTATCGAGCTAATAAAAAGCACGGTTTCCCTGATACAATGATGAATTGATAGAAGAAAAGGGTATCAGGAGGAACGGTTGCTATCAGTGGAATATAAACAAAGTTTCCTCGATGAACTGATAACACAAAGAATATCATAAGTGATTAATCACACACCTAAGGTATGATATCAGAGAGACTAAGGGGTATCAAGGAGACATCATCTGATATCCCACTAATGCCCCAAAGGAAAAACAATGACATATGTTTGCATCGATGGGAAATATGGATATCAACCAGAGTAGAATAATGGTTCCACCGATACAATGATAATGATTCCTTTTGAGTGATTTTACAGCCCAAGATATCGAGGAGATATTCAAATTAAATTTTCTCCTTGATGACAAGATTGAGACCAAGTGGTACATTAATGAACTAGATCTAAGCAAAATATACCTCAGATTGATCATATTTTTATCATAAAAATTGAAGAAGCTCATAGAAAGTGGGAGTGGAGAAAAGGAAGGTTGAAAAAATAAAATTGATGCAAGTATACCGATTCTAGTTAGAAGGTTTTTTAGAAATAAAAAGAACTGTAAGAAGAAGTTAGGGTTCTTATAATAATGGAGGAAAGCTCTGGGACACTAAAGACTAAAAAGAAAAAAATAGAGTTCAAACTCTTCAATCAAGATTTAATAGACCAGTGTCTTGGGTCAGGGCCAAGGCCTAAGAGGACTGCACAGTTAAATCCTTCCATGGACAAACTATGGAATAAGCACAAAGACCTAGGTGATTTCTGGAAACCACAAAGAGGGTATGAATTGTTCATGTATCACTACAAAAAATAGTATAGGTTCCAACCCATGTGTAATCCTTGGAGAATGAACATAGGAAAACTAGTTGTTCCTAATGTATTTATCAACATGGAATTGATCAAAGCACTAGCTAACAAATATAACCCCAGGAGATAATCAATTCAGCTACACGATGGGTTTGAGTTCATTATCATCTCCAAAGACTATATTTCTACTATTTTCCAATTAGATTGTAGTATGTATCTCTGTTTCACAGTGAAGGACCTAATAATGGAATAAAACCATATGGATACTAGTTACAAAAGATGGAAGTAGCCCCTACACAAGCCCAAAGAATATGAAAATCAACTTAGAAAATTTTCTCACAATGAGCATCCTCCCTTTCATGAGGAATTGTTCGAGCAATACTTTCAGTACACATACTATACTGTAGGACAATTATTTGGAGTGGATATCCCACCTCTTATGTCATTAGCCCCAATGGTGTTAGCAGTAGATGTGTAAAGTAGAGACGCAGGGTCATTTGATTATGTTGGCTACCTAGCCAATGTTTTAATTCAAGGATTGGAGAAAATTAAAAACAATAGTGAATATATTACTTTCAAGCATTATTCTTTGTTCATGCATTTTCTTTTGTATGAAGGGAAAGCTAGAGGGTTTTGGGGAGAGGATCTAAGGATAAGATAGATAGATGAGGATGGAAACTTTAAACCAATTCAAATGTGAACATCAATATGGAAAAATAGATGTGAAAGATCCCATTATTTGTATTTTGAAGAATATTTTGTTAAACCCTTGCTGAAATTGTTAGGATATCCATGTGATTATAACTTGTCTCTTGAGGTACAAAGGTTCCTTAGAACTAAGGAAAAGGATCCTAGAAGGAAAGTGAACCACAATTGGCGAGATTGGTATACTTATTTTTACTACACTATAATTAGAGCATACAGGTTTGAAGGAGCTCCATACTTGTTACCAAAGATTGTTCCAGATAGAGTAGCTTATTTGGAAATTATAAGGCAATTAGCTAAATTATATTCTAAACATCTTAAGGGGCACAACAAGCAGTCAATTATGCCAAGTACACTATGCTTCAGGGACTTTATAGTTGTCTCTAGTGAAGGGTATGAGGAGATTGACAAGAAACTGGCATATTATAGTTTGCCATTGGGAAATGAAAGAAAGAGATTTGATTCAAAAATATTTATCAATAGAGCAAAGTTGTCACAAGGGCTATCCGGGTATGTGCATAAATTATTTATGGATGATGTAATCAAGAATTGTGATGAAATTATAGCAATACAAAGGATTTTCAAATACAATAAGGCCATGATAGCTGAGGATTGGAAAAGGAAAAAAATCCTTCATATACAAGGGAATTCAACCATATACAAGATCATCTAGAAAGGGTTGAAAAATTGATCAATCATGAAGAAGAACTAACCAGATATGTACCTTCTATGATCTTTGAGGCACATGTAGAAACTGGCTCTAGAATGCATGCTGAGGAGATGGAACCCCTTAGTTACATACCCTCACAACCCACTCCAGAGGTCAATTTTTCTATTGATACCGACATAAGTGGAGAAAGGAATGAAGAAGATAGTGATGAGGAGGAAGATGAAATTGAATAGATAAGTGCACGAGTTGTCAAAAAATATGAGCCACCTAAAGAACAAAACATTGTTAGGTTTGAAACAGCGAATGAACTTTTGTATGATGTAAGAGTTAGGTTTGGACAATAATTTGTTTCATATAGTGATTTTTCAAAACTTCAAAATTCAATTCATTTTTTTATGAGCACAAGGGAAGAACAGTGAGGAAAAGAATGAAGGATTTCACTCCTAAGCAAGAGGCAATTTCCTTAGAAGAGTTAAGGAAAGAAGTAGATAAGGAGCTAGAATCCATTACAACTAAGAGAGGAAGAGAACTACTTCAAGAAGTCGGGGTCTTTCTTTTTCCTACTTGGGATATTAGTTCTACTATAGTGTTTGATAGCTACAAGAAGAGAGGGGATTAAACACTGCATCTAACCAAAGAATCTATTGATAAAATATATTTAGGATCAAATTACAACCCAAATGAATCTACATCGTTGATTTGGTCACTATACCCTCAAGATAAGAGACCTACTATTATCAGCAATCCAAGTCAAGTATTTGGACATCTCATGGTGCATAGATTTGGGGATACTAATCCCATTGAAACTACATAATTGAACATAAATGTAGCAAAATTCAATAAAGCCCAAATTGAAAAGTTGGTGAAAGATAATGAAAAGTTAAGGAAGGAGGTAGCTAGTTACAAAGACAAATCAATCTCTTCTTCTTCATCAAAGTTGTTTTCTCCATGGGTGGATTGTGAAAATAAAGTGTTAGATGCAATGGTAGATGTTATATATTGGAAGTAGTGTCATGAGAAAGCTCAGAAGAAATGCAATGAACTAGAGACAAAAATCAAAACTACTAAATTTGATATGGCTTCTGAGATGATCAAAAGGATATTTTAGAAAGTAATAAATTAGGTTGACTAGTATTGGGACCTCTTTGAAAAGGTGCACTCAACTTATCAAGAACATGGGAAGCTATAGGAAAGGGTGGAAGAAAAGAAAGAAGAATTGGTCAGGATGTAATTCATGGATGAACAAATACTCCACAGATATAATGAATTAGTCAATCAACATGAGGAGTTTCATATTAGAATCAAGGATGATATTGATGAATTTGTGCAACCATTAGACATCCCATTTGCTATATTATTTGATGATGGAGGACTTAAAGGAAAGGATCAATGAAAGGATGATTTGTTTGAGATATTACCACAAGCACTTGAGATAATCAATGATGAGGAAAATGTATTGGATAACACTCATAAATAGCTTGAAGGAATCATGTATCTAGAGTACAATATGAGGGATTCATTATCGAACATTGACATTCACATCATAGAGGATTACATCAAGCATATGTCATAAATGCAATCATTCATTACTAGAAAAAAAAGTTCCCTGAGTGTGGAGAAAGAAACTTTGCATCAAGACAAGCAGGCTGATTAGGCACTTCATCATGGAGAAGAGATTCTTTCCAAATCCTAAGAAGTCATGGGTTCTCTATGATGACTAAAAAATAAAGTTTTTATGTCTACTATTGTTTCATTAATTTAATTTTATTATGTTTAAAATATCACAATTAGTTAGCATTAGTAAAAGACACAACTTTTCATGAATGGGCCTGTAGCTTGTTGCTTCCCATATAATAAGGGAAACCAAGGCACGATTTTGGATCATCATATCATTGCATTGATTTTTTATGATGGCACAATTTATGCAGTTTCTCTCTACTATATGTCTATGTTGAATACGAGTTTCCCTTCTTTTTTTTTTTCATTGTGTATCTATGTTTTATTCATGTGTATACTTTTGTGTGCATTTTTTTGTTTTACTGTGGTCATTCCCCACTCCTTTTATTTTTTCTGGACTGAGTTAGATTTATGAGTTTCAATATCTGAGTTTCAATCTTGTGTTCTGGTGTTTATATGTCTTACTAAGCTCTCTACTGAAACCATTTTGTGGATTCAAATTCAAGAATGGTAATTTTTTTATTGTCACTTCAAAAGATGTGATATTATCAAGAATTGAGATTCAGGAGAAATAAAATTTCATGAGCTTCTTTTCAACCTCTTGAATAATAAAAAATGTAGTGAATATTGCATTGAAAGAATAGGTGGTTGTTTCCTTGGAGATTCACTATAAAAATATCAAGACCAAGAGAAAAATTTCTGAAAAAATAGGAAAATGAACATATCCGAATGAAACCTTTGTCATTTACACATCCATTTTATTGTAGGCCTAAAATCAGTTCTAGTGTCACCTCATTCTAACCAATGAACATATTCAACATGTATGTTTAGCTAATATGCTTAATTCTAGAGTTGCTTCAGTCTCTAGTATCTTGGAAGTGTGAAAGGTTGTAGGATGTGATGCCTTGGTTGCTCATGGAGTACATCCCACTTGAAGTCTTTAAAAACAATATCCATAGCAAATTCCTTTTTCCCAAGTCCTACTCTCTCAAGGTTAACAATCTCAATCTCACTAATAGTGATTAATAAGAAAGGTAATTCCACCAACTCTACCAAATAGTTTACCGTAGGAACAGTAAAAGTAGATGCTTTGAAAGGAAATCCATGAAAACCAATCTCTCTAAATGTTATATCAAACTCTAGTTCAAAATCTTTTAGATGAGGCTACTCCCATAGCTCTGTTACTCGCTTGACAAATCCTTGAAACTCTACATTGATTTTATTTTTCTTGTCCCTCTCTTATTGTTCTTCCTCAATTTCATCAGGATCATACATTGACCTTCTTGCCCCTCCTAATTTTGGACCACATCTATTACCTCCACATAAAACTATACATCCTCGGTCATCTTGGTTCACACCATGATGTGGTTATGCAAATGAAAATGAAGCAAAGCAATCATCTCCTTCTCCGTTGGCTAGAAGAATGCATGCTTAATGTTTTGATACATGATTTCAAATCTCTCTTTTGCTCTCATGGTTGAATAATGAAATCCATTATGATGGGCCTCCATAGTTCTAGACATCTTTCTTCCTCTTCCACCAAATTCTGGCATATTTTACATCATTGGAATGACATATTAGCTGTAATTTTTTTGAAATTTTATTATGATATGTGCACTTTTATATGATGTAATATGATTATGGTTTCATTTCATATGTTTTAATATTAGATATATAACAAAAAAATAAATTATTGCATGAAATAAATAATAACTTTTCATTTTTTTGTAGGACACAGGTCTTCCAGAAGATCACGATGATCCTCATGATGATCTAGAATATGTTGGTTCTAGTATAAATCACATGTCAGAGGATGATGAATATGTAGATACAGAAGACATCGAGGCCAATGATGATGATGATGATGATCATGATGGTGATGATAATGATGATGCAATTGTTGTTAGTAGCTAGTGACATTCATGATCATATAGAATGCATCATGGATCATTGATGATATATCGTTATGATGCCTCTTTTCATGGTTACTATCATATGTATCATTTTCATGGCCTATAGTACCAAATTATTGAGTTGTATCATTTTGACATATCATTTGGACATGTATCATCTTGACTTGTATCATTTTGAGTTACATAATTTATTATTTTTACTTATATCATTTGTACATGTATCATTTTGACATGTTATTGATCTATTGGAATATTTGAATTTCACTTGTTTTAGTTATATATGATGATGATCTTATCAATATTGACTTATCAATTTATATATATTGAAAGTGGTTTATTTTGGATGAATATTTATTATGTATGATGATTTTAATTTATTGCTTAGGATGGATGTTGTCAAATTCAATTAAATTATAGATATTTGACTCACTTGTTTTTAATTATGGATGATGATCATTGCAAACAGTTTTATCTAGAAATCTTGATTACTAATAATTATCTTGTTATTTAATCATATGAGTTAAATAATTATATTACTTACTCTATAATCATATGAGTTAAATGATTAAATTACTTACTCTATAATCATATGAGTTATTTAAGAGGAATGATATATTTAACTAATTAAATTAAAATAAAACATATTAAATTAATAAATGGAAGCAAAACAAGAAGAATTTTTAGAAGAAAAAGGAAGTAATAATGGAAGCCAAACTAGAAGCAATCTTGGGAGAAAAACTTGGTTTTATCTAGGAAGCAAAAATAGAAGAAATACAGGTAGAAAACAAAGAAATAATAATGGAAGCAATTTTAGAAGCAACACAAGATGTAATAATAGAAGCCATATTAGAAGCAACAAAAGATACAAAAATGGAAGCAAAGCTAGATACAACAAGTGACGTTATATCGGAAGCAAAATTGGAAGTAAAATCGAAAGAAAATTTGGAAGCAAATTTGGAAGCAAAACAAGAAGAAAAAATGGAAGCAAAACTGGAAGAAAACTTAGAAGCAAAATTGGAAGCAAACCCAAAAGAAAACCTAGAAGCACAACTGGAAGCAAACTTGGAAGGAAAACTAGAAGAAAACCTCGAAGCAACACAAAGAAGCAAAATCAGAGAAACCAAATTGGAAGCAAACCTAGAAGAAAAATTGGATGAAAAACTAAAAGCAAAACTGGAAGCAAAAATAGAAGAAAAACTGGAAGCAAATCGTGAAATAAAATAGGAAGCAAAACCGAAAGCAAACCGTGAAGGAAAAAAGGAAGCAAAACTAGAAGCAAACCTAGAAGCAACAAAAGAAGCAAAAAAAAAAGAAAAATCAGAAGCCAAATTGGAAGCAAAACTGGAAGTAAAACTAGAAGCAAAACTAGAAGAAAAACCAGAAGAAAACCTTGAAGCAAAATAGGAAGCAAAACTGGAAGCAAACCTGGTAGCAACACAAGATGCAAAACCAGAAGCAAAATCGAAAGCCAAATTGGAAGCAACAAATTTCGGTGCAAAACTCAATGAAAAACTCAGCGCAAAACCCAACACCAAATCTGGTGCCAAAGTGAACATGCATTTTAGCGCCGAGTTTGGCTCTAGCGAAAGTGCTCAATTTGTGAACTCAAATGCACTAAAATTTGGCGCTATTTTAGGTGGTAATTTCCTATTTTGGTGTAGTGCTAGTAGGATGCTATCATTTGGAAATTCTACTATGAATGTTTGATGATCCTCAATTGGTGCTTCAAATAACTAATCCATTATCACCTGTCCCTTGATAGATTTTTGGTTGACATATTCTATGTCGAATTCACTAAGTATTATGACCCACTTAGTGATTCTTCCCATAAAACTTTCCTTTTCCAAGAGATACTTCAAGGGGTCTATCTTAGATATTAACTTGATTTGTTTTTTTAACATGTAATGCTTAAGATTTTTTGTTGTGAAGACAATTGATAGACATGCTCATTCAATGGGTGTATAATTCAACTCATAGCTAATCAAGGTACAAATAATGTAGTAAATTGCTCATTCTTTATTTTGTTCATCAAGTTGTCCTAACAAAGCTCCCAAAGTTGTTATTATTGTGGACACATATAGAATCATTAATTTATCATGAATTGGAGGCATCAATCCCAAGAGAGTGAGAAAATAGTCCTTTACATGTTGAAAAGCTTGATCACACCTTCCGTCCCATTTGAGTGCTACATCTTTGTGGAGAAAGTCTATGAATAGATGGCATTTATCTACTAGTTATGCAATGAACCTTCTGATAGACTGAAGCTTGCCTTGTAGACTGCATAGTTGTTTTAATGTTCTTGGGGGAGGAATTTCTAGGATAGCCTTAACTTTAGAAAGATCCACCTCAATACCTCTTCTAGATACAATGTATCCCAATAGTTTCCCAGATGTTACACCGAACAAGATTTCTTCAGATTTAGATGCAAGTTATATTTCTCTAGTCTATCAAATATGCTAGCTAAGCTAGGTAGGTGTTCATGTCTTGTGACTGATTTAGCCAATAGATCATCTACATAATCCTCCATGGTGATGTGCAAAATGTCATGGAAAATAGTCATTACCCTTTGATATGTGGCTCATGTGTTCTTCAAGCCAAATGGCATATCGTTCTAGCAAAACTTTCCTCAAGCACAAGTAAAAGTTGTTTTGTGTTGATCTTTAGGGGTTATATTTATCTTATTGAACCCAGAAAAACCATCCATTAGTGACATAATTTCATGACTAGTAGTTAGATCTACTATGATTTTGATGTTGGGAAGGGGGAAGTCATCTTTAGTGCATTCTTTGTTAATATCTCTGATGTTTGTACAAATCCATATGCCCCTAGTGGGTTTTGATACCTATACGAGGTTGGATACCCACTTAGGATAGTCTATGGGTATGATGAGTCCCACATCTAGTAGTTTTCGAAGCTCCATCTTGACTAACAATGCTATTTGTGGGTGCATATTATGAAGCTTTTCCTTAACTAGTTTTGATGCAGGGAATACCATTATATGGTGTACCACTAAAGATGGATCTAGCCTCGGCATATTTTCATATGCCCAGGTGAATTTGATCTTACATTCCTTGATGAATGCCATGAAGTTGAATTTTTCCTTAGGATCTAAGGAAGCTATATGATATGTTACTTTAGGTTCCTCTGTTGTTCCAATGTTGATAGGTTTAGAATATTCAACCAAGGATTTTGAATGTTCCTCATAATTTGTAATGGGGAGGTTGAATCATCCATCTTTAGGTGCCTTAGGGAAGTTTTCACCCTCGAATATGTCTATTTTTATTTTTTCAAGATTTGATAGAGACACATTGTGGTTTTTTCTAGTGGATCTCATTTTAATTTTTAAATTTTTTATTTCAATTTTGTGATTGGAGGATGTAATATCCCCTCCAAAGTATGCTCCTTATTCTAGTTCTATGAAAAAATAGGCCTCATGATCTCCTTGGTAGATACCCTATTGAATTCCCATGAACTCCGCAATAGCTTCGTTGTTCTGGAATAGGTCCACAATGGGTGCTTGATGTTGTTGATCCCAATCGATCAACTATTGGTGATGTAAGGGTAAATTTTCATTATTATCAACAAAGCTTATGGTGGATATGGATGGGGAAAAGGTAATGATAGCAGAGTTATCAAGCTCCCAAAGGGTATCTAGGTCATAGTCACTAGAGGTGCAAGACTTTCATTCTCATTCATTGGAGTTTGTTTTAGTATGGTAGTCCTCAGAGGTAGGTTTGAAGGTGATGTTATTTATGACATCTTCAAATAGGTCTATGATTGTTAGGTCATCGTCAATAAGATTGTAGTCATATGATATCTCAATAATAATAGAAGGAGCTATTTCCTAATAAGAGGTAGTTTCAATGTTTGGGGTAACCACATCTATCGAACCATAACCTAGTCCCATGTTCTTCTTACATTGTTCTATTATGATGGGTTATATTATGCCTTGTTCATGTACACCAAGGCCACCTTTTCCAGTGTGTCCCATATTTCTTGCTATTTGATAATATTTATTGCTAAGATCCATAGGAAAGGGATGCAGTTGTTCTTGTTCCTCTTGTTATTATATATAGATCCATGAGGAGAGGTCCTCTTTGAATACACTTCATCCTTCATGTCTCTCCACTTGGTGAAGATAGTGGGTTTGACTTCATATGTGATAGATTGAACATGCTTTATTTCCTTTGGTTTCCCATAGGATTTTGGTGACGGGGGAAACTCCCCAATGTAGAAGGATTTTTTGAAATGGTATTCTCTACATCCCTTGTCAAGCACCTAGATCTTGAGTTTGGATTTAGGAGGATTAGTTGATGTAGATGGAATTGAGGATGAAGCAAGTGATGTTGCATCAAAATAGGAAAATGAGTGGAATGATATCTTGTTATTGGTAATTTGAAGAATGTTTTTGTACTTTTCCTCCAAGTTTGAGCAATAATGGAAGGGGTAGAGATCATCATATACTATAACTTCCTTATCATTATAAGGAAACTTTAAGCATTGATGAAATTTTGAAGGGGCCTCTTGCATTGCATGAATCCATGGATGTTCTAGGAGAAGGTTATACAACAACTCAAGATCCAATACCTAACAAGTTGTTTATGCTATTTCTAGCCCCACTTGAATGGGAAGTCTTATTGTTCCCTCAAAATTTCTCTCCATATCATCATAATCCATTATGGTGATACTTTTGTTCTTGTCAATGACATCATTAGAATATACTAACCTTTTTACCATTTTTAGGGTACATATGTTTAAGCCTACACCCCCATCTATTAGGACACAAACATTGAGATACAAAGATTTATTGTGGAAGGATCTTTGGGGAAGGTATTTTTCAAAAAAGACCAGGTGAGCGGGTGAAGTGATGGTACCAACCGTGGCTTGAAATTGATCAGTTTCAATATCGTTAGGCACTGAATATTCAATGAAGCTTTCTCTAGGATCTCCTTATGTGTTGTTGATAACTTTGAAAGTTCAAGGATAGATATTAATGCTAGAGTTTTCTTCAATTGGTCAACAATGCTATAGTCAGTGGAAGCCTTGATGGTGAATTTGGCTAGAAGTGGGGCTCCTTTGATCATGAATTTTCCTCCTCATGTAGTCACATTGCATTTGGGGCTTTTTACTAGTATGGTTAGGACATTGATATTTTGATCGGCTTGATAGATGGTTCCTACGACTTTATTGTAGGTGAAGTTGGATTTTCGGTAATCTTGTCCTTTACCTTTGCTATTCCCCTAGAATGATCCAAGATTGAATCCTTGTAGATACCCATGTCTCTATTATCAGAGGACCTAGGATTAAATTTCGACCTCTCCTTTTTCTATCAAGTCATGTATGATGTTTTTAAGTCTCATACAATTATCTGTTGTGTGATCCTTGATCTTGTGGAACTCTCATTGGTTGTCATTCTTGTTGTATCAAGGGGGTTTGAATTTTGGCTCATCATAAGTTGTTTTATCAGGATTAGGAAGCCTGGCAAGGTTCATTTGGATGATTTTATGCATAACTAACTCAAGAGTTTCTCCCATTGGAGTGAATTTTCTCCTAGTTTGATTATTTTTCCTTGGTGGCCCTCTTTCAATATCCCACCCTTGATTTGTTTGCTGGTTATTCTAAGGATAGGTGAGCTGATTGTTTTGAGTGTTGTTTTGAGGGTAGTTTGATTGAGCTACTTCGTAATTGTTTTGTGGATTGCTAGGTGGTTGTATGTTTCGCACAAATTTTGCATCTACCACTCCATCATTTGTAATGTTCTTGTTAATTGCTCATATTTTAGGTTTGTCATTAGAAATATAAGCTTTATCTTTGTTGTTATATAGTTTAATGAATCCCCTTCCTATGAGAGCTCTTTTGATGAGTAAACCATTTTTTATGGTTTCTTCAAAATTAATAGGGAACAATATGGTGAGATTGTAGCTAATGTTCCTCAGGGTGAATAGGGTGGACCAAAGATACCTGTAACAACAATGAAGAAAAAAAAAGCTACCAAAGATTCAACACGGGGTGTTCTCAAACGTTCCTATCACCTTAGGGGCCGAACTATCTCGGGGGAATTGGCCAAAGGAAAGGATAAGAAAGTTGAGAGGCTAGAAAGGGAAGCTACCAAAAGGAATAGGAATCACTGCGCTTACATAGGGCGTCATCATTCTCCCATAGAGGTCTCTGATGATTCTTCTAACCATGGAAACAAGATTGATTCTAGCTACCATCAATATATCACAGCTATGAAGGATTGGGTTGATTTTGAGGACAAGGTGGTAATGACTACTCCATTGAAAATAAGGACATTGAGTGGGCACACCTACTTTGTTGATGGCAAGGGAACGTAATATCCTATTTCCTTTCTTAGTGGGTGCTCTAAATTTTGGGTCATGTGTGTTAATCTCCTTTCTTTGTTTGGTGTGTTATGAAGTGGATCTTTGGTTATTTATGCTCCTTATGCTAATGATGATGCTTCTCGGGGTGGAATGGATTACATGTTTTGATGCTTCCATAATGACACTTTTTGATGATTGGTGGGGTTGCTATGATTAACGGTTTCTTGAACTCTATTTTTGTTCTCACTTAAATTAAAATTATGGTTCCCCAAATCAATTGGGGAATATTCTCTTGTTTTCTATTGAAATTCATCTTGAAATGAAAAAAATGAAAATTTCTAAATGTAATTCAGCCTGGTGCTTGTTTCTCCCTTGTCTTATAAAAGGGATTCTAAGGTTGGTTACAAAAGAGGGGGTCAAGAGGTCGAGAAGTCGAGAGGTCAATAGGTAGTTATTTTCAAAAAGGAATAGGTACAATGGAAATGGATACTAAGTTTTTTAGTAATATGTTCTAGAAAGGGATCAACCAATATGTATGGTTTTTGATAACAATACAGATAACTAAGTAATACTAAATTTTTGTACATTTTTTCTCTTGCATACAAATTATACAAGCTATGAATATGATAATCAATGTTATCTTATTTGTCTCTATTGAATCTCAATAGATGTGTTGTTTTATTGTCACTTATCCATTCAAAGAATGTATGTAAATGCTTGAACTTCACAGTGGGTTTGATATAAAATCTATATGAGGATGCTAGTAAGAATTTAATTATGGAAATAACTGGTGGGAATATTGTAATGTGGTATTTTCAAGGCTATGGGTATTTTTCTAAAATACAACATTGTTATCTAATCATATAGGTTTATAGTTTGAATTTATTTCCCATAATATGGCACTGGCTTGGTATAGTATTCATGCTCCAATTGGGGTAACCAACTCGACTGATGATCACATAATTTAATCAAATTACTTTCTAATTTCTTTTCTGGGTGTGTAGGAATGTTAAAGAAATTATATCTTCTCTTGTTTAAGTTAGTCACTACTGTGAAGGTTAGCCAAACCTTCAGGGTATGGTGCTTTTAAACATTAAAGGAGAACCATCTATTTTCTTTATGTTTTTATACTAAATACACACTGATATCTATGAACACAGTTGTTTAGGATCACCATCCTAGGTTTCACAAAGCCTAAAGTGAAGAAGTGAAGACCCAAAAGCTTTATGTGTTGGCCAATCCTCTCCCTTAATAATAATTGTCTTTGGAAAGTTCATAGGTTTGTTGTAATGCCCCGCCAAGTAACCTTAAAGGAAGTCGCAATTAACATCTTAAGTGAACTAATTTTTTTTTTATAAAATGCATTTAAAATACACATTCACTTACTAATTAACAACAACCTCTAAGACTACAAGGTTAGGATTACATAAACCCACATATACCTATTACATATAATCATAGCCTTATGAACTTTATGAAATAAACATCATACATCATAAGAATACTACATAACATGATAAGATAATCAACCAAGATACAATCTCATAAACATTAACTTAAACCAATAGATACATCACTCATTCCCAGAATGAGACACTAGTACAAATGTATTACAATTACATAATTCCACCTCATAAATATAAGAGGGATAAAATAACTTATACAAGTTAAAATATTATAATGCAAGATAATACAACAAGAACCGCGAGCTGTCCATCTGGATGTCTCGCCATCAAGTACTGAAGATCGATGGGGATCCAACAGTTTTGGTGGATGTTCCACCCTACCAATGTGGTACCCGAAGGCCCACCCCCCATGCTAGGAGATAGTAACAAAGTAACATGGAAAAAGATTCTACTACCTCTAACCAAAGGCAGACTCATACTGACTCAAACTGACATAACCAACCAAATGAATTAACAAGCACAACTCGTTCACCATACAAGTACGAATCAAGTACAACTCAAGTACAATACAAGTACAAATCAAATACAATACAAGTACACTCCAACATCACTGACGTAAGTCACATTGCTTCCAGACATAAAGTAGATCAAGTATGTTCAAATAACCATACACATAAAACAATTAACAACAGTTGTCATAGATATAGTGTCATCACAAGGTTTGTCATGAGATCTCCTCTGGGCATTTTTCATAGGCTCCGGCACAAGTAATCCTGGTGGCCTCAACCGAATCCCGGCACTCATACTCACTCATGCGGAATCAACTACCTCTCGCAAGAACTAGATAGTTGATCTTGTCATTCCAGGCCTTCTCACTCATCCCAAGTCTACACAAGCCCTTGCGTCTATGAGTGAGGATTAAATTATCTTGATTAGTGAGAAGTTAGTCCTAATCTTCTAAGTACATTATTTTAATTATCACTTGTTTAAATCACTCCTGAAGGTTATCCAGTTTACCTCTTTGGGCTCTGGTGCCTAACAGAAGTCACTCTTCTAATCGACAACACACTCACAACCAATCACCAAGGGAAACACAAGTGCATACAAACTAGGCATCATAACCACTCCAACACAAGGAGGATACAAATAATAGAAACTCACTCCAAACATCTTGGAGGCAACAATCACATAGTCCACTCCTTTCAAGGAGACACGGATCCCATAATCCGCTCCTAAACCAAGGAGGTGCAAACATCCCCATTCATGAAAACTGGGTAAAACTTAAAAGATGCCATGCACTACCCAAGGGAAAACAACTAGATGGCATAAAGATTCAACAACCCTTATCCTCTAAGTTCTTCTAGAAGACTTATAATTTAGGACTAACACTAAATCCCAAAACCAACAATGCAACTTGACGACATAGCAACAAGATATTCAAGTCATCAATCAAATCTAATATTTGGATTTCCTAAATCCATACTCATTCAATGGGTAGTGTTGAAAAAGTCAAAGACATGATAAGTAGATCATCTAAAATAATCATAACCCCTATTTCCCTTTTCATTATTGAAAATCTAAAACATATAAACTTACTTCCCTTTACTGAATACAAAGAATTAAATCCTTTAAGATAAGCATGAGGAAGATACTACTTTTGGATATACTAAATCCATATCTCTTTCATAATCCAATCACAATGATTCAATTAATCTAAATAGAAATTAATAAATAACATAATTGATTGATTCATCAATAAAACTTCTTAATTTACTTTTAAATCGACACAAATCCATGCAAGTAAACTCTTTCAATTTCCTAACCAAATTTTACATCTCATTCAATTCTCTATTTAAAACATTCAATCACTTTAATATAATAACATATTGTTTCTCTATCCATTTTTCATACATACTAATCAATCCAATTTTAAATCTATATTCAAAAATATATTGCATTCTTTAAACCAAATATTTAACTCTTTCAATTAAACTTTAACAAGCCATTTTTAAAATAACAATAATTTCCCATATGTTTATAATTTTAATTCTACTAATCTAATATACAAATTTTATTTAAAATAATATAAATAAATATAATATTTTAGTATTATAAATTATAATATAAAATATTATTAAATAATATTTTAATATTATAATAACAATACATAAAATATTAATATTTATAAATATCAATTTATTATTATTTTATTTTCAGAACAACCATGGGAAAATAATTTAATAGCAGTCTCATGTTTTAAGCATAACTCAGAAACTACGATCTGGGTATTTGAGATTTTTGGACAGGGGTAAGAAAATTTCAAAATACAAAAACCCTTTAAATTTCCTGAAAACCCAGTTTGTAAAAGTGAAATTATAGGCAACGCAATCAGACCATTTTACCATGAAAATATAACTATACTGCAGATTTTAAAATCCGATTTTAATAATAAACAGAAGGTTTCATTTTCTAAATGCATTGTTCAATCTCTATGTTTGATTTCAATAATAATAAAATCAATTTCTCCAAATAATTTAAATTCAACTAAGGTTTTCACAATTTTCACTCAAGAATTTTCACAAGCAAAGGCTGTAAATTTATTTAATTCTTTTCTTCTAATATCAAGTTTGTTTTCTAAAATAGATTTAACAAAAAAATCTTTAATCACTACTATTAAAAAAAAAAACAATCAAGAACAATAAAATACAAAGAGGAAAACCTGGTACAAGAAGCTACAGGAAGAGATGAATTTCTGATGCAAGCCTCCTCCAAAGATTTCCTGAATTTTTTTCAATCCTCCAATGAATCCAATTCAAAACCAAACAAATGCAAACAATATTTCCTTCAATCAATTCTACAATCAAACTTTCTTCAAACCCTTGTGCAAATTTTCCAAAATTTCTTCCCTGTTGTAAAAATGTATTTTTCTAAAGACTTCTCTACCCTAAAATTAAAATATGTATTATTTATAAATCAAAAATATCTAATTCAACCCTAATTCACATTATATGCAAATTAGATATTTCAATTTCAATATTTACAACCCTAATTCACATTACATGCAAATTAGATATTTCAATTTTCAACTTCAATTTCTCTTTCAATTTCAAATTTCAATTTTAATTTCAATTTCACTTTTCAAAAACCCACTTTCAATTTAAAATGCAATTTCAAATAATAAATTAATTTCCAAAGTTGCAACCAATTTCTCAAATAAACATTTAATTACAATCTCTAATTTAATTCCCACACGTTGGAATTAAATTCCAAAATTAATTCTAATTCTTTTATTTCCTTTCATTCTCTTACATCATGTTTAATTAATTATTTTAATTATTTAATAACTAAACTCAACCCCTTTGGATTAAATTTAATTAATTAAATAATTTAAATATAATTAATTAATTTAAATATAAACTTTTATCCACATTTCATTATTTAAATTAAATAACCATTAACATGATTTAAATGCAATTATTCTAAATATCTATTTCCAAATCAAAAATTCTTCAGAATTAAATAACATCAAAACAAGATAGATAATGGCTCGACACACACGCCTGACGACACACTAAGGCTAGGGTGTAAACTTGACACATGTTACCTAACTACTATCTCCCGCTCAACTTAACCGTTGGATCGACATGCTCAAACCTGTGAAACCAGGTGGAGTCGATGTCATGTACCTGCAATCTTGCAACCAAGTAAACAACATCATACAATATATCCAGCATATAATACACACCGTGAAGAAAGAATTACGGATTCGCAGGGCGCTCGCAAGCGAGTGATGCAAAACCATCCTCTTCACCAATACACTCATTGAAACTGACACTTCCATCATAATCCAATAATCTCATAATAACATCTCATGTTAACTCTACAATATCATTAATCCATAATGCATGTGAAACAATAATCAGATAACTACATCCCACAATAATAGTTGTCGGTCAATAGTAGCGATCAAAACATCATAACAAAATGTATCCAGTAACAAAGTAACTACAACCAAACATAGCATAAAGCAATTTGAACAAGAAGCAAAACGGAGGGGTATTACATTTGTGGTGAGAATAAGTTTGGTTCTTAAAAACCATACCCTAAAGGTTTGGCTAACCTTCACAGTAGTGACTAACTTAAACAAGAGAAGATATAATTCCCTTAACATTCCTACACACCCAGAAAAGAAATCAGAAAGTAATTTGATTATATTATTTGATCATCAGTCGAGTTGGTTACCCCAATTGGAGCATGAATACTATACCAAGCTAGTGCCATATTATGGGAAATGGTGACTCTGTTGGGAAATATTTGAAGAGGTAGCTATGGTAGATCATCCTACCTTGATAAAGTCTGGGAAGTTCTGAATTAAAATTTCTCATTTAATGTGAGTGGCGAATTTGAGGAACTCTATACTAGTGGAAAGTGTTGAAGAGGGAGCTTAAAGTAAAAACCAACCGGTGAAAAAATACTTCATATTATTGAAGTATTAGTCATCTACAAAGGATGTGGTGACTCTATGAAGAGAACCTGATAAAGTGTGATACCTGCTAATATATCCAAGCATTTTCTCTTGTTTTTATTTGCAAAAGAAAATAGATCTATATGGGTTCCATTTTTAAGAATTATAAAAGTAATGATATGTTCCCAATTAAGTGAATTGAAGCACTAAGAAAGGGAATAGTGGAGATTGTTCTACATGCTTCATAAATTGGAATTCGTAATATCTAAAATAAGAAGCATACCTATTTTGAAATCTGCCCATTAGAGAGATCTTAGATGTAGTTGTATTTGAGCTACGCATTGTAATATTTTAAGATCTTGATAAGAGCATGAAATAGGGTAGTGATCAACTATAGATTTGATGTTTAAAGTTTGTAAAAGGGTGTAAGAAAATGTATCATTTAATTGTTCATCCTTGTGGGGTGCATGATGTAAACATGAAGAGTGTGCAACCCCTGTCATGTCATCAAGGAAGTTTCTCTGTGGAAAGATATAGACCATTGAATTTTAATGGTATTCAAGGTTTCCCAAACCCTGTTCCTAATTAAGTTAGGGAACATTTGCCAAATTTCAAAGGGAAAAGATCAAAATTAGCATATCAACATCTACAAGAATTTTTTGATTTGATGGGAGATTACGAGATAAGTAATGAAGATGTTGTCATGAATTTCTTTGTTCAATATTTGAAGAAAGATGCTAGAGATTAGTTTTCATATTTTACAGTGTGTTCTATCTCTTCATGGAATGAGTTCATGGCAGCATTCATAGAGAAGTTTGGAGAAAGAATTAATCCAAATTCAATGAGACAAAAACTTAATAACATCCAAAAAGAAGAAGATGAGTTAGTCCCAACTTTCAACCTCATATTTTCAAAAAAAATAGGTGACATTCTTGAATGCACGAGACCAAATGATGCAGTGTGTTTGATTGTATACTTTGATGCATTTGATGAAGAAATGAGCTATCTGTTAAAAGATAAAGAGCATGCAACATTACATCAGGCATATCAAATTATCATGGATATTGAGAATAATTTGAAATATTCAATGATTAAAGGATACATGGATTCAAGTGTTGGTTATCTTAGCACATCTCATGCAAATAGAATTCATGGATCAAACAATAAAAATGCTTGCCAAGAGGGTGATGCTTTTTATGTTCAAAATTTTCCATCACTACAACACATAGATCATAGTGAGATCCAAGTTGAACATCAACAAAATTTTAATAATGTTGATAAGATGAATTTTATTCAAGAGTTATCTAATATGAAGAGGCACAAGGGAGAATCACCCTATGATTTGTTCTCAATATTTTTGAATGCCTTGTTGGAGATCCCCAAAAAAATTAGACTTGAGGATTCAACATACATTGAATTATTTTTTGAGATCTTTTAGCCAGGGTTGAGTACCTTTCCAAAAGAATTGAAACCTCACAGTTTTGATTAGGTACTTGAATGGTTAAAGAGTGTTGAAGGATCCCTGTGTGACTATGCACAAAATATGATATCTCAAGATGTTGATGGTAGCTATCTTATTGAGAAAAAATAGAAAACAGTGAAAAAAAGTGAAAATGGTATATCAAAAAATGAATTTCCATCATGTTGTATGGATGAAGATAGTGATTGTAATCAGCTTACAAGAAGAATATATGTAGATCTGTATAACAATGATGAAGATAATGATACACTTGCAAGTGTTTCTAATTTCTAATCACAAGTTAGTTGTCAAGATATTGTAGATGGAAATTTAAGCATTCACTCTAAAAAATCTGAGCATATTTTATGTAGTGATGAGTTTCCTTGTGATGAAGATCATGATGACAGTGAACCTAATTATTCTTTTGAGGGTTATGAATGCTCCTATGAGGAGGAGCTAGAGCTGTTTTCTTCACATGAAGGATGTAGTGATGTAAATGATGATGAAATCACTTGTTCACAAAGTTTCACATGATGGATACTTGGAATTTAGCTTAGGTTTGTTATCATTGGAGCATATTTAATCAATGGATGATAATCAATTTGAAGAAAAAAACTTGTGTGTTCAGTATCTTGAACCTAAGTATAGTGTTAAAAATTATAAAGATCTTGATGGTGCAAACAATGGTGGATCTCATGTTGGTGAATGTGAAATTGAGTTCTTTGTTGATGTTCCTTATCTTCATAGTATGATTATGGACATGTTTTCATCAAATTAGGAAAGCATTTATGTGAAGGAAAGAAAACATAATTGTTCAAGGCCCAATGAACAAATTTTAGATAACAACAAGTCTTTGACACATAGGTCAATATGCCTATCAACTGATAGTGTACATGAAGTTACTAGTGCACATGGAAGTATTTTTTCTAATCTTGTTAATCCTAAAAATGATGGCATTAAAAGTGATTCATATGAAGGTATTGTGGGTGTTGGTAGATATGATTTTCAGAACCTTGAAGCATGTGATCATGTGATTGAGTTGTGTTATTGGAATGATAATAAACTAACCTATGGTGCAATTCAGTTAAAGGATTTTCAAATGTGTGAGAATTATTTTCTCAACACACAAGAGGATTGCATATTGTGTGTAGGAAATGATGTCTTTATTGAGTATAATCACTATGAGGGTTTCAGATTTGAAGTACAAATGAATGATGAGGAGAAGACTTGAATAGTGATCCTTTTAGATCACACTATGAATTTTTCCACTTTCGGGTCCAATTTGATAAGAAAGTGATTGTGTATGAGAATGATCTTGTTAATGAAGGCATTGGAAACCATAGTGATGTGGTTAAGCCTGCCAAGGGTAGATTTTGTTTTCAGATAGACAATGGCAGTGTTTTCAGACATGGCTTAATACTGACAACAAAGAACAACATTTTCATAAAGGAAAACATGGATTCTTGCTTTTCATTTGATAGCCTAGGGCCATCAAATGTGGTTTGATAATTTGAATAAGACTTTGTCACCCAATGTTTTGGAACTTGGTGTGCTCTCCCAATGATTCTAGGATCTCACCATGCCTACGAGAGGCATGTGTCCCCAACAAGAGCCACTGATGGAACCCCTCAAAAAAAAAATCTTTGTTCCACCCTAAAAGTTCTAGAAATTTTGGATTGGCCCCTTGTTTATGATTTTAGATCATATTCTCATTAGTATGATAGGGTTTTATATCCTTACAACTTCCCAAAATTGGCCTATAAACCAAAAACCCTTGGTCATTTTAAAATTGCATTGACCTATTTTCCTCGTCCCCAGTCACTTAAGTGTCACTTGTGCCATTGAAGATATTTGTTTTACCAGCCCCTAATCTTAGGTTTGTTGGTCGGCCTAAGTTATTCTCACTTTTAATTTTCTTGTGATCGAAGGCTTGAACTAAAGATTTAAATCCTTGGCCTTTGTTTTTATGGGTTAGTGTCTCATTTACCTAGAGGTGGCCCCATTTTATGATTAACTTTGGTGACATGTGTAGAGAAATGGAACTTTGTGTTGGTCATCTAATTGTGGGAATTAATCCTAGTCATTCCCCAAATGCATTCCCTAGTCTATTTCTTCTTGTTGTATTCACACGGGCTAGCGAGTTTTGACCATGTGTCTGGTATACTGGTGGGCTCGGTCTCCTTGGTGAAGATGACTAGTGTTTTTTAAAAGAGGATCAATGACTGAGGAATTGAGGACATGGCCATATCTCTACCACTCCCTGCATGCACATTTTGTTTTGTTTTATGTTATTTTAAAGACACGAGCTAGCGGGCGATGGCCACATGGTACTACTTGATGGTGGGACTAGTATCTATTGAACGATAGCTGATGGTAGCAGAGGATAATCAATGATGGATGATTGAACACATGTTCTCATCAAATCCGTTTCTTGTGCAACTGTCCATTTTCAATAGTAAGGAAAGATAGTCACATAGGTTAATGGGTGGAGTAACATCTATCATTATGTGAGATTTGCTAGGTATTGGGGATGGCGATTTTCTTTGAAATAATTAAAACTAACAGTAGATGGCTAGTGATATGGGTAAGTCTTAAACACTCCCCACCATCCCTTGCTTTTTTTATTGTATGCCATACTTTTCAATGGGTACATGGGCAAGTGCCACACAAATTGCTCCTAAGAACTTAGAAAGTTCCTCATAAAGATGGATGTAGTTGGAGATATTGGTTGAGATATTTCTAAGATAAAAATAGTGCTAATTTAGAACTAATTCTTGAGCACACTTGTGATATTAATAAACAATTTTATGGCCATCAAATCTGTCAGAGGCTAGTACATGTGGGAAGGTAAAATTGAAGTAAGGCAGGGTACGAGAAAATATTCTAAAGATAAATCATGATCGTTCCCCGCTGTCCTGCTATGATGAATTACAAGTGAGCTATTTTCTACGTGCAAATGGGTAAATGTGACATGACATGTTTGGTTGGGAAATTAAGTGTATGGTTAACATAAAATTTAATAAAATACTTATCTCACTCGAGTCTCTTGATTTGGGATGAGTATCAAATGCATGCACTTAATTTTGTCATCATTAATAATTTGGAGTATCTAACCATTGATATTTAAAACCAGGTTAATTGATTTCCAATTCTCTCAAACAAGCTTTCCTGGAAAATTAATGCAAGCCTGCACCAATTTCCGTATTTAATGAGGTTCACTTGCTTGATTACTCCTACCATCTAATTGTGAAAATCTAAAATCTGAGAGAGGGAGTGATTTTGAGTTTGTTATTTCTAATTAGGGTGGTAAGTAGTAGAGTAAGAGAATGGGAAAGGTAAGCGTGAACATCAACTCGGTCCGTCAGTCCAAGAGGCTTAACCCTCTCGAATTTCAAGAATCTTCTCCTCAGGGTGAACAAGGTGGACCAGAGATACCTTTAACACCAATGAAGAAAAAAAAGATTCCAAAGATTCAGCATAGGGTGTTCTCAAAAGTGCCTATCACCTTAGGGGCCAAAATATCTCAGAGGAATTGGCCAAAGGAAAGGATAAGAAAGTTGAGAGGCTAGAAAGGGAAGCTTCTAGAAGGAATAGGTATCACTGCACTCACATGGGACATCATCATTCTCCCATTGAGGTCTTTGATGATTCTTCTGACAATGGAAATGAGACTAATTTTGGCTACCATCAATATCTCACAGCTATGAAGGATTGGGTTGATTCTGAGGACGACGTGGTGATGGATACTCCACTAAAAATAAGGACACCGCGTGGACACACCTACTTTGCTAATGAAAAGGCAAAGTGATATCCTATTTCTTTTCTCAGTGGGTGCTCAAAATTTTGGGTCATGTGTTTTAATCTGCTTTCTTTGGTTGGTGTGTTATGAAGTGGGTCTCCGGTTATTTATGCTCCTTGTGCTGATGGTGATGTTTCGTGAGAAAAAATTGATTTACATGTTTTGATGCTACCACAATGAAACTTTTTGATGACTGGTGGGGTTGCTCTGATTAATGGTTTCTTGAACTCTCTTTTTGTTCTCACTTGAATTAAAATGATGGTTCCCCAAATCAATTGGGGAATATTCTCTTGTTTTCTATTGAAATTAATTTTAAAATGAAAACAAAATGAAAATTTGTAAATGTAATTTAGCCTAGTGCTTGTTGCTCCCTTGTCTTATAAAAGGGATTCTAAGGTTGGTTACAAAAGAGGGGGTCAAGAGGTCGAGAAGTCAGGATGTCAATAGGTAGTTATTTTTAGAAAGGAATAGATACAAGGGAAATGGATACTATTTTTTTTAGTAATATGTTCTAGAAATGGATAAACCAATATGTATGGTTTTTGATAACAATACAGATAACTAAGTAATACTAAATTTATGTACATTTTCTCATGTATACAAATTATACAAGCTATGAATATGATAATCAATGGTTATCTTATTTGTCTCTATTGAATTTCAATAGATGTGTTGTTTTATTCTTGCTTATCCATTCACAAAATGTATGCGAATGCTTGAAATTAATAGTGGGTTTGATATAAACTTTGTATGAAGATTCTAGTAAGAAGTTAATTATGGAAATAACTGGTGGGAATATTGTAATGCAGTATTTTCAAGGCTGTGGGTATTTTTCTAAAATATAACATTGTTATCTAATCATATAGGTTTATGGTTTGACTTTGTTTCCCATAATATGGCATTGGCTTGGTATAGTATTCATGCCCCAATTGGGGTAACCGAATTGACTGATGATCACATAATACAATCAAATTACTTTTTGATTTCATTTCTGGGTGTGTAGGAATGTTCAAGGAATTATATCTTCTCTTGTTTAAGTTAGTCACTACTGTGAAGGTTAGCCAAACCTTTAGGGTATGGTGCTTTTAAAAATTAAATACTAAATACACACTAGTAGCTATGAACGTAGTTGTTTAGGATCACCCTCCTAGGTTTCATACAACCTAAAGTGAAGAAGTGAAGACCCAAAAGCCTTTACTTATGTGTTGGCCAATCCTTGCCCTTACTGATAATTGTCCTTGGCAATTTCATAGGTTTGTGATGAGAATAAGTTTCCAGTTCTTAAAAAATAACCAACAACACCACCGAGACTTCTTGAGAAAAGTCTCATTAAATAGGTAGCATTGTGTTGTACATCCATGCAAGCTACTGATAATTCTCACATGTGCTCTATTGGATCTCCTCTTCCTAGTATTTTTCAAATTTTGGTATTTCAAAGTTCTTGGGGAAAGGTATCATGGATAAGGAACTATCAAAGGGATATGAGCATATGTCTTGTATAGAATAACTCTTATTTGGATTTCCAATTTTTATGTCCAATATCCTTTGGTTGAGATTCTGGATTTGTAAGGTTACATTGTCACTTGGTGCATTCATTTGATAAGGAGAGACATTATAACCTTCTTTCCCCATAATTTTGTGTATGTAATATTGTGGGGTTTGTATATATGATGGCCTTTGTGCCATGTTGTGGGTGTAAGATAATGGATGGGGTTCTTGAGCACCGATGTGGGTGTGTTGTGTATTAATGGTATGCTTAGTTTTTTTTTGAGGTATGTTATGTTATTGCTAGGTTCTGTTGTGTTGTTGTTGAGGTATAATGTGTTGTTGTTGAGGTATGCTATGTTGTTGTTGAGGTATGGGTCTATACAGAATCATGGGGGTCCAAACTAGGCCCTTAAGTGGCAATAAAAATTTAGAAAGATAGACTTACTCAACTTGACATTAAAATTGAAAAATTTATTAACATAATTTAAAAATATGTAAGAAAAAAATATGTAGAAAATTGAATATAGTTTCTAAGATACTGTTCCTTTTTTGGAAAAATGTAGATCTATTTGGTGAAAATTTGAAATTTCAATGTAGTAGTACTAAATTTTAAGGAAAAAATAAAAAGGTGGTGTATGTTTGACCTACCTAAGTACAAGAAAAAGTAATGTATTTATTTGAAACTTTTAACATAAGTAGAGGACACATGCTCGAATGTGCCAGATTGTTTTTTGTAATTTTTTTGCAAGTAAATAATTAGTAATGAATTTTTAATTAAAACTTTTTAAAAGTATTAAAACTTGTTTTTCTAATCACCATAACTTGGTCTAAAATGTATGAAATTCAATTTTTCTTTTTTTTATCCTATAATATGGGAAGCATAGAATGTTCTACATCTTTCATATTCAAAATTTTGAAATCATTTAAGAATTATAGATTTTTCAAATCAACTTATCAATCTGGACTTTATTCAAAATATATGTATAAAATCAATAATAATTACTATTAAATTCCAAATAAGGCATATCTTATATTTTTGGAGAGTTGACAATTTTCTCAGTAAACCCTTTTCATTTCATCAAATTCAGATAAAAGAAGGTTGTCAACGATTTTTGGTCATATCACCACTTTTTGGACCCCCATGATCTTACACTCACTGGTATGTTATGTTGTTGTTGAGGTGTGTAGGTTTGGTATTGTGATGGATATTGTTGTGCACCAATGTTGTGTTGTGGAGGATTGGGTTCTCGATTTTGAAGGTGTGTTTTTTTTTGTGGTTGAACATATGCTTGATGTTTGGTATTGACATTTGGTGCTAGTGAAATGTATGTTTGATGTTGAGGGTTTTGAGTAGATGATGATCTATATTGATATTATGCGTTAGGATCATAGTATTGTTTTTGATGCATGTATTGAGTTTGATTTTGAACATTTGCTTGATACATGCTTTGATATTGTGGTGGCTATTGATATATGTGTTGTCCTTGAGGTGGGTTGTTAGCATGTAGTGGTGGTTGAAAATGATTGTTACTTTATTGGTTCACTACATGTTATTGTGGTTGTCTTGGTAGGAGATTTCCCATGTTTTGCATATTAGTATTGGAACCTTATTGTTGGGTGTTCTAAGATGTCTCATAGGTCCCATTGTATTAGTGTCAACATTATATGGTAGCATTTTTTTATTTTTCAAGAGGTTTGGATTCTCTTTCAAGTATGTTGAGCTACCATAGCTTGTTCAATTTGTGATGGTCTATATAATGGATTCTCCATATTTTGGGGAAAAGATTGGTCATTGATATGTGTGTTTGAGAACAATGGTGGTATCTTAGGATCTACCATTGTTTTGGGTATTTTACTTACCACGGATTTGTCTCCCCAAGGAATGAGATTTGGATCCTTAATAATTTCAATGTTAATGTCTATAGGTAACTTGGCCCCACTTTGTGCTAGCTTGAGGAAATATGTGTTAAGATCCTTCTCAATCATCTTGTCCATTATTTTATGCATTTTTGGATCTTGGGAGAACTCTAGAAGTACTTCATTAGTGATTTCCTTCTCACTATCATACTCCTCTATGATCATGTCTATAGGATTAGGAGGTTAATATTGTTTCCTTACAAATATGTCTTGATGTTTAAGGTGCATGTCAGCATCACTAGGTGGTTGACTTGGTTGTGCTTTAAATGCTGGTTGTTCTTTGGGAGTTGAGTATGTGCAAGGATCATAACCTTATGGTTGAGTTTCCTCATTGGTGGTATTGGTGTTTGGTACATTGGAGCTTATTTTAATGGCTTCCATTTTATTTTTGTGTTGAGATCTCGTTGTAGTCATAAATGAACTTAAATGACCTTGGTAAGTTTGAGATAACAACTTATGAAAATGGAATGACGTTGTGTTTTGAGGTTTTGTTTGATAAAAAGACGTAAAAAGGGGATGTGTGTATACCTTTTGGACAAAGTTTGTTGGTTTTTTTTATGGATTAATGTTGTGATATGTGGACGATCAAGCTTGATGTTAGATGGTAATATTTTTCTACTCAACCTTATGATAAGGAGATAAGTCGATTTTGTGTGATGTTTGATGTTTGATGTTTTGATTTGATGCTAGCTTAGAAAAAAAAAAATCACAAGACTCAAATCGATGTTTTGCTATGTCTTAGAGGATATGGTGCTTTCTATACTTGAACTAGCTATGAGGTTGCAAGGAAAGGTTGATCAAAAAATAATAACAAGACAACAGTTTGATTTCTTATGTTCAAGACTAGGTTGATGTTTGGTTGTTGATCTGGTGATGTTTGAAGGATTTTGATAAGCTATGGTTTAAATGTTGATTTTGATGTTGTTTCCAAAATATGGTAGTTATGAACCCTATGTAAATCAAGTCCCAAGTGTAGGATAGTGATGCTACATTTTGACTGATAGGTCCAATAATGTTTCTTTGATAATTGAATAGATTTTTTAGGCCAATATTTTAAAATCAGTTGTTTGAAAAATTTGAGGCAAGTGTTCAAGTAGGATGATAGCAGCTTCTTTCCAGGATGACACCGACAAGATTTTAGGACAATAGCAGTTTTTTTTTAAGACAACTATGATTTTTTTTACAAAAGCAACTCTATTTTGACAGTGACTATCATGCAACCAGTGATAGCAATAGTGGTCAAATGAACAATAGTGAGCAGAATTTAGGTCAACTATGGTAATTTTTTGAGACAATAGTAGTAAAATTTGATAGTAGTGGCTTTGTTTCAATAGTTTCCAACTTTCTGATGGTAGTTTGTTTGATAAGTTTGCAAGTTTTAGCATTTTATTAGTCTAATTTTTGAGATAAAAAAAGTGATAAAACACAACAAACAAAGTGTGAATTTATTATATTTTTTTAATGAAAATAGGCGAAAATCAGCCCAACTTATAGTGGCAATAACACATCGAAAAAAATTCAAGCAGTTCTATTCCTAAGGTCAAAGCTAGTGGTAACACTTTCAAGCCCACATCTTGGAATCTCCTTCAAATCAAGGGTAGGAACATCGAAAGGGATGTATAAATTTAAGTCTTTATGAGAGAAGATAGATAGGGGCCTCCTGGTATGGAAGGATAACCCAAATCACCCTTTCCTTGAAAAAGCTACAAGTAGCTTATGCTAAGCCAAGGATTTCTATCTCAGCTCAAGGGAGTTCATCTGGTGAGTTAAAAACTTTAGTGTGTGGTACGCATCCCTTGCATTGAAAATTTCACCAATACATAGTCAATTCATAAGGTAGGTAACTACAATAAGGTTATTAGTCATTGCTTGAGAACTTGATGCCTTGCGAGTGTCTAACAAGCCACTTAAGGCTTTAATAAATCCTACTAGGGGCACTATATACCACTTGGATACCTCTCCTTTCTAAATAGAATTCTTCGCAAGGTACTTGTTAGTTAAATCTTGGCTTTTGCCTTAACTTATTTATATAGCAGTTCAAGGGAAAACCCACTTTGGGTTGTGTTTGAGTTCTCATTTTTGGGATGTGTCTTGTAGTTAGGCTCGATCTATAAGGGAATGATGTAAAAAAATTCAAACAATTGAAAGTGTTTCTCATCACCTAGGCTCATCCAAAGATGCAGGGGGAGAGAATATGCACTTGGCTTGCCATTCATAGTGTAAACAATAGACAATTTATTGGAATTTAATTTTAAGCCTAAAAATGAGGTGTTTAAAGATAGAAATTCATGTTTTAAAAGAACCAACTTCAAATATTTGAGATTTCAAACAAAAAATGTCATAAACTAATTGGTTGTCATTACAATAAAATTTTAAACTAAAATGAAATGTGAAGATTGTAGGAAAGTTTTAATGCACCAAATATAAATTTTCAAGTTGTATTGTTTAGTTTTAGTGCACCAAGAGAACGTGAATTCATTTTAAAGCACCAAAATATAAATGTTTAAATACTTTTAAATTATCTACAAAAATGCTTGAAAATTAAAAGCCTTGGACCATTCATCAAGCCTGCAAGAAAATGAATAGTTGTTCAAAAAAAAAAAATGCCATGACCCTGCAAGATCTACACAAAGAATGTTAGACAATCTCACAAAACACAACAAACAACAAGTATTTAGGGTTCATTTGGAATCCAAACCAATCATCACATTGAGACGAAGTTGCATTTATCAACAAAAAGTTTGCATTGGATAAGGGCTATTCAAAGGTCTAGGTGGAGGGAGACTTCCTCAATATTGTCAATTGCTTACTTGGAAATCAGAAGCCAAGATGGACTATCAAAAATATTATGATGGATTCCATAATGATGCCAAGATCCATTGATGAGATCCATTCCGTGCATATATATAGGGAAGGTAATTCCCTAGTTGATTTGTTTGCAAATAAGGCTGTCAGCCTTAATAATTTCAAGGCGTGGGAGGAGTACACTCTCCTTCCTAAGGAAGCCAAGATTTTAATGTGAAATGATAGCTAATTTAGAACTTGTGGTTTGGTGTGATCGATCAATTATCACCCTCCTTATTACCACACATTTTGTGGATTATATTTTGCCTAATCTTGTGTTCATTCTTAATTCTGCAAGAGTGTTTTGGCTCTGGTATTTGTTAATGGTGACTGTTGAAATGGGTGAAGATAGGAGTAAATTCAAGCCTCTATCTTTTGAGGCTTGGAAGAAGAAGCAAAAAATTTGGAGAATTTTGAGGCATGGGTAGTTTACGCCTTTCCTAGAGAGGCTTCATGGCCACGACCCCAAAGCCTCTACGGAGTTGTTGGCATAATAGATGTTTGAAGATGAAGGGAGTGGAGTTTTTTATTAATGAATACTTTATTGCATTCATCACTAGGCTACCAATGGATGGTTGCAAATTTAACAAGGAAAGGAAGAGCAATAATGAGGCTATGGACCAATTCTTTAAGGACAATGAACAAGCAAAGTTGATTAAGGTGCCAACTTGGGGGTATGAATGAACTTCCTTGAAGCGTATCTGGGCTGAAGTGGCTAAGGTTACAATGCAGTATGTTACTCTTGAAGGTCATTTCATTACTATTCTAGGGTACCATTTTACCCTGCTTAATCATTTTAGACATGGCTTGCAAGTTTGTTTCTTATTTTTTCTCTTGCTATCTTTGGAATTTTTGGTTTATGCCCATGTAAAGAACCGTAGGGACCCTATTTTACATGAGAGCCTCATTTTTCTCATCATGGAGGATGTGAGAGCTCATATGCCAGCCAAGTCTATTAAGGTCAAGGAGAAGGCCATGAGTGAGGATTCATTTTTTAATGGCTCAAAGATGAGTGTTGATGGTGATGCTGACTAGAATGTGGAGTAGGATGACACTGTGGGGGGGTCCTTGTCCCTCATGGTGGATTCCTCTAAAAATAGAAAGAAGGGGAATTTAATGAAGAAGGGCCTCACCAAGAAGTTAGTTATGTAGAAATTGGATTCTTGTGGGTCCCTATCTAATGGGGATGATATTGATATTAGCTTTGGTGGTTCTCATCAATGGTAGTCCAAGGAGAATGATGTGCATCATGAGGCAGGCTCCATTGATTTTGGTAGTAAGGAAAAATACTAGTCTATGGAGGCTAGGATTGATGTGGACAAGGAGAATCCACATAGGGCTTCTAGAAGGATTGCTAATTTAAAGAAGTAGGGTTCAAAAAGTGGTAGGAAGGGAAAGAAGGTTACTCTGGAATAGGAATAGGTAAAGGATGTGGCAGGAACTAATGTTATTATTGATGAATCCCTTGCCTAGAATACTTCTCATGGGGAGGTTGATGGGGTTCCTTGCAATGAGGAGACCTTGGTTAAGAAAACTGTGAGGATGTTGGTGTGAACCCTAACCTTGGGAAGCCAAAAATGTTGAAGGTTAATCCTCTTTTTGAGGATTTTTCTTAGTTGAATGATGACAATACCTCCATATTTGAACTATTGGATATGGCTCGATCAGGTGCCACATGTACCTTTAAACTTGCTAAATGGGTGTTGCAGGAATTCAACAAGGTCAATATCAAGATCAAGGACTTGAAGGAGAACATGGAAAACTAGAAAAATGGCTCTTCTTCATATCTTTTCATTGAGAGTTTGGTTGATGTTACACCCCAATTGTGTAATTAGTATTTACTATTACTATGTAGGGTAAAATGTGAATGTAATGTGAATTTTGGAGATGAATAAAATATGCTCATACCTTGTTATCAATATGAATGTTATCTCATTTGATGTTGTTTCATTTGATGCTATCTTAGTTGATGTTATTCATGGTGAAATACTACATATATGTGAATAGATGGTTATTGAATTATTATAATTATAACTTTGGAGATGTTTATATGTACTTCATATGTTGTGAAAAATTGACTACCAGAGGCCTTGTGTTAATGGTTGTAGGTAAATGTTCATTCCTTCAATTGGAGGGGAAGTGTCACTTGAGAGAATATCTTGGTCAGTCAACCGGTAATGTAAACTATTTGAGAATATACACACACCAAAATAGATTAGTTGACTCTAGACATAGAAGTGGGAAGTTGGTAAGTCATCCCTAGTTTTAAATATCTACATTAGTAAAGGTCTTGTTTACTATCGAGTACATTTTGGGTGATGATTATCTGTTTGAGCTTGTGAGTTCCTTCCTTATATCACTATGATTGATGGGTGTTTATATATATATGTACATATACATATATACACGTGAGAACCCATTCTTGGAAAGAATGTATATATGTATATATATAAATATATTCATAACATCTGTGTGTGTTTGACTACCAAAATAATGGTCTATACTTGATTTTCGAATAAGTTATGGCTTTGTACAATATGAGTATTATATATCTAGATATATATATATATATACACACACACATAAGTACACATAAGAATTCATGCTTATATAGTAGAGTGTATATATGTATGTAAATATATATATTATATAGTACTATTTTTTGAATGATAACTCATTTGAATGCATTCATATGTCAGATGTATTCTTACTCGATTAACAACGTTATTGTTCAAACTATAAATAGATATGTATATGTACGTATATGTGAACATGCTTGATGATGCAATTAGACATATATATATATATATACATAAATATAAGATATATACATAAATACATGTATATGTAAGTATACATGAGCATAGAGGAAAATGTATATATTTATATATATAGTTGATATTATATGTTTACATGAAAGTAGTGATGTCTTTGAATATATATATGTATATATATAAGTTTCAGTTCAATAAGCAAGATGAACAATGTATATATAATATACATATATAGATATGGTGTATGTTTATAAACTTACCAATTTAGCAATTGGAAAAATAAGTATAAACTTGATTAGTTATATATACTATGAATATATGTATTGGCACAATAGACCGATTCATAAGCATATAGCTTGGTCAATATAGTGTGGTCAAAGAACTATATTGAATTGCATAGAAATTCCAATACAAAGCCTATGACCAACATTTAAATGATGGAGGGCTGGCTTGGAATAATGAGCCATTCTTTGACCCCATAAGACAATGATGGAAGTATTTGTCTATGTTCTTGACTAAAGTCTTGAACTATAAAGTGGCACATATATATATGGAACAAGTCTTAACTCAAGTTAATCACCACTCTATAACAACACATATATACATATGCTATTCCAAAGTATTATCAACAGTGATTGGCAGCCGAAATATTAAAGGTTATTTTGTAGATGATGGAGACTATGGAATGAAGGTCGATATTGACCATGTCAATGGAAACTGATCTAATAGCTTTTGACTACTAGTAAAAACTGATTATCATGGTAAATGGCACGTGATATATGGTGTTTCATTGCATTTGATATTGTTGGTTGTAGAATACTTGACCTAGTTGATGTCTTTAATGAGACCATTCTTGACTTTGTCTCACATATTAAACTGTTTATGTCGATTCATTTACCTGAGGGGTCGATAGAAACCTACTATCTTATAATGGAAGTTGAATGAGTTTGATGGTGCAAAATATGAGGGAAATAGAATAGTATATGACACCACCTTTGAGTTTGAATTGTTGTAGATGTCTTATCCTTTTAGCAATTCAAATTCTCCTTGTGCATTTTGATTAAGTCTTTGAACTGATGTCATAGAAACTAGTCAATTTGTAGGAGGATTTGTTGAGTCTAAGCTTATTTGTTTGCCACCTTTTATCTAATATGCATTACATGAACCTTATTGTCATTTTTCATACCTAAACTATAGGATTTGAGGTTTCTTATGGGTATGTGCAAGATCATGATGGGCCAAAAAGTGGCGATATGTAAGCTATATGATGGTCCATGTGGCTGACGACTTTTTTTTTACCCAAAATTGATGAAACGAAAAGGGTTTTTAGAGGAGATTCTCATATTTCCACCAATATAAATTGTGCTTTACATTGAATTTAATAAATAATTATTATTTATTTTTTATTAGAATTACGAATAAAGTCTTGATTGATAGGCTGATTGAAAAACATCTATAACTTTAAAATGGTATCACATTTTTTGAATCCAAAACATGTGTCACATTCTATGCTTTGCATACTATGGGATTAAAAAAGAAAAAAATGAATTTCATTAATTTTTTATCAAATTAAGGTGGTTAGACACTCGAGCTTTTATATTTTTTAAAAGTTGTAATAAAAAATTCACAATTACTTATTTATTTGGAAAAAAATTATAAAAAAATATGTATCACATCGGGACATGAGTCCTCTACTTATATCTAAAAGCTTACAAAAAAAATAATCATTTTATTGTGGTTAGGGTGGTCAGACAAACACCTACTTCTTATTTTTACCCTGAAATTTAAATACTATTGCATTGAAATTTCAAATTTTCACCAAATAGATTTTTTTTATTAAATAAAGGTCTAGTAGTTAAGAAACTAAATTCAATTTTCTATAGATTCTATTTTTACATTTTTTTGAAATATTATAGATAACTTATTCAAATTTTTATGTCAAGTTGTCTAACTCTGATTTTTTGTCTTTTTATTGCCACTTAAGGTCCTGTTTTTTCCATGATGATCCTGCACATACCCTTATTTGCTCTATAAATATCTGAACCATTCCATTGTGAGGAACACATCCTTTACAAGAGATTATACATCTTTTGCAATTCATATTTTTTTATTTTTCCAACCATACTTTTCTTTGCATTGAGAGAGAGAGAGAGTTCAATTGTGACATTATTGAGAAGCTGGTTTCAAGCTAATTGTTGTTGGGAGAGGGTTGCATTGTTTTCTTTAGTTGGAAAGTGATAATAAGCATGGGGATCTCTTCTTCTTTGTTATTTTCCTTTTGAATGATGTGTCTTGCATGCATGGTTGAGATTTCTTTCCCAGTATATTCATTAGAGAAATTAGAGAAGGAAATTGAAGCTATTATGCTATTTTCATATTGTGTTTTTAAATACTCCATGATAGGAGAGATTGCTTGACATAGGTATTCAAATATACTAAATATGTTTGAACATGGGTTTCTTAGAGATAGTTATTCGCTTATAGATATCTAGTTTGTTAGAGATGCTACTTGATTTGTGTCAATATAAACTCAAATAAAAAGATATTGTAGACACCGAAAATTGGTCTAGGCTTGCGAACATCACTTTTGACATAATTTTCTATATCCATGGTCATGATTAAATAATGTTTGTTATTTAATTAACCTTTCTAACACATATTTCCTCTATTAATTAAATGCCCCTTTTTAATTAATTCATTAATTCATTATTAAACCTTTATTCAACTTGATGAATTAAATAAATCATATTTATTTAATTATGTTGCGAACTAATTAATTCTTCCCCCTTTATCTATCAATTAAATAATTTATTATTTCATTCCCCCTTTATCATAATTTTCCAACTATAATTAAATATCTTTATTTAATTATTCAATTAACCCCCTTTATCTATAATTAAATATCTATTATTTAATTATTCAATTCCACCTTTACAACAATAAAATTAAATAAATTATCTTTATTTATTTAATTAAAGTCTCTTATTTTCAAATGTTGAATTAAATTAATATTTAATTCATATTTAATTAATTGCGTCACATTCCTCTATCAATCAGTTATCTGAGTCATTCACTCACCTTCTGACTCGAGATCTATTTTTAGTTCTCAAGTTATCTCTGTGTTTATCTCTGCGAGAAGAATCTCTGTCACTAGTCGATTAACTAGTTCTAACTCCTGTTTGCATTCGAATGCATTAAGTCTTTGAGTTCTAACTTTGGCTTTTGCATAAAAAGTCTATTTCTTCTATTTTTGGAGATTAAGATCTGAACTTGTGTTCTAACTCACATTCTAAATTAGTCTCTATCTTTAGTCTTTCCTGAACTCGTGTTTTGACTCACGTTCTATCTGAGATAGAACTCATATCGCATGGCATTCATCAATCTCATCCGTCGATCTCTCTTTCAATCTGAGCCGATCGTTCGAAAACCCAAAATCTATAAAATGGCTTGTCACAATCATTATTCCTCCTCCTGAAATCACATACTTTTGAGAAGAGATTCAACTTCGATGTTTTGCTTAGACACTCGACAGAATTATACTTGCATTCAAACACATAAATCTGAGGGCAAGAATACTGAAAAAGGTAAAATGGAGAAGAACAATCAAGATAATTCAAAAGGATGAACGTATATTCGGTGAGATCATTTTGGTTTTATTAGTTTAGTTTATTTCCTCGTTCTTTGTTGTTAGATTTTAGATTATTGTTTAGATTAATATTTAACTTTGTTATTCTAGTACTTGCAGAAAATCTAGGATGTTACATTTGGTGAACCTAACGTGAACATGCTTCAAAATCAGCACATATTTTCATCTTTCCGTTTTTCTGTTTTCTCTTCTTTTTTGTAGGTTTTTTGTATGGCGCACCGCATCTGTGAAAAACAATGACGCATCTGTCATCAAAAGCCGCATCTGTGAAGTCACGAACCACATCCGCCTATCAAAAAATTTGTGAACCGCATCCGCCTGTCAACAAATTCATGAACCACATCCGCTTTTCAACAGTCGAACCACATCTGTGGCTCCAAAAGCCGCATCTGGCTGGTAAAAATTTTTCACTTTTTTTTCATCGATTTTCGTGCATCCATATTTTCATTTTTCACTTTTTAGCTTGTTTGGATTTTCGCTAATGTTTGTTTCAGTTGTGTTAAGGAGGAATAATGTAGTGTTTGTAGGAAGAAGCATATAAGACATTTAAAAACCTAAGATAATTTTTTGCAGGATGAAAGCTGAAGAACAATGAACTACTTATGAATTTGCATGTAGGACCTAATGCCTTTGTGTTAATTCATTTATTTAATCAAGCTTTTGTTTGGTAGATAGATAATCATCATGTGGGATTAAAATGAATTTTTTGATTGATAGATAGCAAATTACCATTTGGATTAAAAAGAACCACTGTCTTCTTTGCTTGGTGCTTTGCGCGTATCTGTAACCCTTACGATTCAGTACACCGAAGTATCCTCTCCCCTTGCACAGTCATGCGATCCTGGGTGTAAGAGAAATGGTCGCTGACTCTAGAACTTGGGCTTGTCTTGGTGGGAAAAAGTACTCACCCCAAGATGACTTAGATCGATAGCACGCTAAAGCCAAGCGACTTCCAGTTGGTATAGAAAAGTAGATTCTTGGGGAAAACCCAAGAATCACGTGCACTATTCCGATGAGATGGATAGAAATGGACTCTCACCGATGTTGGATAGTGTCCGACAAATGGAATGCCCTTATTAAACACCTTGTTGTAGAGTTACCAAAATCCTACCTACTTGTTGGCACAACAGGGTCGACCCTGTGAAGCCGTCTTATATTCTTATAGTTTATGTGTGTAAATGAAATGTATGCCATGGGAGTTTCATGGATATAGTAGCTTGGCTACCCCGTATAAGTGAGTGTTGTGGAGGGGAGCTAGTGGGGTCAAGCTACTGGTCATTTGCTTTAAATATGCATAGTTGGAGAAATCCAAATAAGAATTCAACAAGTATTGTCCTAAAAGCCTAGGTTGTAACTATTTTGCAAGTCTTAACAATCCTTCCATCGCAAAAACTAAAAATACATTGATTGTTGTGTTTGCTCTTTGCTGTATTCATCAAAATATTGATCAAACAAACAAAGTCAGTCAACAACTTTTGGGAAAATTTCAACTTTCGAGAAAAATTCAACTGTCGAAAAACCAAGTTGCATTTGTCAATTTAAATGCCGCATGTGTATTAGCGAGTTGCATCTGTTAGGGGAAACACCGAATCTATCTATCAAAATTTTCACTTTGCATAGTCTGCATATCACGAGTCACAACTATCACATTCTGAGTCGCATGTGTGCATGAAAACCACATCTGTCAGTTTTCGAGTCGCATGTGTGCATGAAAACCGCATCTGTCAGTTTTCGAGTCGCATATGTGCATGAAAATCGCATCTGTCAGTTTTTGAGCCGCATGTGTATCGGTAAACTACATTTGTCATAGGAAAAACTATAACTATTAGAAACACCGCATGCAGTATCAAAAAGTTGCATCTATCAAAATCTGAACCACAACTATTAGGCGAACCGCATTTGCTTGTCAACAAAAAACATCAAAAACTGCGAGCTGAGTCCAAAACATCATTGTCATAATTTGCTATAGGTTCTTAAGATCAACCTTAGATTCGAAACTGGTAAATTTTGCTCAAAAATTTCCATCATTAGGTGTCATATACATCTTAGTTACCATCATTAGGTGTCATATCCATCTTAGTTATAGTAAACGTCTTTGTCATAGTCATCCTAAGTTGCATGCATATAGATACTCCCTAGGAAATTGCATATCGTAGAATAGATAACTTTCCTCGTCATTGGAAACATTCATGTGTCGATTTGTCAAAATCATTGAACCTTGTCACTTTAGTCCCATCTAGTGGATCTTTTCAGCTCATTTAGTCTAGTTTGAAAAATTTAGCTTGTTACTATCCTTGTCATACAATCAGGTTCCTTGGTCAAAACCAAGTCTTTACATGCATTTATCCCATAGGTGGTAGGTTGTACTATCTTAGACTCATTTATCATCATAGTCTACTCGCATCTTTCATATCGTCAGTCCTATCATACGTCATCTTGGTATATGTCCTTTTAGAAACCATTTTAGCTACATCATTTATCGTCAAAAAAATCCAAAAAAAACATAGACATAGGTCATATCAGTTTTAGACATAGTTTGCATTGCCCATTTTGAGCAACTTTTTCATTGTCGAAACAAGGTCCCAAAAGAAACACAAAGCAATGACAGACCCCAACGAATTCATCAACCCGTTCGGAAACCAACCGTCAGGAATTAAACAACCACACAAGCCTTTGCTAGAAAAACATGTCACTAGGGACACGCATGGTCAGATTTACATAGAAGTCATAGATGCAGAAGTCCACAATCCTAAATTTGCATCCTTTATGGATGAATGTTTGCTAAATGATCCTCAATGCTATCTAGTAAAGTTGCTAGTAGAAGGTGTCAAACTACCCATAGGATTTGATATTCGTACTTTGCAAACACAGTCAACTCAACCGTCCCAAACTGCAACGTCAACAGTCTCTATTCCCCAAATAACCGCAATGATACCAACGGGTATACCAACTCAAACATCATCAATTGTAAACACAACCCCTTTCAACATAACACAAGGTTTACAATTCACTGCAGGGGAAACTTCCTCCAACCGCTTTGGCACCAACATGACTGGTAAGAGAACCAAAGTTGGTGGAAACATACCTATACCAAGTTAGACAATTCAGATAGGAAGCATTCCTATTCCAAATCAGACAATTCAGACAGGAAGCATTCCTATACCAACTCAAACCATTCAGATAGGGAATATCCTTATACCGAATTAGAATATCTTGACAAGATATATTCCCTCGC
The DNA here is from genome assembly GCA_007115665.2 of Sequoiadendron giganteum. Classification (NCBI taxonomy): domain Eukaryota; kingdom Viridiplantae; phylum Streptophyta; class Pinopsida; order Cupressales; family Cupressaceae; genus Sequoiadendron; species Sequoiadendron giganteum. The sequence continues at coordinate 270,814,767 of CM021101.1, forward strand.
CCAATCACAACCCGTCATAGAACATGGCATATTAAAATACCTACATTGATCCAAATATCACAAACACCATGTCCTTGACACATGTTGATGTCCTTCAAAACAAGATGCAAAATCTTCAACAGCAGATGGACAACATGTCCATGTCTGGAAAATGAACTATCTCAACGCAAGACCTATGTCCATGTCCCTTTGACAAAGCGCTTTACATGACACCTTTCCCCCATGGATACATTATACCAATTTTGCTTAAGTATAATGGGAGAAATAATCCTATAGAACACATTAGAGAGTTCTCAACAACATGCATGGACATATCGTATGACCCCACATACTTGATGAGACTATTTCCACGAACCCTTGTCAGGATAGGACTGGAATGGTTCTCTAAATTACCATATGGTATATGATCTTGGGCAAATTAGCTGAGAAATTTATTGAACATTTCACCTTTAACATAGACAATGAGGTAACAATTGCAACCTTGTGCCACACAACACAAGAAGATGGTAAAAATTTCACCACTTTCTTCCAGAGATGGCAAAGTCTAGCTAGTAGATGTCTAGTTGAAATACCCAAAAAACAAAAGGTCACAATATTCCTAGAGAACATCAACCCCAAATTGCGAAGTGATCTAAGGGTACACTATTGTACTTCATTCTTAGACTTGGTACAAAAGGGGATCATCATTGAAAAAGGCCTTGTGGACAAAGGAGAAATAAAGGTACCAGGCAGAAATCTGGTTGTCCAACATCAAAATGCGCCAAATGATAGAAACAAATTCTGGTCTAGGAACAAGAATGTTACAAATGACGGCATTATTGATGCTAAACACGTACATACAGGACCAGTAATCACACTTAGAGGTTATAATTCCAATTAAGACATGATGAACAGTCCAGATCAACAAGCTAACTATGTCCAAAATTCACAACAACAAAGACCACAACAAAGGAGATTTCCTACACATGAATTTACACCTTTAGGACAACCAATCGAGACTATCTTCAAAGAATTGATTAAGCATAATCTCATCAAACCTTTAGAACCAAGAGAGTATGATCGTGGATAGTTCAAACCTTCATGGTGGGATGATAACTCTTTTTGTGACTATCATTGAACCAAAGGGCACAACCTTCAACAATGTCATCAACTCAAGAACATAATACAAGACTTTGTTGAAAAAAGAACCATAGAGGTTGGTGGGCAGAAAAACACTAAGAACAATGATCATAAGGTCTTCACGGACCCGTTACATGACCACACAAAAGGAAAAGCCTCTAGTTCGGGACCCTAGAATAATCCATCGGCCAACTATAACAATACCAAGTATGACAATGGTAAAGGAACGATCATAAACCACCTCTGAGCCGCAAACGAGAATGTCAATACTTTCACCATTAAGAAGCATCCAGAATGTAATGTAAACACATGTAGAACTAAGATTACTATTCCCGGTCCTTCTTCCAAGTTCAAGTACAACCTTCTCGATCAATTGAGTAAAACCCTTGCGCAAATATCTATCTTGGAATTGTTGACCTGATCACCTCAGCATTGATCCATTCTTGACAAAGCTCTATAGAACATAACTGTTCCTATAGACTTAGATGTCAATCATTTCAAAGAAATGGTGGGATATTTTACCAACTCGCATCATGCCACATTTTTCCAATAGGATTACTCAACTGAAAAGTCAGATCATAATGACCCCTTACATCTTGAAGTCTTAGTCCATCAAAACAAAGTCCGACGAGTCTTGGTAGACGGAGGAGCAAGTTTGAACCTGTGTACCCTTAAATTGGTTAAGGCATTAGGATTCTCAGAAGACTGTGTAGATACCTCTAAGAGTATAGTCATCAAAGCTTACAATGATGAGGAAAGATCGTCCAAAGGAGTTTTCACACTCCCTATCCGAATTGGACTAGCAATCATGAACACCAGCTTCCAAGTCTTGGATCTCACCCTCCAGTACAACTTGTTGTTAGGTAGACCTTGGATACATGCAATGAAAGTTGTACCTTCAACATACCACCAATGTCTTAAGTTCCCCTATAATGGCATAGAGATCACCATTGATGGTGATCCAGATCCTTTTCAGTATTGTACAAGCCTAACAGAAATTCCACAACGGCAAGTTTTGGTTAACCAAGAAGCTTCATCATCTACTTTGTCCCAATACATTGACCCCTCACATCTCACTAAGTCCACTTCATTCAAACCACCATCATCCACTCCTAAATTTGAGATCCAAGACAAAGGCTATGGTGAGTATAATATAAAGGCATCATACTGTGTTAGTGAACTAATTCCGCCTAAGGCATATGGCCTACCCATTGTAGATAGAAGATAGTTAGTGGTCACATTTCATGTTCCCCCTACAATGACATTTACCAAATGGGGAGAGTTAAGTGAAGAAATTGTGGATCAAGGTGATTCCTGGTTGTATCAAGAAGAACATGAATACCCCTCCCCATCTATTCAAATAGCCAAGGACCAGTATGGAAAAGGATTTAAGATAATGCAAAAAGAAGGCTATGACGGGCATAGTGGGTTAGGACTATATCAAAATGGAAGGATAGAACCAATTACTGTCTACCCATGACCGAAATATCTAGGGCTAGGGTGTCAACCACTTAAAATCGGGTTTCCTGGTACTTCGTCATCGTTTCAAGAGGAAGTGAATGATTACACAGACATCAAGACATCTCATGAACCACTTCCCCTAGTTTACGACAAACCTCTAGTTTACGATAAACCTCTAGTCTATGATGAATCCCCTTACTCAAGCGATGGTGAATGGAAGTCCTTTTCATCTACTAGTACTATGAACATAGATGCCCTATTTGGAGAATTGGACCTCAACGTTAAACCTGAACCAAAACCATCTAGTCCTCATCCTAAGAAGCACTGTCCAAACAAGAATGGCAAGAGAAATAATATTGGGAAACCCTTGATCATGCATCTTGGGCACCTGACGAGCCATCTTCTGATGAATCCGCCCTTACTATAGTCCCACATCAGAGTATACCTACACCTAGGAAGAAGAATAAGGAGTTAGTCCAAAACTTCTACGACCATTTCAACCACTCTGTATTCACCTTGTTAGTAGCTACCTTTAAAAACTTTGATGATGACATGCCCCTTATATATCCTAAACTTATCGACTAGGATCAACAAGGTACACCTATTATAGATACATTCGAGAATGACGAAGCAATTGCTGAGTTCATGGGACTTAGAGAAGGCATACCAAGAGGGGATCATAAAGAAAGTTTTACCATAGAATTGGATGATAAAGCATACTTTGGGTAGTCTATTTACACCTCTAGTCACAAAAATGAGGATGAAAAGAAAAAAGACAATAAAAAGAAAAATGATGAGTCCCTAGGTGAAAACTGAAAGGCACCTTTGGATGAAGAAAAAGTAAAAATAAAGGACGTATCCAAGGTGAAAACCTCTCAGAGGCACCCAAGGATAGAGGTTTAAATATTCTCCCCTTTGAATAGGAAAAGTCAGTGATGCTAGTGGAAGAATCTATTGAAGTCAACATAGGTACAAAAGAGAATCCTCGGAAGGTATATTTTGCATCTTCTTTAACAGAGATAGAAAAACATGAGTTTAAGGACTTCTTCACAAAGAGACAAATAAACTTTGCATGGTCGTATGCTGACATGCTTGGGCTGGATCCAGACCTAATATTGCATCATTTACCACTACATCCAAGTATCAAACCAGTCAAACAAAAGTTGAGGAAAATGCATTCGCAAATTGCTCTATTGATCAAGGTAGAACTCAAGAAACTCTTGGATGTAGGATTCATAAGGACAATAGACTATGCAGATTGGATATCAAATCTTGTACCAGTGACTAAGCCAATGGGGGGCATTCACATTTGCACTGACTTTAGAGACATCAATAAGGCATGTGCTAAAGATGACTTCCCTTTGCCGAATATCGACATGATAGTAGACCTTACTGCAGGATATGAGATGCTATCCCTCATGGATGGTTTCTCTGGATATAACTAGATTAAAATAGCACCTGAAGAGCAACACAAAATAGATTTCATGTGTCCATGGGGCACATACTATTGGAATGTTATGCCGTTTGGCCTTAAGAATGCAGGGGCTACCTATCAACAGGCCATGACTACGATCTTCCATGACTTTGTACATACTTTCATAGAAGATTATGTAGATGAAATCATAGCAAAATCAGAAACAAGGGAAGATCATTTAAAGGTCTTAGACAAGATATTCTAGAGGCTAGATAATTACAATGTCAGGCTAAATCCGAAGTAGTGTGTCTTTGGAGTCAAATCAAGGAAACTGTTAGGGTATATCATCTCTTGCAGAGGCATTGAAGTAGATCTAGAGAAGGTAAGAGCTATCACAAAAATGCCTCCTCCAGTTAGTATTGGTCAACTCAGAACTCTACAAGGGAGATTATAGTCCATTAGGCATTTCATAGTACAACTGGTAGATAAAATACATCCATTCCAGCATCTACTCAAGAAAGGAGTACCATTTGTATGGACCCTTAAATGTCAAGAGGCCTTCCAGAAAATCAAGGACTATTTGCTTACTCCACCAGTCTTAATGCCACCTATAGAGGGAAAACCATTGATACTTTACATCTCAACAACTCAGTCAGCATTAGGTGCTCTTCTCGCACAACATGATGATCAAGGTCATGAGAGAGCAGTCTATTATATCAGTTGTACCTTAGTGGGATATGAATTGAAATATAGCAACATAGAATTTGCATTTCTTACGGTAGTCTTTGCTACCCAAAAACTTTGGCTCTATATGCTCAATCGACAAACAATGTTAATTGTAAAGATTGATCCACTTAAATACCTCCTAAGTAAGGCAACTTTAACAGGCTGATTGGCTAAATGGGTTATGATACTTAGCAAGTATGACATTCAGTATGTCGAAAGGAAGGCTATAAAAGGATAGGTGATTGTAGATCAACTAGCTGATGCACCTATAAAGGCAGACCATCCATTAGTCACAGATTTTCCAAATGAATTTCTCTTCAACATTGACATTAAAACAGAATGGAAACTGTACTTTGATGGGTCACACACAAATCATGGTTCAGGAGCTGGTATCTTATTTGTCACACCTCAAGGTGATACCATTCCCAAATCATTCAGGATTGTTTTCCCTTGTACCAACAATATAGCAGAATATGAAGCTCTATTGAGAGGGTTGAAAATGGTAGTTCAATGGAAAATTAAGAGCCTACATGTCTTTGGCGACTCTCAACTTGTAATCCGACAGGTAAATGATGACTATGAGACTAAGGATGAAAAGCTTGCACCTTACAAGTGAATGGCTGATAGTTTCAAATAGTATTTCAATGACATAACTTTTCAACAAATACCATGTATCTAGAATAGAGTTGCATATGCAATGGCAATCATGGGTTCCTTATTGGATGTTCCAAGTAATGTGCCTAAGTTCGAGTTTCTGGTTGAACAACTTTTGATTCTCGCTTATGATGTCCCTGATACTGCGATAGTGTGTACCATTGTTGGTCCTACATCTCCTTGGTATAAAGACATATTCGATTACCTCACTGACCAAACCTTACCCCAAGACTTGTCCAATAACCAACGTCGAACCTTCATCTGAAAGTCAGCCAAGTACACCATCATCGGAGAAACCTTGTATAGACACACCTTAGATAACGCCCTTTTCAGATGTCTCAATTTTGAAGAAGCACAAACAACTTTGCAAGCGGTACACAAGGGTATATGCGGATCTCATTCGAGTGGTCCTACTCTAGGCCACAAGATTATGAGACTAGGTTACTATTGACCTACAATGGAGAAAGACTCATACGTCTTTGTAAAGAAGTGTAGACAATGTCAAATACATGGAGATTTGATAAGAGTGCCAACACAGGAGCTTCATCCAATTAATTCACCATGGCCCTTTGCCCAATGGGGACTCAACCTCATAGGTAAGATACACCCTCCCTCATCAAATGGCTATAAATTCATCATCACCGCCATCGAATACTTCACCAAATGGATTGAAGCTATTCCCATGACATACATAACTAACACAAAAATATCTAAGTTTATCCTAAACTATATCATTTGTCGGTATGGTGTGCCACAATCCATAATCACAGACAATGGCCGCTCATTCAAGAACTAAGAAGTATGCCATTTATGTGAAGAATTCCACATCAAACACCATTTCTCCACTTTGTATTACCCACAAGGTAATGGCCAAGTTGAGGCATCTACTAATACTATTGTTAGAATCCTTAAGAAGACTATCAATGATGCTGGTCACGACTGGCACCTACAACTTAATCCTGCCTTATGGGCTTATCGCACAAGCATCTGTACTCCCACCGGTGCCACTTCATTTTACCTCGTATTCGGGTCTGAAGCTATCTTACCTATTGAGGTTGAAATACCTTCTCTATGGATATCCTTGAAGAGTACTATGTCTCTAGGTTACAAGAGCTGGAATTGCTGGATGAACGAAGACAGAAAGCATTAGATCATTTGCAAGCATAGCAGAATCGTCTTTGTCATAGCTACAATAGGAATGTTCTCAATAGACATTTTGACATTGGTGACATGGTATTAATGGAGAATCCTAAGAACCATGCTGAAAGAGAAAAACTAGGTAAGTTCGAGCCTAACTGGTTGGGGCCCTATATAGTCACAGAAGCCTTTGGATCAGGAGCGTACCAACTCTCTACTCCCGAAGGAGAGCCGCTTTTGTCCCCTATCAACAATCTGCATCTAAAGAGGTTCTATGCTTAGTCTCTGAGAATCCATGATTGACCAAACCTTACCCCAAGACTTGTCCAATAACCAACGTCGAAACTTCATACGAAAGTCAGCCAATTACACCATCATTGGAGAAACCCTATATAGATGCACCTTAGATAACGCCCTTATGAGATGTCTTGATGCTGAAGAAGCACAAACAACTTTGCGAGTGGTACACGAGGGTATATGCGGATCTCATTCGAGTGGTCCTACTCTAGCCCACAAGATTATGAGACTAGGTTACTAGTGGCCTACAATGGAGAAAGACTCATATGTCTTTATAAAGAAGTGTAGACAATGTCAAATACATGGAGACTTGATAAGAGCACCAGCACAGGAGCTTCATCCAATTACTTCACCATGGCCCTTTTCCCAATGGGGACTCGACCTCATAGGTAAGATACACCCTCCCTCATCAAATGGCCATAAATTCATCATCACTTCCACCGCATACTTCACCAAATGGATTGAAGCTATTCCCATGACATACATAACCAACACACAAATATCTAAGTTTATCCTAAACTATATCATTTTTTGGTATGGTGTGCCACAATCCATAATCACAGACAATGGCCGCCCATTCAAGAACTAAGAAGTATGCCATTTATGTGAAGAATTCCACATCAAACACCATTTCTCCACTCCATATTACCCACAAGGTAATGGCCAAGCTGAGGCGTCTAATAAGACTATTGTTAGAATCCTTAAGAAGATTGTCAATGACGCTGGTCGTGACTAGTACCTACAGCTTAATCCTGCCTTATGGGCTTATCGCACAAGCATCCATACTCCCACTAGTGCCACTCCATTTTCCCTCATATTTAGGTCCAAAGATATCTTACCTATTGAGGTTGAAATACCTTCTCTACGGGTATCCTTGAAGGGTCATATTGACGATGAAGAGTACCGTGTATCTAGGTTACAAGAGCTGAAATTGCTAGATGAATGAAGACAGAAAGCATTAGATCATTTGCAACCATATCAGAATCGTCTTTGTCATAGCTACAATAGGAAGGTTCTCAATAGACATTTTGATAGTGGTGACTTGGTATTAATGGAGAATCCTAAGAACCAGGCTGAAAGAGAAAAACTAGGTAAGTTCGAGCCTAACTAGTTGGGGCCCTATATAGTCATAGAAGCCTTTGGATCAGGAGCGTACCAACTCTCTACTCCTGAAGGAGAGCCGCTTTTGTCCCCTATCAACAGTCTGCATCTAAAGAGGTTCTATGCTTAGTCTTTGAGAATCCATGTCTTAATCTAGAAAATACAAAAAAATAAAAATGAAAAAACAAAAAATGGTTACCTAGATGAAAACCTGGCAAACAGGCATCTTTGTAACACCAAAAAAATTGAGAAAATAAAAAAAGTAAAGAGAAATAAATCCTTTCAATAGTGAAAACTGCTTCGGTGGTGCTATGGATAAGTACCATGGTGAAAACTTGGCAAATAGGAACCATGTGTAGTCAAGCTCGCTCTTCCGTCTACCATCATTCTAATCAGACTTTTTCACCATCTCTCATAATAAATGGTTGTCTTATCCATTCCTTGGAATGATTGACATCTAGCGTCCATTCCATCACATTACCCACTCCATCTTCCAAATCTTATTCCCGACTGGGGGCAAATCCTTGTTCTATTCCCTAACACCTTGTACAAATGTCGCATCATCGAAAATGTCCTGAAAAATCCCAAAAACAGTAGAAAACTTCAAAAATCCAAAAAAAAAAAAAAAATGTCACAAAATCCCCCCAAAAAAAGAGTCAAGTCATCATGTCTAGTGAATCATGTCAAGTCAGTCATAGACATAGTTGAACTACATTGCCTCTATGACTGGGACATAGGCAAGGCCATCAATCGATGTGCCCTCAAGGCATTAGGTTTGTCAGTCTAGGTTTTTCATGTATCACACACATTTAAATCATGACACTTTGAATATTCAAAGTCGTTGGTCATGTCAAACTATGAGGTCTCTGCGTGTACAATGTAGGCAAGGCTAATCAATTGATGAGCTCCCGAGACCACATTAGGTCAGTCCAATAGGGCTCATTCAAAATCACTATCACACAAGTTGCATATCATAGTTTAGGGTATCATTCCATGTCATACACTGTCTACACACACACACTTTTATTATTCAAGGAATCAAAACATGTCATGCATCAACAAGGCAGAACATCTCAAAGTCATCAAGTCAATATCAAACACATTGTCAAAATGATCAACCTATGTCTAACGCAAGGTATGTCTTTCTTGTCAACAGACGTCATCAAATTGTCATAGTCTTATGTGGCTTGTCACTTCAACGTCATCAGGCTCCAACATCTTATATGGCATGTGTCTTTTTGAAACTAGGCTTTGTCATGCCTTATACATAAGTCACCAGGTCAAAACCAGACTCAACGTCTTATGCGGTATGTGTCATCTTTCACATTACACTATGTCAAACATCAAACAATCAAACAATCCCACAAGATCAAGTTTTGGTGAATACTTTTATTTGGCTTTATGACTTTATATCTTATTTTGTCTTATCTTTTTATCGATTTGTGAATTAGTCCAGTTACTAGCTTTCTCAAGGATGTCCCTTGAAGGATTTAGAGAAGCAAGGATGTCTCAGGACTCTTTTTCTTTGACTGTTGTCTGTCAACTGTCTTTTTAACATTGGTTTTTTGAGTCAGGTTACTAGTTTCCTCAAGGATGTCCTACCAAGGATTTAGAGGAGCAATGACATCTCGTGACCCATATTTTATTTGTCTATTGTCTATGGTTTGTCTTGACAAAACGACTGGGGCATCTTGTCCTTAGTCTGAGTTAAGACACTCCTTGTCTATGAATGTCTATGAATGTCTATTTTTCATAGATGGATGACTTGGTACACTATGGTCTATCTCATATCATAGTGTGTACTATCCATTTGTGTCATGTCTAGCCCAATGATGATAACAAAGCAAGTATAGCATATTTGGCACAATGTCAAAGATCATATTTTTATCAATCAATAACCATTCTTTTTTAATACTAACTTTTTGAATTATCCATGCTAACATTTCTTCTTTTCTGTATCTTCACCACCATTATCTATCCATTTAGAGAGCACACTCATGTTCTTCAAACCTGCCTATCCTCTCAAGGGGGCATACTACTACCTCCTCGTCATTCTCCCTTTCACTGGGGCATATTTTCTTTGACACAATGCCGAAAAAACGTTGTATCAAAGAGGGGCAAACTGTAGACACCGAAAATTGGTCTAGGCCTGCGAACATCATTTTTGACATAATTTTCTATATCTATGGTCATGATTAAATAATGTTTATTATTTAATTAACCTTTCTAACACATATTTCCTCTATTAATTAAATACCCCTTTTTAATTAATTCATTAATTCATTATTAAACCTTTATTCAACTTGATTAATTAAATAAATCATATTTATTTAATTATGTTGAGAACTAATCAATTCTTCCCCCTTTATCTATCAATTAAATAATTTATTATTTTATTCCTCTTTTATCATACTTTTCCAACTATAATTAAATATCTTTATTTAATTATTCAATTAACCCCCTTTATCTATAATTAAATATTTAATATTTAATTATTCAATTCCACCTTTACAACAATCAAATTAAATAAATTATCTTTATTTATTTAATTGAAGTCTCTTATTTTCAAATGTTGAATTATATTAATATTTAATTCATATTTAATTAATTATGTCACATTCCTCTATCAATCAGTTATCTGAGTCATTCAGTCACCTTCTGACTTGAGATCTATTTTTAGTTCTCAAGTTATCTCCGTGTTTATCTCTGCGAGAAGACTCTCCATCACAACTAGTCGATTAACTAGTTCTAACTCCTGTTTGCATTCAAATGCATTAAGTCTTCGAGTTCTAACTTTGAATTTTGCATACAAAGTCTATTTCTTCTATTTTTGGAGATTAAGATCTGAACTTTTGTTCTAACTCACGTAGTAAATTAGTCTCTATCTTCAGTCTTTCCTGAACTCGTGTTCTAACTCTCGTTCTAACTCACGTTCTATTTGAGACAGAACTCATATCGCATGGCATTCATCAATCTCATCCATCCATCTCTCTTTCAATTTGAGCCAATTGTTCGAAAACCCAAAATCTATAAAATGGCCTGTCACAATCATTATTCCTCCTCCCGAAATAACATACTTTTGAGAAAAGATTCAACTTCGATATTTTTCTTAGACACTCGACATAATTATACTTGCATTCAAACACATAAATCTGAGGGCAAGATTACTAAAAAAGGCAAAATGGAGAAGAACAATCAAGATAATTCGAAGGGATGAACGCATATTCGGTGAGATCATTTTGATTTTATTAGTTTAGTTTATTTCCTTGTTCTTTGTTGTTAGATTTTAGATTATTGTTTAGATTAAGATTTAACTTTGTTATTCTAGTACTTGCAAAAAATCTAGGATGTTACAGATATCATATTGACAAGAGTAGGCTCATAGTGTAAAACCTTTTATTCAAAGAGTAATACTCTCGAATGGAATCATCTTTTGGATATGACAATTCTTTGATTGAGACAATGCAATGTATTTGTATTTACTCCATAGTAGGAGATGGGTGTTTATCATAAGTATTATATACTAGGTGTGATTGAAAATGAAAGTAACATATGGTACACTTAGCTAAGTTATTGATTTAACTACGAAAGCTTGTGTTGACTCCTAAGAGAGATAATACAATATGGGATGGTGTTTTGTGTATTAACGAGTAAGGTTATTCCAAGTATATAGGTTATATAGGATGAAGGTGTTGAATTCTTCCATGGCATTTGTCCTTGATGTCAAAACTACCCTAGGTTGGTGTCTTGGCTTTTAATAGTTTGGTCTTATTATGGCATTTGTTTGGCACATTTTTTATTTGGTTTCATGTGCAGAAATCTTGGTTACAAGTTAATTCTCCCATGTTTAGGTAATGCTCTCTGGTTCTTGGTGCTTGAGTTATAAAATGCAAGTGGTTTTCATGTTTTAAGAAAACCCTATCGGGTTTCCTTAAACAACTGATATTGGCTTGGGTGAAAAGCATATTGAATTTAACTTGAACATTTTCCTTCATTATACCTCATAAGTCATTGGATATTATTTGGCACATGATATGAAATTGGTTATTATATTGCATTCGGGCTTTGAGAAACACATTGATCAATCCCATGCATGTGTTTCGATTCCTTGGTCAACACAAGTCTTTGGGTATACATATCTTAGAATGGTGGCAAATCGACCATGGGTAAAGGTATAAATTTTTGATCTCTTATTAGCATTTGAATCAGGTCTAATGATGGCTAAATTATGAGTCTTAAAAGCCGACAATAGTTATATGGTTTTGATTAGTTTTAATAATTTCACCATGGAAGTGACTTTGGTTTGTTTACTTGGAAACATATTTGTCAAAGGAAATCGACATTTGGTAGAAATAATGCAAGGCATCATTTAATCAAAATTTCACATGGTAAATAGTTGATAATTTGAAAGTTGTGTGTTAGTCGACATGCATAACTTTGAACAGCCACAGACTTCAATTGGCATAATAATTTTTTTGATTTATTAATTACAGTCCTTTCAGAATTCAAATGATATCAATCTTGGTAAATTTTTTTGATTGATTGCTTTGGAAGTTTAGGGAAAAACTTGTGCTTCACTTGTTCGAGGGTTTGGAACCCTATTTTGGCCGCCACTATGGAATCATGCTCTCAGCCATTTCACTATGGATGTTGTTGGTTTACTGATCTTTGACAACGTATAGGAAAGATTGGAAGACCATGACAATGGTCGATTCACATGTCAGTCTCCTTCCATCGGGTAAGAGCTCGTTTTGTGCAAGAAACATGGATTGCTCAGCCACGCTGAAGATCTGGTAAACACCTTCAAGATAGCATCTCCATCATTACTCCCAGGTACTCATCTTCCTAGCTGCCCAACAGATCCGTTACTTCTCAGGAAAGGTTAATTTGAGTTAAGCTTTCTATGCAAAAAGAAAAGTGAAAAATGAGTATTCCTTCATGAAAAATCTAAAATGATTGCTCTAAAACGTGACTGCAATTCTATTGAAGGTTAACTTGTCTATTTTAAAGGGTTTGTGATTTATGTTTGTGGGTAATCATAATATCTTTGAATCTCTTTAGATCCTTCCTAGAATCTTTGGTAACTACTCTTAAAAGCATGATTTCAATTACAGTGCTTAGTTCGTTCAATTACTTAATATTTGCAACTGGTTTATTGGGTATCACTCATGGTATATATTTTATTTTTATGCTCGGTCATTAAGGAAAATGTGTGCAGGCTGCATGTAAAGATTAATGCTCAGTTTCCTCTCTATTTTTGGCATACTATTCTTCTCTTCCTATCTAGAGAAAATATTCTACTCTAAAAGAACTTTTTCTTAGCTGAAAAGCAGCCTAATGAGAAAGTGGATAAATATCAAAAAGATCACCTCTATATTGATTGGTTAAAAAAAAAAAATTAGCTATAACTGAAAGTTGTAATTTTCTTTGAATGTAATGATGTAATCTGTAAAGAGACAAAAACCTAGAGATTAGGGCTTATCATAACTGAAAAACCTGAAAAGAAAATGAAAAAGAAGTGCAAAAAAATAATAGTTTTGAATGAGATATAGCGTATTATCCTTTATGCTAAAAAAATTGGAAAACATAGTGTGTTAACTGTTTTGAACATATCATGAGAAATAGTATAAAAACAGAAAGTGAGAGTTAATTGTTCTGTAGAAGAACTATGAGAAAAGTATGAAACAAAAAGGGAAAAACTAGTGTGAGTACATCACAGTGATTGTATTGAAAAATGTTGAGCTCTGAGATTGAAAATCTGAAATATGAGTTGATAATCAAGCTGACTTAAGGCTTGACAATGGCTGAAATTCTGAAAGTTCATTTTTAGAACTTTGAGGATTTTAGATATTGTCTATCAAGAGGAACTTGATAGATAATAGAGAAACAAAGAGATCCTTTGTATCATTGTGTGATTTAATGAAAACATAAAAGGGGTTGGTGCTCCTTGAGTTGGTGCTCAGAAATTAGCCTATAAGGCATTGTAAGCAGTGGTTTTGAAATTAAGCCAATAAGGTAGTTTAGGAGTGGTTTTTCTACCCGAGGAGGGTTTTCCACTCAGAAACTTATGTGTCTCTCATTTGTGTGATTTATGTTTATCTTGCATAATCTTTCTTTCAGTCATTTATGTTATTGTTCTCATTCAGTTGGTCAATGCTTTGATACTTTAAGGTTGTTTAAAATTTTAAAGTCAATTTGCTCAAGTCTGTCATGCAAGTTTAGATTGTGAAAATCTAATGCAAAATGTATTTCATAAAGTGAATTAACTTTTTCATTTTGTGCTCATTATATGAATGCTCAAAATTCTGTCAAAAGCAAGTCAAAGTTGCATATTATGAAGTTTTATAGTTATGATGATAAAGCACAACAAGATTGTTCATAAAGCTTTAATTGAACAATATCATATGATGCTTTTAATATGGGTTGTATAGTCAAGTTTCATGGCAATCTAATCTAAAGTGTTAATGTTCACTTGCTTAAACAAATCTATCACTTTGGGTTAAATGAGTAAAAGTTTTATTATTCTTTCAAAGTTAAAAGTTAAAATTATTCCACTCTGATTCCCCTCCCCCTCTCAGAGTGAATCCACTTCCAACAAGTGGCATCAGAGCATAGGGTCTTGCATTAGGTTTCATACCGAGGATTGTTTCTTTTCTTGGAAGTTTTTTTTTGGTGTGTCGTGGAGTATTCATCATGGATAAGTACAAAAGGAACAAAGGTCAAAAGAAAGCTACTTATGTCAAGCAAACAATTGATAAATCAACCCCTGCCAAGTCCAATGAAGTTTTTTCTCAAGAATTTCCCCTGCCAGTTAATACTAAAAGGGATCATGTAGTTGATGAAGAAGATCACTTAGTAAGTGACTTTGAACAAGAATTTGGCGAAAAGGATTATGAAGGTGATGAGCTTGAAGTTGATTTGGAGGCAGAACATATTGCTCCCTTAGATGAGCTTAAGAGGATTAGAAAAGAAAATCAAGATCTTAAGGTACGCTTACAAGAAAGTGTCAGTATCAATAAAGTTGTAATACAAGCTCATAGTGATGATAAAAAGATTATTGAATTACTGAAAGCCCAAATGGTTGACAAGAAAAAGACTGAAGAGGGATTAGAATCCATGTTAAAAGACAAGAATGAATTATGTAATAAACTAGAAAATGAGGTTGCCTCATTAGAGAAATGTTCAGACATTAACTCTGTATTAAAAGAACTAACTCTTAAAGATGTTTAATTAACTGATCCTAAATCTTTGTTGATAAAGATCACCATCACATGTTGAGATGGTTTTGTCATTTCATATCTTCATGGATCTTTCACAGTGTTTCAGTGATTGATATATCTTAAGTCTTCATTTGGTTCATTTGTTTCAAATTGGCTTGACATCATAATCGACATCTAAAGATGAAACATTGATATTGATTAACAGTTCTTTGTTCTCTAATATTGTTACATAGGAATAGTTAGCCTTGGTGTGCAGTTTTGGTTATGAATCTTTGGCAAGTTGCTTGGATAGTGGAAGTACAGTGATGTTGAGATTTGCAACCTTCTAATGTTGGTTTCTTAGTCATTTTTTGGTCTACTCTTGATTTCAAACCCGAGATTGATATATTTGTTTAGATTTATGAGATTAAGATGATATCCATTGGCATTCATGGTGTGGCATCTTACATAACTTATTTCTCAGGATATTCATGCTTCCTTTTCATATTTCTCCTTCACAATGCTTATGTTTTTTATTGGACTGACAGTGAGAATTATGCTACAGGTTGTTAAGGATCATGAATTTAGTTTATGTTACAGGTCACAGTTTTGCATGGGAATGTATTTGTTTCAGGTACAATTTGATTATCAGTCAGAAAATTGAAATTGAAGAATGTATAAGGATAGCAGTTGTTGCAAGGTTTGATTTGGAAGTTAAAAGGATTGAATGTCTAAAAATTGAAGAAGAATTAGTTGCATTAAGAAATGAACTTGAAAGTGTTAAGGTCCAATTGGATAAAAATCAAAAATTTGATTGCAGTACTAATTTATTGAATGAGATGATTGTTAGACAAAAGCGATTAAAAGATCCTACAAGAGTGGGATATGAAGTTGGACAAGGCTCTACAGAAGAATCTAAGAGTGAAACAATTTTTACTACTAGAGATGGAAAGTCATTTACAACTAAGAATTCTCCAAGATTGAAAGTTGATCTCGGTCACCATATTGTTGTTGCTCGGATAGAAGAAAATTGGGTTAGGACAGAAAGACCATCAAGATCTTCATTTATTAGGTATAACCGCTCTCAATTTCATGGATATTTTCATTGTTGTAATGCTTATGGACATAGAGCAAGAAATTGTTGGATGAATAAAAGTCATAATCATGTGAAAAATGTCAAGAGAAGTTCATACAATGCGCCTAGAAGAAATTCTTCTCACTATGGTCTAGAAAACACTATTATATGTTATAGGTGTAATAGGTTTGGACACAAAGCACAGTGGTGTAAGAAAATATTGGTAAAGCCTTCTAGGGACTACATGTTCAAACAAAACAAAAAGAATACCGTGATTAAGGAGAAGACAAAGTCTATACAAGTATGGAGAATAAAGCAAGAAAAGAAAAATGAAGAACTAAATATTTTGCATGTTGCACAAGAATCATCTTTAAGCATTTGCAAGGTTGTATGAAGATAGGGGGAGATTTATTAATGCTTTTTGAATAAACCCCTTTGATATAAAATAAAAGGTAGTAGAATCTTGTTGTTTCATAACCTATTTATCATCAAAATGCAAGACACAAATTTTTTTATTGTCTATGCTGGGAATAATAGTGACAATGAGTTGATGATAACTATCTTAATGCAATGATCCATCTATATCATCATTAAGTTAGAGCATGATTTCTCATATGCCTATTGGTGTTGCAACAGTTGATACTTTTTGTTTCTTTGGGTGTGTCCATAGTAAAAGATACTTTTGACACAATTACATTGTCGGATAAATTATTATTGATCTTGTTTTGCTGTAATGCATTGCTTGTGCCAGAAGGATCAATATTTTCTTTGTACTTATCAGAATAGGTGATGGTTTGTGTTACTCAAGAGATTCATGAGGTCAAGATGCTTGAACAGTGAAGCAATGCTCATTTTTTCTTTGTCATCAAATCCTGTTATAATGTCTCATCATTGTTCAATACATTGAAACCATATCTAACAACAACTTGATAAAATTCAGTGCCTTGATTTATATGAATAATGTTTCAGCAACAGAGTAGGTTAAGATAGTGAATTTTTTGAGGTCTTAATTGAAATAATGATAGAGGCAATTAGTAGAAAAACATTGACGATAAATGTTGAGTTCTGCTATGTTGTTCTTGGAAAACATGAACAACATACTAAGTAGTTTCTATAAAATCAGTTTTCTAAAGTTTTCTTTGCCGGTGTGGCATTTTTGACATTGATTATGCTGGTATAGTATATGTGTACTTGAGAATAGACAAACAAAATTGATGGATGTTTGGGGATTCTTGGATGATAAAGATTTCAATATGCATCTAATGATCAATATTTTCTCTTGAAAATTGAATTTTACATGATACTGATAGTTTGGTGGCTTGAGATATATGTAGTGGACTGTATGCTACAGATTTGGCTACTTTGTGTTATTCTAGTAAAAGATGTTATTCTAAAGAACAAGGTTAGTTGCAATGAAAATGTGCTGGCCTAATTATCTTACTACTAGTTCCTTAAGTAAGTATTGAATATGTAGTGGTATCTACTTGCTTGGTGATGTATATAAATATGATTTGGTAGTAGTATACTTCAGTGTTTCATTTTCCAGTGAATTTGATCATCATACTGTGTTTTATTATGTTCATGGAGAAATGTGCAGTAAGTTATTGAATCAACGATAAAGATTCACTGATTGAAGTTGCACATTTTCAATAAGGTTGAGAAACAAATGGTGTCTTATGGATCATAAAGGATTTTTGTGAAGCTTCTTTGTAGGGGGAGCTTGGTTCTATGGGTGCTCTCTTACAACTTGCTTATCATTGTTTGTTGCTCAAATTGTATTTGCAGTTGGTTTCATTGGTTGTTTGGCTTTCAGATGTTTACCGTGGTTGTTTGTCTTTGGTAACAATACTGGCTTTGATGACACATTCACATAATCTAGGTGGCACATACTGTGAACAATTGGTTCTTGGTTCACATGTTTCATGGAAAGCACTTAGCTATTATATGTTGGTACTGATGTTTGCCTTATGTTCATTACAACAAGATATGCATTTGTGCATGGTTATTCATACTGGTAATAGTGTGTTTATAGTTGAAAATGGAGGATGAAGTTTAATATAACAAAAATATGATATGTTTAAGTAACTGATCCTAAATCTTTGTTGATAAAGATCACCATCACATGTTGAGATGGTTTTGTCATTTCATATCTTCATGGATCTTTCACAGTGTCTCAGTGATTGATATATCTTAAGTCTTCATCTGGTTCATTTGTTTCAAATTGGCTTGACATCATAATCAACATCTAAAGATGAAACATTGATATTGATTAATAGTTCTTTGTTCTCTAATATTGTTACATAGGAACAGTTAGCCTTGGTGTGCAGTTTTGGTTATGAATCTTTGGCAGGTTGCTTGGATAGTGGAAGTACAGTGATATTCATATTTGTAACCTTCTACTATTGGTTTCTTAGTCATTTTTTGGTCTACTCTTGATTTCAAACCCAAGATTGATACATTTGTTTAGATTTATGAGATTAAGATGATATCCATTGGCATTCATGGTGTGGCATCTTACATAACTTATTTCTTAGGATATTCATGCTTCCTTTTCATATTTCTCCTTCACAAATGCTTATGTTTTTTGTTGGACTGACAGTGAGAATTATGCTATAGGTTGTTAAGGATCATGAATTCAGTTTATGTTACAGGTCACAGTTTTGCATGGGAATGTATTTGTTTCAGGTACAAATTGGTATAACAAGTGACCATGGTATTGGTTCTTAAAAAGAGGATTCCTCTACATCCACATCAAAATAGAGGTTCTTGAAAGTATTGGTTCATTTTTTTCTATTCATTGTTTTGGTAATCATAATGGCACATATTCTTACCTTCACCAAGCACCATAATTTTTTTTTGATTCACTTGGCTTATGGTATAGGGTCTACATTTTTTTTTGCGTTCTTGTTATATCTACATCTCGGTATTGATTAGTTGTTGTACTTCATGGAGAAAATGGGGAGAAAATGGTTGTTGTATATCACAGGTTTCTTCCTTTGTCCTTGTGACAAAAAGGGGGGGAAAATGGTGGTTTAGATGGCTCAGATTTTTTCCATCAAGGACAAAGGGGGAGTTTGTTGAATTCTTCTATGGCATTGTCCTTGATGTCAAAACTACCCTGGGTTGGTGCCTTGGCTTTTCACAGTTTGGTCTTATTATGGAATTTGTTTGGCACATTTGTTATTTGGTTTCATGTGCAACAATCTTAGTTACAAGTTAATGCTCCCATGTTTAGGTAATGCTCTTTGGTTCTTGGTGCTTGAGGTATAAAATGCAGGTGGTTTTCATGTTTTAAGAAAACCCTATCGAGTTTCCTTAAATAATTGATTTTGGCTTGGGTGAAAAGCATACTGAATTTAACTTGAACATTTTCCTTCATTATACCTCATAATTCATTGGATATTATTTGGCACATGATATGAAATTGGTTATTATATTGCATTTGGGCTTTGAGAAACACACTGATCAATCCCATGCATGTGTTTCGGTTCCTTGGTCAACACAATTCTTTGGGTATACATATCTTAGAATGGTGGCAAATCGACCATGGGTAAAGGTCTAAATTTTTGATCTCTTATTAGTATTTGAATCATGTCTAATGATGGCTAAATCATAAGTCTTAAAAGCCGACAACAGGTATATGTTTTTGATTAGTTTTAATAATGTCACCATGGAAGTGACTTTGGTTTGTTTATTTGGAAACATATTTGTCAAAGGAAATCGACATTTGGCAGCAATAATGCAAGGCATGATTTAATCGACATTTCACATGGTAAATAGGTGATAATTTGAAAGTTTTATTTTGGTCGGCATGCATGACTTTGAACAGCCATGGAATTCAATTAGCATAATGAGTTTTTTGATTTATTAATTACAGTCCTTTTAGACTTCAAATTTTATCAATCTTGGTAAAGGTTATTGATTGATTGCTTTGGAAGTTTAGGGAAAAACTTGTGCTTCACTTGTTCGAGGGTTTGAAACCCTATTCTGGCCACCACTATGGAATCATGCTCTCAGCTATTTCATTGTGCATGTTGCTGGTTTATGATCTTTAACAACGTATAGGAAAGATTGGAAGACCATGACAATGGTCGATTCACATGTTAGTCTCCTCCATCGAGTAAGAGCTTGTTTTGTGGAAGAAACACGGGTTGCTCAGCCACTCTGTAGATCTGGTAAATACTTTCAAGACAACATCTCCATCATTTCTCCTAGGTACTCATCTTCCTGGCTACTCAGTAGATTTGTTACTTCTTAGGCAAGGTTAATTTGAGTTAAGCTTTCTATGCAAAAAGAAAAGTGAAAAGTGAATATTCCTTCATGAAAAATCTAAAAAGATTGCTCTAAAACATGATTGCAATTCTATTAAAGGTTAACTTGTCAGTTTTAAAGGGTTTGTGATTTTTGTTTGTGGGTAATCATAATATCTTCTAATCTCTTCAGATCCTTCCTGGAATCTTTGGTAACTGCTCTTAAAAGCATGATTTCAATTACAGTGCTTAGTTCATTCATTTACTTAATATTTGCAGCTGGTTTATTGGGTATTGCTCATGGTATATATTTTATTTTTATGCTGGGTCATTGAGGAAAATGTGTGCAAGTTGTGTGTGAAGATTAATTCTCACTATCCTCTCTAGTTTTGGCACACTATTCTTCTCTTCTTGTCTGGAGAAAAGATTATACTCTAAAAGAACTTTGTCTTACCTAAAAAGCAGCCTGACGGGAAAGTGGATAAATATCAAAAAGATCACCTCTATTTTGATTGGTAAAAAAAACAAATCAGCTGTAACCGAAAGTTGTAATTTTCTTTGAATATAATGATGTAATCTATAAAGAGAAAAAGAAAAAGAGATTAGGGATTTATCAGAACTGAAAAACCTGAAAAGAAAATGACAAAGAAGTGCAAAAAAATAATAGTTTTGATTGAGATATAGCATATTATCCTTTATGTTGAAAAAATTTGAAAACACAGTGTGTTAACTGTTTTGAACAGTATCATGAGAAACATTATAAAAACAAAAAATGAGAGTTAATTGTTTTGTAGAAGAACTATGAGAAAAGTATGAAACAAAAAGGGAAAAACTAGTGTGAGTACATCATAGTGATTGTATTGAAAATTTTTAAGCTCTGAGATTGAAAATCTGAAATATGAGTTGATAATCAAGTTGACTTAAGGCTTGACAATGGCTGAAATTCTGAAAGTTCATTTTTCAAACTTTGAGGATTTTAGATATTGTCTATCAAGAGGCACTTGATAGATAACAAAGAAACAAAGAGATCCTCTATATCATTGTGTGATTTACTAAAAATAGAAAAGGAGTTGGTGGTCCTTGAGATTGGTGTCTCTAAATGAGGGGTTGGTGCTCAGAAATGAGCCTATAAGGCATTTTAAGTAGTGGTTTTGAAATTAAGCCAGTAAGGAAGTTTAGGAGTGGTTTTTCTACCCTAGGAGGGTTTTCCACTCAGCAACTTATGTGTCTCTCATTTGTGTGATTTATGTTTATCTTGCATAATCTTTCTTTCAATCATTTATGTTATTATTCTCATTCAGTTGGTCAATGCTCTGATACTTTAAGGTTGTTTAAAAGTTTAAAGTCAATTTTCTCAAGTCTGTCGTGCAAGTTTAATTGTGCAAATCTAATGAAAAATGTCTTTCATAAAGTGAATTAACTTTTTCATTCTATACTCATTATACGAATGCTCAAAAGTTTGTCTAAAGCAAGTAAAAGTTGCATATTATGAAGTTTTATAGTTCTGTTGATAAAGCACAACAAGATTGTTCATAAAGCTTTAATTGAACAATATCATATGATGCTTTTAATATGGGTTGTAAATGTTAGTCAAGTTTCATGGCAATCTGATCTAAAGTGCTAATGTTCACTTGCTTACACAAATTTGTCACTTTGGGTTAAATGAGTAAAAGTTTCATTATGCTTTCAAAGTTAAAAGTTAAAATTATTCCACTCTGATTCACTCTCCCCCCTCTCAGAGTGAATCCACTTCCAACAGAAGGACTATCCATTGAAGAAAATACCTAGCTTGTGTACTTACTAGTAAAGAATTTTACTCCATGTAGATTAATATAGTTGTAGGTTATCTGGGATGAAAGACTATCCATTGAACAAAATACTTATGTGTAGCTTAATATATCCTTAAGTCAAATCGGCTATGAGTAGTGTATGTGATAGATGAATTTATTTGAAGTACTAAATGTGAACTCTTTGATCAAAGTAGTGTGAATGTATGAGACTCCAAGAATACATTATCAGTTTACCATGATCCAGTATTACATGCTAGATAGAGTTTGTAGGGTTACAAGTTCTAGTTATGTAGGACACAACACTATATGCTCAATTGGTTTTTGTAAGCGGTTACTCTACCAATATCTTCATCAAAGGGAAGAGACATATATCAAATTATAGTTGTGCAGAGGACCATATTATGAGTCTGTGGTTAGCAAAAAAAGTGCCTTTGTGATGCTTCTCCTCCACAACAAGTGACAAAAGAACCAAGATTTGAAAGGAAGGATCTTGGACCATCTTACAAATATTTGTTCCAAAGCTCATTGGAGCTATGTATGCAAATGTATGTATTCTTTTTTTTTTTTTAACTTGTAAAGTTATTGTAATGAAATGGAATCTTTATTGTAATATGGTATGACATCTTGATTGGAAATTATCAATAAAGAAAAATATTTTTTTTTATCACAATGGTTTGTTTCTTGTATTTTTACTTATATGGTGAAAAATGAAAAATGTTTACTTCATTTAAGGGTTGGAATGTTACATGTGGTATCAAAGCTACCAAGTTCATGCACTACAACCTATGAGCTCATTACACAACAATGTATAAACCTTATCAGAAGATAATGGTTGAAATTTTCTATTCTGCCACAACGACAAGATAAAAGAACATAAGGAAGTGAAAAGGAATATGAGATTCCTAGTAACTTGTGTAAATTGGGACTAGTTAAGAGTCGTCCTGATGTAGGAGCATCGTTGGTTCTTGGTAATCTTGCATCAACCAAAAATATTGTTGTGCACTTTTCACACACAAGCCCCACTAGAGGCGGGGACCCTCTTTTTCTTCTCCATCTTTTCACCTTGTCTATGTCAATTTCTGGTTTTTCTCTTCTTGCAGGTTATTTTGGGATTAAGTCTAGATTTTATTTGATAGCGGTGGTATTTTGAAGCGTTTTGGGGCCTTGGATTTTAGAAATGGGTATTTTTGAATTGAACTTTCAATGTGATGTGTAAATATTTTCGTACCAATGGATAGAGGACAAAAAATTAGGCCAAGTTGCTTTTTGAACTTTTTGAAAATTCCTTTGGGAAAAAAAGTTATGGGGTTTCAAAGTTTTTCTCCGGATTTCTCGTCAAATCGGGATTTTCCACCCCATTCGGATTTTTCACCCCGTCTGGATTTTTCCGGATGTTTTGTCAAATCCGGGATTTTTCACCCCGTTTGGATTTTTTTGGATTTTTTGTTAAATCTGAGATTTTCCACCCCATCCGGATTTTTTCGGATTTTTTGTCAAATCTGAGTTTTTTCACCCTGTCCAGATGTTTTGTCAAATTCGGGATTGTCCACCCTGTCCGGATTTTTCTGGATTCCTTGTCATTTTCAGGATTTTCCGTTCTTGGCAGATTTTTTCGAACTTCCTGTCACTATTTTTCTGAACTCCAAAATTTATTAATAGGGTTAAATTTCCAAAATTTTATGACGGAGTTGAAATTTCCAAGGGTTTATTTATTCTTAATTTTAATATTTTGTGGTTGGATTTTCACATGTGAGCTATTAATGATTATATATGTTTTTCAGGATTAAATAAATAAAAAAGGAGGACTTGCATATGGATTCGTGCCAAGAGTAAAATATTTAAAATGCACCTACATAAGAATCTGTGCCACAACCTATCTACAACTGGAAGATATTTTTTTAAAACATGGAGCGACGTGTGATGCTGTTTTTACTCTCCAATCATAATTTTTATTAAAATCGAGGTGGCAGATTGTTGATTTCTTATTGCTCCTGGATGTAACTACCTTTATGCTATTGGATGATGATGTACCACATTTTTTAAACCCTAATATAAATTCTTAGGGTTTCTTGAGGATTAATTGCATCCATTGGATTAAATTTAATCTTGGCCCTTGATTTAATAATGTAATATCTATAAAAGGCCAGTGCCTTCTCATTTGTAAGTAGGTCAAAAGGGGTTAGAGAATAGTTGATCAGAGGTTGCAAAGCGAAAATTGACTAAGTTAGAGGTTAGATTCTGCAAGTCAGTAGGTGTAGGAGAGGAGAAAGACTGGAAATTGTTATGTAATGCTAGAGAAGATAATGCAAACGGGTTGTTGATTTGGCAAACATTGTGTTATGTTTCAAAAGTTTTATGGTTTTTGTTTTTGATTCTCAGTGTTAGATGTTAGTTTTCAGTTCCTTCATGATAATGGTGAAATGTTAATCATGTTGATCGATCTCCGGTCCATACTTTTAGCAATTTGCGGATTGTAAGTTGTTGTGTAAAGTTAGTCTCGGCCTTATTTTGTGCTAAGTTCAACTGTGGATGCTTGTTTACATTGTGTCATTTACTGGGTATGTGGATGAATGTTCATAGTCTGAAAATCTTCAGTTTCCTCAAAAGATTGCACCAATTTTATGGAGTTGTGGGCTTGTCCTTGATTAAGCAGAAATTGGTTTTATTGGAGATTTTCCATTTGTAGCATTCATCATTTTTGTGATTGATTTTAGGAGTAGATTTAATCTCAGATCTCTCTTAAACTCTTATCTTTTGCTATTTATTTTATTATCTGGGTCAAATTTAGGTTCTGAAGTATCAATATATTGCTAGATCTAATAAATTTGAGTCTAGTGTTTGCTTGTAGTAAGGTCCCTTTGTGATTACCAATATTTTTACATTATCTCTTAGTTGTTTCACTGCATTGTCAAGACCTGACATTAGAGACCTTGGGGTTATCTCTTTTCCCATAGAGATTTACCTTTCAAGAGAGATAGGATATCATATTCTGTCTGAGTTGTTGCTATGCAGAAAACACCATCAATAGATTGGCGCTAGAAGGAGGGCCTGAATACACAAGCTGGATCAATTTTTGTCTGCCATTTCTCCTAAGAGGTTCAGAAGAAGAACCAGATCTACTCTAGGAGAGGAAGAATTACAAGAGTTGCAAGCCCCTACTAGGTCAAGAAGGGCCAGAAGAAGGGGAGAATCATCATCCACCCAACCAATCCCATCATTCCTATCATCTTCATCCTCATCATCCTCATTCTCATCTAATTCTAAGGGATTCCTATCTCGCAACCTCAACCAGCCATTACTGCTCCCACCTCCACCAATGGCTTTCCTAGAAAATAACTCGTCCCCTCTATTCTTCAACAACTACAATGCTATGCCAAAGAACCCTGAGCATTTTTTCTCTAGGTTTCACACAAATGATCTGAAAAGGACTGTTGAAGAGCACGTTAGGATTTTTAAAATTACCCTCAAGGATAGGGGAATTAATCATGAGGATGTTGCCTGCAAAATTTTCTCTTATTCTCTAAGAGATGAGGCATTCTATTGGTATAACCATCTTCCTATTGGGTCTATCACTGCTTGGCTTTAGTTGGAGACTACATTTTTACAGAGATTTGGGGTCCCAATCAGTTCCAGTGGGCTTTATCTAAAGTTTACTAGAGTAAAGAGGGAGGTGAATGAACCAGTAGGGGATTTCAATAATAGGTTCCATAGGGCTTATGCTAGGCTGCAACCCCCTTATGTTGTGGATGATTCCTCTTCTAGGGAGGTTTATTATGAGGCTTTGGATAGTTTAACATCTACCTTTGTGAAAATGAGAGAAAACCCTCCTGTCAGCCTGCTTGAAGCTTATGATGTGGCTATTAAAGTGAGCACAGACTTGAGACAACACATGTCTGGACCCCTGCCATTAGCTAGTCAAATAGTTATGTTGGGTTCAAATCCTCAGCTGCCTTTGGTTTCACACCCAAGTCAACCCTTGAATCAAGCCCCACCCATGCTGAATTACTTTCCAAATATGAATCAACCTGTATCCTCTCACTAGCAAGCTAATGTACCTAGTTACTTGTAGAGCTCTAAGACATTTAACCAATCCTTAAACCATGGGTTCCATTCTATTTATATGCAAAATTCAGTTGGCGTTGTTACTCCATCAGACAATGCAAATAAGGGGAGGCTGGATGAACTCACAGAGCTAGTAAAGAAGATGGCCACCGAAGTCACCTACCTAAGGAGCCAAAACAACCAACCTCAAGTCATCCAAAGGGGAAATCAGTTCAATTATGATCAAGATCAAGGGAAAAATCTTGATAGGGGACAATATTTTAAAGATCAACCCTCAGGGCCAACATTTGATAGAAGGCAACTACCACGCGAAAATAGGACTTGGGATATAAGGCCTAATAATGAAGGAGTCCTAACATCTTTGGAGCATCCAAACAATCAAGGAAAGCCTATAGCTGGTGTATATCTAGCAAAAGCAACTATATCCGGATGGTGTAGGCTTCATAACACCAATCAACACTCTGAATTAGATTGTTAAGAATTTCAGATGGCTGCATCTATTTTCCAACAAAAGATCCAACATACCAACAGAAATTTGAGTGGACAAGAGATAGTATCATCTAGTCCTTATGACATATTTGTCTTGGTGGTGGATCACACACCATTTCCAAGGAGTGAAGAGAATGGACCAGAGAAGAAACTAGACAAAAGTGTTGAAATAGAGTATGCATACAATTAAGAATCTATAGTTCAATCTTTTGAAAGTGATGAGGAGAATGGAAATGGTCCACTAGAGGTGGAAGAGTAGGTTTGGTTGTCAGATCATTTAAAGGATGCACATAAAACTACGAAGAATGAGTCTCCAATAGAATAATTTCAACAAGCTACCGAAGAATTCCTGGTAGAAGAGTCAACTGGCATTGGATCTGAGAAAGGAATAGCAATAGACAGTGAGGTAGCCCTAGAGGGGGTTGAGCTTTCAATTGAGAAGCCTCACCATATTATCAATGAGTGTCCCATGAAGCAAATTGAAGGAGATGATGTTGCTGATAAAGGGGCTGATGTTCCTGAGGGTTACAATTACAAGCCTAAACAAGTGCCAACAAAAGAATTCAGAGAGTCTTCTTATTCATCTAATTATTTTCTTTCTCTATCTGTTGGTGGGATAAATATTTGAAATTCACATATTTGATGCATTAATGATGGGATAGCTAATGTGGTTCATTTTGATGCATAGGGAAAATTGAATGATACTCAAAAATAGTAATATTATAGTCAAAATTGAGCACATGGTTGTAGGTGAAAATTTTCTTGAGGATCAGTCTCTCATGCCTCCTGATGAACATCTTGCTAAGACACTTGCCATGCATGGCAAAGCTTATGTCATTTCATCACTAATTGTTCATGAAGATACTCAAACAGGTGACAAGTTCCATGATGTTAATTCTGAATTTGTTCAATCTAATTTTCACCCTGAATTGCTCATTGATGACTCTGATTTTGTTGTACATGTTTCAAATGCAAGAGGAATACTACATCATCAGTTGAGACCTCCTCACCTCATGGATGTTAACTTTGCACGATTCGAGGACAATAAATTTAACATTTAGTCTGAACAAGCGCAACACCAGATTGTTCCTTTCCTTGCTGAAACTCCTAGAGTTTATCATTTTGATTATGGAGGTTTAGGGAAGACAACGTGCATATGGATTTGTCATGGTTTCAAAGAGTTACCTCAATTTCTGATTATTCTTGTTGAGAATTTTGAGTTTGAATGTTGCATATTTGAGGTTTATTTTGCTGAATATAAGGATGAATTTGTATTCTTGAGGACTGTTACTATGACCTTAGTACTTGTCCATGCGCTGAAAAGAAAAATAGGTGTGGGTCTCAACTCACCTTGTTTGATCATCAGTCATTTTGAGTCCCTTTTTACATGATATTGATTTGAATAAATGAATTTTGCCCTATTTTTCTTTCGCTTTAAGTCTTTTTTTTGGGTTTTCTTTAGGATAGATGGCTTTAGTTTAGATTGCTTTGCCTTGCCTTTGGTTGGCTTCTATTCTGCTTTTGGTTTCGGTTTGGTTGTTTGCTTTACTTCTTCGGCTTGGTTTCCCCTATTTTCTGTTGGGAGTGTCTTATTTGCACAACAACAATTATTTTATCTGGGACTATTTTGGGTATTCCTTTTACAAACTCTAATCATCCTTCTAGGATATGTTGGTGGAAATATTCTATTCAGTGTCACATGTGCTAAATATTTAAAGTGGACAAGTCATTGGATTGAATTAGCTCCTGAATGTGCTCAAATCTTACATTTTACACACATCTTAAGAATCCTGAGGTTGCCATAGGATCTTTGCGAAGTCTTGTTAAGTGAAAAATCTTATATTTCTACTTCAGTGCCACTGTGATTCTCAGCCCTAAGTTTGAGCTTCATTGCTTACAAGTTGAAATGAAAAAATAAAAGAAATTAAAAAAAGAAAAGAAAATATTGAATATCAAAAGAAAGTGAGTTAACCTTTTAGGGGGAATCTGAATATCTCTATCGGGGCTATGGACGTCTGGCTGGCAGTAGAGCTATGTTTGGGAGAATCATAGTGATAACCTCGTCAGGGCTATGGACACCTAACTGGCAATGAGGCTCTATCTAGGTTGCTTTTAAAGTTAGAATCTTTATGTAGCTTAGCATGACTGAATTAAGGAGGGAAATTTATACACTTGTACGCACTTGGATTTCCAGCATAGGAAAGGCTAGCTTGTCCATTGATTTTGAAACTTTGGTTTGTCGGTTGACTTGATGTGAGGATGAAAACCAAAGATTCTGGGTTCTATCAAGGCTATGGACATCTGGCTGGCAGTAGAGCTATGTTTGGGAGAATCATAGTGATAACCTCGTCGGGGCTATGGAGACCTGACCGGAAATGAGGCTCTATCTAGGTTGCTTTTGAAGTTAGAATCTTTATGTAGCTTAGCATGACTGAATTAAGGAGGGAAATTTATACACTTGTACGCACTTGGATTTCTAGCATAGGAAAGGCTAGCTTGTCCATTGATTTTGAAACTTTGGTTTGTCGGTTGACTTGATGTGAGGATGAAAACCAAAGATTCTAGGTTCTTGATTCCAGTTTGTCATCAAAATGCTCTAAAGAATTTTTCCAGTGGAGTTGCCATTTGTTGTGCACTTTTCACACACACGCCCCACTAGAGGCGGGGACCCTCTTTTTCTTCTACATCTTTGCACCTTGTCTTTTTGAATTTTCGGTTTTTCTCTTCTTCGAGGTTATTTTGGGATTATGTCTAGATTTAATTTGATAGGGGTGGTATTTTATAGTGTTTTGGGGCCTTGGATTTTAGAAATGGGGATTTTTTTTGAAGTGAATTTTCAATGTGATGTGTAAATATTTTTGCACCAATGGATAGAGGATGAAAAATTAGGCCAAGCTGCTTTTTGAACTTTTTGAAAATTCCTTTAGGAAAAAAAGTTATGGGGTTTTGAAGTTTTTCTTTGGATTTCTGGTCAAATCTGGGATTTTCCACCTCGCTCGGATTTTCCGGATTTTTTTTCAAATCTAGGATTTTTCACCCCATCCAGATTTTTCCAGATTTTTTGTCAAATCTGGGTTTTTTCACCCCGTCCTGATTTTTTTCGAATTTTTTGTCCAATCCGGGATTTTCCACCTCGTCCAAATTTTTTTGTCAAATCCGGGATTTTTCACCCCGTTCGGATTTTTTTGTCGAATCCGGGATTTTCCACCCCATCTGTATTTTTCCGTATTTTTTGTCAAATCCAGGATTATCCACCCTGTCTAGATTTTTCTAGATTTCTTGCGATTTTTGGGATTTTTCCTTTCAAGCGGATTTTTCTGGATCCCTTGTCATTTTTCGAGATTTTCCCTTCTTGGCGGATTTTTTCTAACTTCCTGTCACGATTTTCCTAAACTCTGAAATTTATTAATAGGGTTAAATTTCCAAAATTTTATGACGGAGTTAAAATTTCCAAGGGTTTATTTATGCTTAATTTTAATATTTTGTGGTTGGATTTTCACATGTGAGCTATTAATGATTATATCTGTTTTTCAGGATTAAATAAATAAAAAAGGAGGACTTGCATATGGATTCGTGCCAACAGGAAAATCTAGAAAATATTTAAAATGGACCTACATAAGAATCTATGCCACAACCTGTCTACAGCTGGAAGATATTTTTTAAAACATGGAGTGACGTGTGATGCTATTTTTACTCTCCAATCATAATTTTTATTAAAATCGAGGTGGCAGATTGTTGATTTCTTATTGCTCTTGGATGTAACAGCCTTTATGCTATTGGATGATGATGTACTACATTTTTTAAACCCTAATGCAAATTCTTAGGGTTTCTTAAGGATTAATTGCATCCATTAGATTGAATTTAATCCTGGCCCTTGATTTAAAAATGTAATATCTATAAAAGGCCAGTGCCTTCTCATTTGTAAGTAGGTCAAAAGGGATTAGAGAATAGTTGATCAGAGGTTGCAAAGCTAGAATTGATTAAGTTAGAGGTTAGATTCTACAAGTTAGTAGCTATAGGAGAGGAGAAAGACTGGAAATTGTTATGTAATGCTGGAGAAGATAATGCAAATGGGTTGTTGATTTGGAAAACATTGTGTTATGTTTCAAAAGTTATATGGTTTCTTGTTCTTGATTCTCAGTATTAGATGTTAGTTTTCAGTTCTTTCATGATAATGGTGAAATGTTAATGATGTTGATCGATCTCCAGTCCATACTTTTAGCAATTTGTTGATTGTAAGTTGTTGTGTAAAGTTAGTTTGGGCCTTATTTTGTGCTAAGTTCAATCGTGGATGCTTGTTTACATTGCGCCATTTATTGGGTATGTGGATGAATGTTCATAGTCTGAAAATCTTCAGTTTCCTCAGAAGATTGCACCAATTTTGTGGAGTTGTGGGCTTGTCCTTGACTAAGCAAAAAATGGTTTTATTGGAGATTTGTCCATTTGCAGCATTCATCATTGTTGTGATTGATTTTAGGAGTAATTTTAATCTTATATCTCTCTTAAACTCTTATCTTTTTCTATTTATTTTATTATTTGGGTTAAGAAGTATCAATATATTGCTAGATCTAATAAATTCGAGTCCAGTGTTTGCTTGTAGTAAGGTCCCTTTGTGATTACCAGCATTTTCACATTATCTCTTAGTTGTTTCACTACATTGTCAAGACCTGACATTAGAGACCTTGGGGTTATCTTTTTCCCCATAGAGATTTACATTTCAAGAGAGATAGGATATCATATTTTGTCTGAGTTGTTGCTATGCAGAAAACACCATCAACAAATATTTTCATTCAATTTTTTTCTTATTAATTTCTTTAGTTCAAGTTGGTAGATTCAGTATTTTATCATGTTTTCTCACCAGACTCTGTGGATCTATATTTTCCTCATGGATATATTCATTTTCCTTATTCCGAGTTTTTAGCTCGATTGGGTCTTTTTTCGGAAAGTTATCGCTTTTGAAGTAAGTGATAGTTTTTGGAACTAGCCCAAGAATAATTTTAAACCTAACGGCTAGTTTGATCACTCATGGATCTTCCCCATAGCTTATGGATCCTTGTGAGGTGTTTCAAATTGTTTCATGGAGTGTCCTCGACCTTATCTTTAGGTCCAAACTTCATCATATGCACCTTCCATGGAGAAATTCAAATTTGAGGCCAACCTGTTCATGCACACATTACGTTTCATTCATCGGAGATTGTGATGATCTTTTTTCGATGCAAATGTTTCTAGATCTGTAGATATGATATAAAGCTTGTAATAGATCATTAGGATAGAAATCAATCAAGATCAAGTAGATTAAGAGGAATATAGAATTTGATCTGTTAGATTTTCACTCATATTAATGAGCATGTATGTTATATCAGGCCTATGAGACGAATCTATAAGCCTGGATGTTGCTGACCGATTGTAATCAAAATTCTATTAATGAGAATGTTTGAATCTACATTTGCCTCCATATTTTGTGTTGCTTCTATTGTGTAACTTCAGTTGCATGGCCTAGATCAGGTAGAAGAGAGGATCATAAGAGCCCTAACCAAAGTAAATACTAAACCACACTTCAATCCACCAGATTATACTGGCAAGTTGGATTCATATGAATTGCTTGATTATATAATAGATATGGAGAAGTAATTTTATTTTAAAGGTACCAAAGAAGACAAGAAGGTGAAATTTTCTTGTACAAAGTTGAAAGGACATGTATCCATTTGGTGGGAATATTTGTAGATAGATAGGAAAAGAGAAGAAAAGATCATGGGATCAGATGGTGAATAAGTTGAAGACAAAGTTTATGCCTGTATATTATCAGATCAGTTTGTTTTGAAAGTTACAAAATTTGAAGTAGAAGGAGTCAAGTGTGACAGAGTATACTGAGGAGTTCTACAAGATGAATACCAGATCTGGACACTCAGAAGATGAGATCGAGCGAGTAGATAGATATATGAATGGTTTGAGGTCGTCTATACAAGATGAGATAAGTTTGATTAAGTTACTGAGTGTGGAGGAGGAATATCAATGTGCCCTAAAAGTAGAAGAGAAGATGAATAAAAGACATGAACAAAGATAGAGAGGAAGATTTTTTACTGGAGGAGTAAGAGGATCTTTTTTTTATCAGAATAAAGATAAGGAAATCAATAAGAATGAAAATCCATACCATGTATATGATGGAAAATCTTACCAGAGAGAAGGATATGGTTGTTACTAGAATAAGGATTACAAAAAAGATGATAGAAGACAAGAGAAACGAGTATTCAGAGGAGCTTGTTATAAGTGTGGTGGAGAAGGACATAGAGCATTTAAATGTAATCAGGGAGAAGCAAGCAGAAAGATAGAGAACAGTAGAAGAGAATACTTTGTTGAGGAGGATCATGTTGGATCATCTAATAAACCAGAAGAGGGAGAAGTGTTGGTGAATAGAAATTATTGTTTCAAAGTGAGATGGAGCAGGAACCATTACAGAGAAAGAATTTGTTTCAAACCAGATGCAAGGTAGCTGGTAAATGTTGTAAAGTGATTATCGATAGTGGAAGCTCAGAGAACCTAGTTTTGAAGACATGGTGACCAAATTGAAGTTGGAAAGGTTGAAACACTTGAAGCCCTCTTTGATAGCATGGATTCAAGATGAGCATAAGATATTGGTAAGGACAATGTTTGGCGAAATTGAAGATAGTAAATTATCATGATGAGATTTGATGTGATATCATGCCTATGGATCTATGCCATGTTTTGTTGGGAAGTCCTTGGCAATATGATAGATAGGATATTCATGAGGGAAATAAGAATGTATATACCATTTTTGCAAATGAAAGGAAGAAAAATTTGTTACCATTGGAGGATGTTCCTAAAGTTAAGGTTTGTACAAATGCTAGAATTTGTTTGGTTGATGGAAGGAGATTTCTAGATAGACTAAGACATGAGAGAATATGATATGCCTTGGTCCCTAAGAAGGTTGAAGACTTGAAGTATGTAGAAGAACAACCGGAGGAGATAAAGGAGTTATTGGTAGAATATGAAGCTATCATTTCAGATAATGTACCTGATGGATTTCCACCTATGAGGAGCATTAGTCATTGCATGGATTTGATACCTAGAGCTATTTTTCCTAATAAAGTAGCAAATCACATGACACTAGCAGAGAATGAAGAGTTGAATAGACAAGTGCAAGAGTTGTTGAGAAAAGGTTTGATCAGAGAAAGCTTAAGTCCTTGTGCAATACCTAGAGTGCTAGCACCTAAGAAGGATGGAGAATGGAGGATGTGTACAAACTCTAGATCCATAAACAAGTTCACAGTGAAGTATAGATTTCCTTTGCCCCAAATGGATGAAATTATGGATTTTTTGAGTGGAGCTAAATATTTTACAAAGATAGATTTGAAGAGTGGATATCATTATATCAGAATCAGAGAAGGGGATGAATGGAAGAAAACATTCAATATAAATGAAGGAATGTATCAGTGGTTGGTGATGCCTTTTGGACTAACAAATGCACCAAGTTCTTTCATGAGGTTGATGAATGAGGTATTGAAGAAATTATTGGGTAAGTTTTTGATTGTCTATTTGGATGACATCTTGATTTTCAGTAAGACTAGAGAAGAACATTTGTTGCATATAAGACAAGTTTTGTAGAGGTTGAGAGAAGAGCAGTTGCTGATAAACATTAAGAAGTGTAGTTTTATGAAGGAAGAATTGGTGTATCTGGGATTTGTGATATTAGTGGATGGATTGAAGATGGATCTTGAGAAGGTAAGAGTAATTGTTGAATGGCCTACACCAAAAAGAATTGGAGAGGTAAGATCATTTCATGGATTGTCTAGTTTCTACCAAAAGTTCATTAGTAATTTCAGTTCTATTTGCAACCCTATGACAAAAACAATGAGAGGGTATAAGAATGATTTCAGATGGAGATCTGGAGCAGACCAAAGTTTTGAGTTGTTAAAACAGAGGGTGACTAAGCAACCTATGTTGGATTTACCATAATTTAATAGGGTACTTCAGGTAGACTGTGATGCAAGTGGAAATGCAATTGGAGCATTATTAAGTCAAGAAGGAAGACCAGTAGCTTATTTCAATGAGAAGTTGAATGATGCAAATAAAAGGTATTCAGTGTATGATCAGGAGTTCTATGCCATATTTCAAGGCTTGAAGAAGTGGATATATTACTTGTTGTCTAAGGAGTTTGTGTTGTACACAAATCATCAGGCTTTGCAGTACTTGAATAGTCAAGGTAAGTTGAGTCAGAAACACATGAGATGGGTGGAATTCTTGTAGAGTTATACTTTTGTTTTGAAACATAGGAGTGGAAATTCAAAGAGAGTTGTTGATGCTTTAAGTAGGAGAATAAATTTACTGGTAGAGATGAGAGTGGAGGTATTAGGCTTTGAGGAATTGAAGAACTTTTATGAGGAAAACCCAGATTTTGCAGAACCTTGGAGAGCTTGTAAAAAATAGTCTTGGAGGATAGGAGTTAGTGGTTGGATTATTTCATTTAGAAGGATATGTTGTTCATAGGGAATCAGTTGTGTATACTCCAGAGTTCAATGAGGGATAATTTGGTGAAAGAGAAACATAGTGGAGGATTGGCAGGACACTTTGGAGCTGATAAGATAGTAACATTGGTAAGTGAGAATTACTTTTGGCCTCAGATTCATAAGGATGTTAGGAAATTTGTGCAAAGTTGTAGAGTTTGTCAAGTTCCAAAAGGGAGTAGCCAAAATTTTGGATTGTATAAGCCTTTGACAGTTCTAGAGAAACCTTTAGAGGATATCAACATGGATTTCATACTTGGTTTGCTGAAGACACATAGAGGTAATGATTCTATATTTGTTGTAGTGGATAATTTTTTTAAAATGGCACATTTCATAACTTGTAAGAAGACAACAGATGCAGTACATGTAGTAGACTTATTTTTCAAGGAAGTGGTCAGATTGCATGGATTGCTTAGGAATTTTGTTTCAGACTGAGATACAAAGTTTGTTGGTTACTTTTGGAGGATACTTTGGAAGAATTTGAAGAAAAATTTGAAGTTTAGCTCTACTTTTCACCCATAAACTGATGGATAGATAGAGGTAGTAAACAAGATTTTGGGGAATTTTCTGAGATGTTTAGTTGGAGAGAAGACCAAAAGTTGGGATTTAGTCTTTGCTCAAGTAGAGTTTTCCTACAATAATTCAATGAACAAGAGTACTGGAAAAACACCTTTTGAGATTGTTACTAGAGTTCATCCTAGAGGTATATCAGAATTGTGAGACATCAATAAGGAGGATAAAGAAGTGTTAAAGTAGAGGAATTTGTAGAACATATGAAGAAAGTGCATACTCAAGTAAAGCAATAGTTGGAAGATATGAACCATAAGTATAAGGAACAAGCAGATGAAAAGAGGAGACATAAGGAGTTCAAAGTTGGAAATGTAGTGATGGTGTATTTGAGGAAGGAGAGATTTCCAGTTGGCACATACAATAAGCTCAAAATGAGGAAGTTTGGACCCTACAAGATTTTGAATAGATTTGATTCAGGAAATGCATATGAAGTAGAGCTACCAAATGGAATGGGTATATCACCTACATTCAATATTGTAGATCTACATCAATACCATGAAGTAGAACTCAGTGAAGACAATAGAGAAAAATTGGAAGAAAAACTTCCTAAATAACTATCAGATGAGATAGAAGACATTTTGGATGTCAGAGAAGGGAGGAAAACGTGTGGGAGATAGTACAAAGAATATCTTGTGAAGTGGAAAGGCAGACCAGTGGAGGATTCTGCTTGTATTTCTCAGGATGAGGTAGACTGTATTAGTTTTCCTTTAGCCCCAAAAAAGTGAGGGACTCACTTTTCAATAACCCTAGATGTCTGATGCATGAGCATCGTTGGTTCTTGGCAATCTTGCATCAACCAAACATATTTTCATTCAGTTTTGTTCTTGTTTAGTTCAAGTTGGCAGATTCAGTATTTCATCATGTTTGCTCACCAAACCTTGTGGATCTATATTTTCATCATGAATATGCTCATTTTACTTATTCCAAGTTTTCAGCTTGATTGGTTCTTTTTTTGGAAATTTATCACTTTCGAAGTAAGTGACAGTTTTTGGAACTGGCCTCGAAATAATTTCAAACATAACGACTAGTTTGATCGCTTGTGGATATTTTCCATAGCATATGAATCCTTATGAGGTGTTTCAAATTGTTTTGTGGAGTGTCCCTAACCTTAATTTTAGGTTCACACTTCATCATATGCACCTTCTGTGGAGAAATTCAAATTTGAGGCTGACCTGTTCATGCACATGTTACGTTTCCTTCATCGGAGATTGTAATGATCATTGGCCAACACAGATGTTTCTAGATTTGTGGATATGATATAAAGCTTGTAATAGATCATTAGGATATAAATCAATCAAGATCAAGTAGATTAAGATGAATATAGAATTTGATCTATAATATTGTTGCTCGCATTAAGGAGCATGTATGTTATATCAGGCCTGTGATCTAAATCTATAAGCCTAGATGTTGTCGACCATTCATAATCGAAATTTCTATTAATGAGAATGTTTGAATCTTAATTTTCCTCCCTATTCTATGTTGCTTCTATTGTGTAACTCTAGCTATACAACCTAGATAGTTCTCTTTGAGGACCCTCCTACCATGACTACACCATGTCCCTGGAGTTAGGAACTCCTAAAGCAATAACTTTTGATATTGCCTAGAATTGCAGAAAATTATGCAATAAGGTTATGTAGGAAGTTTAGGATGAATAACCAATATATACCTTTATCCAATGAAATAGTTATGTG
Organism: Sequoiadendron giganteum; assembly: GCA_007115665.2. Taxonomy (NCBI): domain Eukaryota; kingdom Viridiplantae; phylum Streptophyta; class Pinopsida; order Cupressales; family Cupressaceae; genus Sequoiadendron; species Sequoiadendron giganteum. Next base: position 270,852,324 of record CM021101.1, read on the forward strand.
AATCTAAAGGAATGAGAATAAATTAGATAACCCTTTTATAGTATTAACCTATAGTTGTAAAGAGTCAAGAATTCTTAGATTAGTGAAAACACTACAAATCTATGTGTATGCAATATCAGCATGAATTAGATCGAAGTAGAGAGTCAACAAAAGAGTTAACCACAAAGCTGGAGAACTCTTGACATAAATATAAGTCTTGTATAAGGATAAGACCTTCCAAGAAAGAGTTAGTACCTAGGAAAAGAGGAAAGACCGGAATGGTCAAAAAGAAGTAATCAACGACATGGGAATTCTTCCACCAACCAAAATCAATGAGATTATTGGAGTTTTGATTAAAATGAGAGAACGAGACCAAAAAACTTTGCTATCTCTAATGGTTATGAGAGAATAAGATTCCAAGCATTGGGATAAAGTCACTTGAAAAGGTGATTATAGGAAAGAAACTTGGAAAAGGTAAATCTAGTTAGTCTGACCAAAGGGTTGGAGTATCAGATGAACTCACCAACATGTCTGCAAAAATCAAAATTCATTTAGAATTTCCAAAAGGAAATGGAATACAATATGGAACTATGTGTCAGATCAATAGAAGTTGTAAGGAAAAAAAAAATTCTAAGTTGAAAGGTACATCATCCAACGAGGCTTGTGGGTAAGGATATTCCTCCACAAAAGGGATATTGGAAAATAATTGAAATATTAGGGTGCCTCTCAGCTTGTAAATTTTCTGATTATTCATTAGATCTCCTCTTGGATGATCCAAAATGATGAATCTATGAGATAGATAACAATGATGAATCTAACTTTCGGAAAAAGTATATCCAGGGTATGTCATTATGGAAAGAAAAGGAAGTAGAAGGCCAACAAAAAGGAATGACAAATTTTATCAAAGAAGCAAGTGTTTTGTATGAATTCAACTTTGAGATGATCGAATTTTGTGAAAAAACTAAGAGGGAAATGAAGAGAATGGATTGACTTGGGTTAAGTACCCCACCCAATGAAAAACATATATATGTTTTCAATTTGGAAGAACTAAATGACTTCCTCGCAAGTCATGATGTCAATTAATTCATATATTTTATTACCACAAGGAAAAGGTATTGGGATTTTTGGAGAAAGATAAAGGGAAAGGTCAACGACTATGACCTATTGTCATCCCATAATTTATATTTATTTTATTAGAAGATCAAATGATATTATTATTGATGCCTTAGAAAAGGATAGGCAAATATTTTTCATGATAGGGAAGATGATTGCCTATGGGATTGGCAAGGGAAGATCTAGGTTACTCATGAATTGGAGGAAAGTGTCTCTACACTCCTATATAACTTATATGGGGGATTTAGATAATGATGTTATTTCTATATATAAGTAGTAATACTATATATTATGAAATATATCCATGTCATGAAGCAACTTCACACTGTAACTTACTATGGTAAGAGATCTGGGGATGATAAGTTTTATCTATAAAGCCATAGAGATGGAGTGAAAGATAAGGTAGGATTTGGCATTATGTGAACCACATCAAAATCTCTTAATGAGAATGATTATTTGATCATACTTTATACTCAAATGAAACCCTAGGTTTAGAATAACCTAATTGGGACGAGAAGTTCATTTGATTAAAGAGAGAAACCTTAGGTTAAGTTACCTACTAGGTTGGAATATGTACTAGACTGCTTATTAACACATTCAATTTGGGAATAACTTACTTGGTTGAGTTGTACTTTTGGTCTTGATTGGAACATATAGGGGTAGAGTAACCTATAATATCATAATATTCATCAATTGAGGACTCTATCCTTAGATTTGGGAAGAGAATATTGAGATTGAGATTCACCCATGTGAATGTGTAAATCACTTGAGCTTATGAAATTCTATATGTGGAAACATAGGTGGGATACCTCGTGAGTTAAAGTAGCTACTTGGTTAATTACTTTACACTCTTGAAAGGTAGTCGTATTATTGACAAGACTCTACTTTGAGTGGCTCTTATATTAAAGGGATACACTCTCAAAGGAAATCATCTATTTTTATGTCGGGACATCATAGAATTTTCATTTAGCATAAAATATTGGAAATTTTACTCAGTAGAAAATTGGGGTTGTTACTTGTGCTCAAATAGGATATACCGAAGTTGGGACTCTCCTATATGATTAAGTGAATTCATGGAGCTAACAATAAATGTTTGTGCTTGTTAATTAGCTATGCAACTAAATTTGATATCTTCTAGAGACCAACATTATTGAACGAGAATTAATACTCGAAATTAATGTAGCACAAGAAAAATTCATGAATTAGCAATACAAGCGTAACTCAAAACTAAACCTAAGCTAATAATTGAGAACAATGGAAAACTATATAAACAATGCATAAATGAACGATTTTACCAAACATCCAAGTAATTCCATGAATCACCTCCATTAGTCTTCTCCATTTCATTGTAGTATGATATTTTCCCTTAGATTTTAATTAAGCATGTAAGTGTGGCCTCATGACAATGATAATAGAAAAACATTAAAGATTCTAAAGTTGCTTCTAAAACTCATAAGATTTTGAGAGGAGTAATAATGATAGAGGTAAAGCCAATTTATAGAAAATATGATTTTCGAATGATAGGCTTAGATTAAAAGATAAATCGACGATTAAGATTAAAATATGTGACATGCAATAGAATTAGTATTAAATTAGTGTAAGTGATAAAGCATAAATGGTGGGGATTAAATTAAATAATAATTTAATCACTAGTGGAAACTAGTTGAGACAGAGAAGAATAAAGATTGCATGAGAAAAGATGATTTGTTAGAAACAATCAGATATTATCTCACCATATAACTGAATGATCAAATTAGATCTAGAAATAAGTGATAAATGACTAATTAGATAACAAAGAGATTATCCAATTATAGAAGAATATGCTATGGATAAATCCTTTTATGAAATAAATAATAATTTAATTCAACATTCAAGATTTTGGGATTAAATTAAATAAATAAAGATTTATTTAATTAAAGGGAGAAAAGGCTAAGGAATAATTAAATAATTAAAGTGATCACTTAATTATAGTTGAAAGTGTGACATGAATTAATTAAATAATTTAAAATGATTATTTAATAGAAGATAGATTTAATTAGCGACATAATTAAGTAAATAATATTTATTTAAGACAGAGAAGAATAAAGATTGCATGTAGAAGATGAGATTGATGAAGTGATCAAGACAAATAGACTATCCGTTAGAGACAATCAGATATTATCTCACCAGATAATTGAATGATCAAATTAAATCTAGACATAAGTGATAAATGACTAATTAGATAACAAATATATTATCTAATTATAGAGGAATATGCTATGGATAAATCCTTTTATGAATTAAATAATAATTTAATTCAACATTCAAGATTTTGGGATTAAATTAAATAAATAAAGATTTATTTAATTAAAGGGAGAAAAGGCTAAAGAATAATTAAATAATTAAAGTAATTATTTAGTTGAAAGTGTGATAGGAATTAATTAAATAATTTAAAATGATTATTTAATAGAACATAGATTTAGTTAGTGGCGTAATTAAATAAATAATATTTAATTAATTAATCAAGAAAAACAATAAAGGTAAGAATGAATTAATTAAATAATTAAAGTTATTTATTTAATAGAGGACATATGACTTTAGAAAATAATTAAATAATTAATATTATTTAGTTTTGAGAAATGAAGATTAAACAATTATGAAGAAGTTAAGGGTCATAGGCCTAGGACAATTTTTAGTATCTATAGTTTTCCCCTCTTTGATACAATGCAATTTATCGCATTGTGTCAAAGAAAATTAATCATAAATATGCCCTAGTGAAAGGGAGAATGATGAGGAGGTAGTGGTATGCCCCCTCAAGAGGATAGGCGGGTTTGAAGAACATGAGTGTGCTCTTGAAATGGATGAGAGAACTAGAAGATGAAGGACAAAAGGATAGATGACCATAGATAAGGGTGGTGAAGATGCCGAAAAGAAGAAATGTTAGAGAAAAAAAGATGAATAGTAGCATAGAAGACATGGATGTTAGCATGAAATACATGGATGTTAAAAGAATCTTGGAATCTTCAATATTTTTCCAAATACATAATAGGCATTGTATTAATCATCATTGGGTGTTAAATGATATAAATGGATTAAAAAATCCATGATATGAGATAGACCGTGGTGTGCAAGGTCATCCACCTGCTAAAAATAGACAGTCATAGAAAAAGAGTGTCCTAACTCATACTAAGGGAAAAATTTCCCCAATATTTTTGTCAAGACAATCCACAGACAACAATCAAATAAAGGATGAGTCATGAGACATCATCACTCCTCTAAATCTTTTGCGGGACATCCTCAAGGAGGCTAGTAACCTAACTTGAAGACAAAGCCAATAGACAAATAACATTCAAAGAAAAAAGAGTCCTATTACATCCTTGCTTCTCTAAATCCTTCATGGGACATCCTTGAGAAAGCTAGTAACCAGAATCAAAGACAAAGCCAAATAAAAAGATAAGACAAAACAAACCATAATGTCAACAACTAGTAAGAATATTTTCCAAAATTTGATCTATTTGTTGTTTAGTTGTCTAAAAGATTGATAAGATACTTGTTTGATAAAGCTTGATTTCGGGAATGACACATATTGTATAAGATGTTGATTCTAGTTTCAATCATGTGATCACCTATATAAGGCAATGATAAAGCCTAATTTTAGAAAGACACATATCATATAAGACGTCGAGTCTGGTTTCGACCATGTGACCACCTATATAAGACAATGATAAATCTTGACTTTAGAAATACATATATTGTATAAGAAATCAAGTCTGGTTTCGATCATATGACCACCTGTATAAGGCAATGATAATGCTTGAATAAATGATAATGTTTGTTTTGGAGGACATATCCTATATAAGACATAGGTTGATTGTTTTGGTTATTTGAGTGTTTCAAAAAAATTTTTGATTTGGCTTGATGACCTTGTTGACTTATTTTGATTGACATGACAAACCCTAAAGGACTAACCTACTGCGGCCTCAGGGGATCATCGATAGATGGCCTTTCCTATGTTGTACATGTGGAGACCTCATAATTTGACATGACCTTGACTAACAAGATTGACTGAAAAATATTTGCCTAATTTGAAGATATCTGACATGTGTGATAGTGAATGTGATGAACCCTAAAGGACTGACCTAGTTTGGCCTCGAGGGGTCATCGATAGATGGTCTTTCCTACATTATACATGCAGAGACCTCATAGTTAGACACGGTCATTGACTTTATTTGATGGACAAAGAATTGAATCATGATTTTATTGTGTGATACTTGACAAACCTAGAAATACTGACCTAATTCCTTAGGGGTGCATCAAGAGATGGCCTTGCCTACGTCCAGTCATAAAGGAAACACAATTAGGCATGACCTTGACTAACAGGATTGAATCAAATGACTTTGACTCTATTTTTTGGATTTTTGAAATAAATCTGAATTTTTTTAGGTTTTGACATTGATTTTTATCTTTTTGAGGTTTTATGATTTTTTTTAGATTTTTTCAAGATATTTTACGACCTCATAATAGCAAGTGCAAGATCCAAATAATGTAGGTTGAGTATTTTCCCCCAGTCAGGTATAAGACCAATACGATGGAATGGGGATGTGGAGTGTACTTAATGTCAATCATTCCAAGTTATGGAAATGACAACCGTTTATTGTGGGTGATAATAAGGATGGTAAATGATAAGGTAAGTGGGTAAGTAGGATAAGTGGTATGAAAGGGTCATTAGATTGGAATAATGATAGATGAAGGAGAAAATTTTACTACACATGGCACTTGTTTGCCAAGTTTTCACCATGGTACTTATCCAAGGTGCCACCAAAGCGGTTTTCACTATTGGATGAATTATTTCTCTTTACTATTTTATTGATTTTTCCATTTTTTTGGTGTTACAAAGACACTTGTTTTCTAGGTTTCATCAAGGTAACAATTTTATTTTCTTTTCTATATTTTTTTATTTTTTATTTTTCATGATTAAGAAAAGGTTCTCAAAATCTCTATATAGAACCTCTTCAGATGAAGGTTGTTGATTGGTGTTGATAGTTGTTCTCATTCAAGGGTAGAGAGATGGTATGCTCCTAATCTAAAGGCTTCTATAACAATGTAAGGCCCTAACCAATTTGGTTCAAACTTTCCTGGTTTTTCTCTTTGTTCTTGATTCTTGGGATTTTCCATTAAGACTAGGTCACAAATATCAAAATTTTGATTCAAGTCTTTATTGTTATAGTTGTGACGAAGACAGTTTTGATATGCTTAGAGGTGATCTAGTGCCTTTTGTCTTCGTTTGTCTAGGAACTCTAGCTCATTCAGTCTTGTCACATGGTACTCTTCATCATTGATATGCCCTTTCAAAGATACCCTTAGGGAAGGAATTATGACCTCTTTAGTCAAGATGGCTTTAGAAACAAATACCAAGGAATATGGAGTGGCATCGGTGGGAGTGCATATGCTTGTGCAGTAAGCCCACAGGGAAGGGTTAAGCTGTAAATTCCAATCACGACCAACATCATTGATAGTATTTTTAATGATTATGAGGATCGTTTTGTTAGACGCTTCAACTTGGTCATTACCCTGCAGGTAAGATGGTGTAGAAAAGTGGAATTGGATATGAAATTATTGGCAAAGGTGAAATAATTCTTGGTTTTTAAATGGGTGGCCATTATCCATGATTATGGATTGAGGAACACCATATCGAAAAATGATGTAGTTAAGGATGAGCTTATAAATTTGTATGCTGGTAATGTAAGTCATAAGAATGGCTTCAATCCACTTAGTAAAGTATTCAATCGTAGTAATGATGAATTTATGATTGTTGGAGGATGTAGGATGTATCTTACTAATGATATCAAGTCCCCCTTGTGCAAAGGGCCATGGTGAAGTTATTGGATAAAGCTCTTGTGTTGGTGTGTGTATCAAGTCTCCATGAATATGGTATTGTCAACATTTCTTGATAAAGACATACAAGGCCTTTTCCATCATAGGCTAATAATAGCCCAATCTCATAATATTTTTAGCTAAGGTGGGACTGCTAGAGTGGGATCCACATATACCCTCATGTACCCCACATAAGGTCACTTGTACTTCTTCAGTATCGAGACATCTCAACAAGGTGTTGTCTAGGGAAAGTCTATAAAAGGCATCTCTGATGATGGTATACTTGGAAGACTTACAGATAAATGTCTTGCATTGGTTGTTCAAGAGGTCTAGGGGTAGGATTTGGGCATGGAGGTAGTCATATATATCTTTGTACCATGGGTAATTGGAACCAACAAGTTCACACACATCTCAGAATCTGGGACGTCAAAGGTAGGGACCAAAAGTTGTTCTACCAAAAACTCAAATTTAGGCATGTTGCTAGGTATGTCCAAGAGTGAACCAATGGTTGCCATGGCATCTACTACTCTATTCTAAATGCAGGTTATTTGATGAAATATGATGCTATCAAAATATTATTTGAAACTATCTGCCATCTGCTTGTATAGGGCGAGATTTCCATCTTTGGTTTCATAGTCATCATTAACTTGTTAGACTACCAACTGAGAATCTCCATAAAATTTTAGGTTCTTAATCTTCCATTTGATGACCATTCATAATCTTGTTACAAGAGCCTCATATTCTACTATATTATTAGTGCATGGAAAAACAATTATGAATGATTTAGGAATAGTGTCACCCTGTGGTGTGATAAATAATATGCCTGCCCCTGAACCATGATTTGTGTGGGACCCATCAAAGTATAACTTCCATCTCATTCTTGTTTCAAGGGTGAAGATGAATTCATCAGGAAAATCTGCAACTAGAGGATGATCCACCTTTATTGGTGTGTCTATTAGCTAGTTAGCAATAACTTGTCCCTTTATAGCTTTTCTTTCTACATACTGGATATCGTATTCACTGAGTACCATTACCCATTTAGTCATTCACCCTATTAATGTTGCTTTACTAAGGAGATACTTCAAAGAATCTATCTTTGTGACCAACATTGTTTGGTGGTTTAACATGTAGTACCTAATTTTTTGAGTAGTGAAAACTATTGCAAAACAAGTATGCTCTATGGGACTATAATTTAGCTCATATCCCACCAAAGTATGACTGATATAATACACTTCCATTTCATGGCCCTCATTATCATTTTGTGCAAGGATCCTAGCATTGATGTGGTTGCTGAAATGTAGAGTATCAAAGGTCATCCACCAATAGGTGGCATTAGCACTTGTGGTGTAAGTAGGTAATCCTTGATCTTTTGAAAAGCTTCTTGGAATTTAGTTGTCCATATAAATGGTACCCCTTTTCTAAGTAGATGTTGGAAGGGATGTATTTTATTTGCTAACTGCACTATGAATCGTCTGATAAACTACAATCTCCCTTGTATTTTTTGTAGTTGACTTATATTGGTAGGTGGAGGCATGCCCATTATAGCTTTCACTTTTGTTGGGTCTACTTCAATGCCTCGTCTAGAAATATTTTTTCCTAGAATTTTTCCTAATTGCACACCAAATACACATTTTTTTGGATTTAGCCTCACTTTGTATTCTTCTAGTCTTTGAAAAATCTTATCTAGGACCTGCAAGTGATCAACCCTTGTCAATGATTTAGCTATCAGGTCATCCACATAGTCTTCCATGAGAGTGTGTATGAGATCATGGAAAATGGTTGCCATGGAATGTTGATATGTGGCTCCTACATTTTTAAGCTCAAAAGGAATGATGTTCCAACAATAAGTTCCCCATTGACAAGTAAAATTTGTCTTATGTTGGTCTTCAAGTATGATTTTGATTTGATTATATCCTGAGAAACCATCCATGAGGGATAACATTTCATATCATGTTGTTAGGTCCACAATCATGTCAATATTTGGCAAAGGAAAGTCATCCTTAGGACATGCATTGTTTATATCTCAGAATTATGTACATATGTGGATGCCCCCTATTGGTTTGGTTACTGGTACAAGTTTGGAAATCCATTCTGCATAGTCAATTGATCTGATAAAGCCGACATCCAACAATTTCTTTATTTCAACTTTGACTAATAAAGCAATTTGTAGGTGCATTTTCCTTAATTTTTACTTCATGGGTTTACCACCTGGTTGTAATAGAAAATGATGTTACACCAAGTCAGGATCCAATCCAGGCATGTCGGCATATGACCATGCAAAGTTGATTTTTCTTTTTGTGAAGAAGTTACAAAATTAAAGTTGCTTTGTCTCTGTCAAAGATGTTGCAAAATAGATTACCCAAGGATCATCTTCAGTGCCTATGTTGATCTCCATAGATTCCTCAACTAACATTGATGAATTTTATTGAGCAGCGGGGAGAATGTTAAACCCTCCATCCTTGCGTGCCTCAGAGAGGTTTTTACCCTTGGACGCATCCTTTATTTTTACTTTTTCATCATCCAAAGGTGCCTTTTGGTTTTCACCTAGGGACTTGTCATTTTTATTTTTTTCATTGTTTTTCTTATTGTTTCTACTTTTGCGACTAGAGGGGTGAACAAATTCCCCAAAATAAGCCATGTTATCCAATTCTATGGTAAATCTAGCCTTATGGTAACCATTGGGTATGCCTTCTCGCAGTCCCATGAACTCAACTATTACTTTGTCATTCTCAAAGGTATCTAAGATGGGGATGTCTTGTTGGTCCCAATCGATAAGTTGGGGATATACCAGGGGAATTCCATCATCAAAATTATCAAAGGTAGAGGTCAATAGGGTGAGGATAGACCTGTTGACGTGGTCACAAAATTTTCTTATTAAATCCTTCTCATTCTTTTTCTTGGGAATAGGTAGATTATGAGGTGAACCCATTATAAAGGTTTGGTTATCAAAAGTGGGTTCGTTGGGTTCCCAAGAGGCAAGATCAAGGAATTCCAAAAATTAATGTTTGAGCCATTCTTCTTTTGTCAAAATCCTTTAAGGATGGGAATTAAGTGGATTTTGTGAGGGATTAAACATTTGGTGAAGTTCTCCAAATAGTTTATCGAGGTCCATGAAAGTGGTAGAGGAGAGGGAATCCCACTCATATTCATTAGAGTCGGGTGAATTGCAGTAACATTGGTCAAATGTCTCATTGGATGTCTCGATATCTTTGGAAGCACTTACTTCCTCTTTTGATGGTGTCGAGGTACTAGAAACACCAATCATAATTAGTTGAAACCCCAACCCTAGACCTTTTGGTCACTTAGAGCCAATTATGGGTTCAGTCCTTCCATTCTAATGTAGTCCTAGCCTGCTATGTCCATCATATCCTTTGTTTTGTATTATCATAAAACCTTTTCCATATTGATCTGTAGGTATTTGAGTGGGTGGAGGAGTTTCTTCATTGTCTTCTTTGTATAACCAAGAGGTCACATCTTCTTGATTTATAGCTTGTCTACTTAATTCCCCCCCATTTTGAAAAATTCATTGTGGGAGGAACGTGTAATGTGACAATGGATTGTCTCCTATCTATATTTAGTAGATCATATGATTTAGGAGGAACCAACTAGCTGATACAATAAGATTCTTTCATATTATACTCTCCACAAGCCTTATCTTGGATCTTGACCTTAGGAGTGGAAGGTGGTGTTTGGGAAGTAGATGCTTTGGAAAGAGTGGATGGATCGATATATTGGGATGAATTGGATGATGAAGCCTCCTAATTAATAGGCACATGTCGTTGTGATATTCTGCGTAGGTTAGTGCAATATTGGAAAGGATCAGGATCACCATCTACTGTGATATCGATGCCATTGTATGGGAATTTAAGGAATTAATGGTAAGTGGAAGGGACAACCTTCATAGCATGTATCTATGGTCTACCCAATAAAATATTATATGGAAGGATGAGATCCAAGACCTGGAAACTGGTATCCATAATCGCAAGACCAATTCTAATGGGGAGAATTACCACTCCTTTAGATGATCATTCTTCATAATCATATTCCTTAATGAAAATTCTCTTAGTAGTGTCCACACACGCCTCTAAGAAGCCTAAATCCTTAACCAATTTCAAGGTGCAAAGATTCAACCCTTCTCCTCCATTTACTAAGACTCATCTAGATTTTGTTTTATGAACAAGAACTTCGAGGTGAAATGGGTCATTATGGTTTATCTTCTCAGTTGAGTAACCTTTTTTAGAGAAGGTAGCATGATGAGAGTTAGTTAGGTATCCTACCATCTCTTGGAAATTATTGACATCTAGGTTAGTGGGGACAACCCTCCTTTGCAAAGCTTTGTCTAGAATAGCTTGATGATCAGGTGATATACTCAACAGTTCCAAGATATAAATTTGTGTTGGAGTCTTCCCCAATTGGTCAAATAAATTGTACTAAGACTTGGAGGACTGTGGTTGTTGCTGTACTGGAGGACCTTGGATGGTTATCTTAGTTTGGAAAGTGTTGACAACACATTCAAGGGTTTTCTTTATGGTAATAGTGTTGATCTGTCCATTGGAAACTCAAATGTGATTTATGATTGAGCCTTGGTTATAGTCATACTTGGAATTAGCATATTCTGCCGAATTATTGGTCTTATTTCTAAAATTGGAGGCTTTTCATTTTCCATGGTCATGTAATGGATCAGCAAAGACCTTGTGGTCATTTTTTGAGGATGTTTGTTTCTATCCATTAATTTCAATAGTTTCATTTTCAATGGGATCTTGTATAATTTTCTTCAACTGTCGACATTGTGGTAGACTGTGTCCCTTAGTTCGATGGAAATTGCAAAAAGAATTGTCATCCCACCAAGAGGGTTTAAATTGTTCAGGATCATATTAGCTTGGTTCAGGAATTTTTATGAATTTGTGTTTTATCAATTCTTTGAAGACTGATTCAATCGGTTCCTCTAGGGGAGTGAATTCATGTTTTGGAAACCTCCTTTGCAGTTGTGGTTGTTGCGTGTTTTGGACAAAATTGGAAATTTGGTCAACATTGTTGGGTGTTTCATTAGAGGGGTTGTGTCCTCTAAATTTAATGAATATTCCTACGTGTAGGGTTTTAGCATCGACAATGTCATCATTTGTTATGCTCTTGTTTCAAGACCAAAATTTGTTCCTATCAGTAGGGGTGTTTTGAACATTTGGATTCATGTTTGACATATTGATTCAACCTTTGTCAATGAGATACTTTTCAAGTATGATGCTCTTTTCTACTAGTTCCATAAAAGTAGTGCAACAATGTACTCTTAGGTCACTTATCAATTTTGAATTAAGGTTTTCTAGGAATATGGCGACCTTTTACTTTTCAGGTATTTCAATAGGGCATCAACTAGCTAGACTCCTCCATCTCTGGAAGAAGGTGATAAATTTCTCTCCTTCATCTTGTGTGGTGTGACATAAGGATGATATTGTGATTTCATTGTCAATATTAAAGGTGAGATGTTCAATAATTTTTTTAGCAAGTTCACTACATGACCTTATGCTATATGAAATTTTAGAAAACCATTCAAGTGCTATTCCAACAAGGCTTCATGAAAAAAGTTCCATGAGATATGTGGGGTCATATGCAACATCTCTACACATTGTGGAAAATTCCCTTATATGTTTAAGAGGATTAGGATTCCTATTAGAATTAGGCAAGTTTGGTATCACATATCCATGTGGGAAATGTGTCATGTATAAAGCTTTGTCAAAGTCTTGTGCTGAAAAAAGTATTTTTGCTAGACATTTCCATGTTGTCCATTTATTGTTGAAGGGCTTGCATTTGTGTTTGCAAAACATTCACTTGTGTCAATGACGTGTTGGTTGGGTTGTTGGGGTCTATGTAATTGTTTTGAAACCTAATTTTTTGTGATGGATTTTGATTCACTGTAGGAATGAAGGGTGGATTTTGATTTGGAATGTAAGAGATAAAGTTTTGATTTGATGTTGGTTGATTGGGCATGTGAACATTTTGTGAAGGAATGGCACTAGTGGTGTTGATGTGTGGTATAGAATTTGCCATGTTTATGCTAACTCTAGGCCTTTTGCTTCTAGTATTGGTGCCAAAGGGATTTGACGATGATGCTCCTATGGAAAAATTTAGGCCTTGTGTCATGCTCGATGTACCAAATGGTGATGTATGTAGTATGGTGGCACTTTGAGTAGGTACTCCAAATGGTATACTATAGTTACTTAAGGAATAGAGGCAGTATATGTCATCATGTTTTTCCCATGGGTAGATGAAGTTTGCAATGTGTGAATGTCAAATACAAGAGGGTATCTGGCACCTTCTACTAACAATTTTTCTAGATATCATTTTCCAAAAATTCATCTACAAAAGAAGAAAATTTTGAGTCTTGGAAAACAACGTCTATGTATTCAACAAAAATTCATCCTTGTGGGTCTCTAGTGCCAAATTTTTCCAATAAGGTTTTGTGAGGTCTTGATGTCCCTGATGGGGGGTTTGAAAATGGATTGATATAGTCTTGTGGATCAGCCATTTCTTTGTGTTTCTTTTTGGACCTTGTTTCAACCATGTAAGATATGCTCAAAATAGGGATGATGCAAAACTACATCTATGAAGGATATGATTTTAGTCTATGTTTTTGGGTTTTTTTTTGGATATAAGGAATGAATGCTAATGCAACTATATTTTTGGTCTTTTTTTTGGAAAAATAAGGGATGTTAAATGTTGATTAATGTCTAAAATTATGGTGTTCTAGAATAAATATATCTAAGTATGCTAAAGGGTAAGCAATCTTTCAACTTTGGGAAATTTTGAAAAGAGGTTACCAACCATGCAAAGTTTAGCCAAGGCTTCAATTTAGTTTATCAAAGGACCTTTTGTAAGAGAAAAATTGAGTTCCCAAACTAGATTGACAAGCTGGAAAAGACTCACCAAAATGATAAAAGATAATTGGTGTGATAAATGACTTGGTTCTATGGAAAAAATTTGTTGAAGGGAAGGTTTATCCAAAGCATGGAAAGTTGGCCTATTTTAAAATCTACACAGGTGACGGTCCTTAAAATTTTTGATTGATTTGAAGGTAATGAGTACTCTAAAATGCAACTAGGACTAAATGATACTAAAATACGCAATGATGAAGTGTGAGAAAACCTTTCTGGTTTTTGTTTAGAGATCATTGTGAGAGGATAATCAGAGACATGTTTTGACTGTATGACCTTAGGCTATGATAGTGATTTTATTTTTTTCTGATTGTTATGAAATTGCGGTTTAGATTTAGCAAATGCATCATTTGACAGCCGGTTGTGATTCTCGATATCGGATGTGTTGTTTGATAGCCGATTGTGGTTCAGATTTAACAGATGTAGTTCAGATTTAACAAATGTGGTTTTTCAATGGAAGATGCAGTTTACTGTAAATAGGATCTAATTTTTGTGTAATTTTTGGTAAATTTTGTAGGTTTGTTTATGTCTGATCTTGATCAGATTTTCGAAAGATAAAAGACATTCAGAAAACACTTTGTTTTGGTTTGATTTTGATGTGAAATATTTAAATTCAAATAGACAAGTATGATCCTATGGTTGGCTAGGGCAATATTTTTTGAGCTCCCACTTAGATTTCTCCAGTTGCACTTATTTAGAGTGGATGATTAGAAGCTTGACCGGACTAGCTCCCCCTTACATGGTACTCACTTCTCGGGTCATCCAAGCTTTGAGTTATCATGAATCTCCAATGACAAACTCTTCATCTCTATTAAGAACCACAAGTATGTGGGATGGCTTTAGAGGTCTGACCTCTTGTACCAACAAATAAAGGGATTTTGGTAATCTAAAAAAATGGATTTTAATAAGGATACTCATTTAGGAGGCCACACAAGAGGCAATATTAGCTCTAATAAAGAGGATTACTAGCTTGTAGAGGTTATGCTTTATAGGTTTTAACACACCATGAGGGTACTGAGGGAATCACTATCACTTGCTTGTTTGTAGGAAGTGCTATAATGCTGAGATTTTTGCAACATTAAAATTTGTATACCAGTCAAGAGAAGCTTGGATTTTAGCTCATTGTTAGTTTGATTCACCTTGGGGTGAGTAATTTTTCCTTCCAAGGCAAGCCCAAATCTAGAGTTAATAAAAATTTCTCTTACACCCAGGATCACACAAGTGCGCAAGGGGAGAGGATACTTTTGTTATTAAATCGTGTTTTAATCTAAACATAATGTGAAAAGGCACCAAAAATAGTAGACAATTGTTTATTTTAAGCACTAAATGAAATATGATCTAAGCTAATCAGACAATCAGTTTCAAAATTCATTCTTCGACAAACATCCTGCGTCAGATTTCATTAGTAGTTTCAATTTCAGCCTTTGACAAACGAGAGTTGTAGCTTTTAGATCTTGGCCAAATGAAGCTACAAAATAAACATTAAATTTCCCTCGCCACATATTGTCAACAGATTATCAATAACCAAAAAATCCTAACCTACTGAACTGAAAATGCATAAAACTAAATTACTTGCAAAAATGAAAAAAAAAACCCAAAACCAAGTAGTTATGTCACAAGATGACAGATGTGTTGCATGGGATGTATCAAATGCATTGCAAGAAAATTAATTGTGGCTTATGGGATTACAGTTTTAGTGTGGTACAATGGATGTGGCTCGTGTTGTTGGTAGTTGTGGTGAAATAATTGGCTGATGTGTCACTATGTTTTTGGCGATTGCGTCAAATCATATGAAAAACCTTCAAAACATAAAAAATCGTATAAAATTTGCAAAAAAGAATACTTCAAGTCAGGTTAACTAGATGTAGCATAGGGAAAATTCATGGATTAGCAATACAAGCGTAACTCAAAACTAAACCTAAGCTAATAATTGAGAACAATGAAAAACTATATAAACAATGCATAAATGAACGATTTTACCAAACATCGAAGTAATTACATGAATCACCTCCATTAGTCTTCTCCATTTCATTGTAGTATGATACTTTCCCTCATATTTTAATTAAGCATGCAAATGTGGCCTCATGACAATGATAGTAGAAAAACATTGAAGATTCTAAAGTTGCTTCCAAAACTCATAAAATTTTAGGAGTAATAATGATAGAGGTAAAGCCAATTTATATAAAATATGATTTTCAAATGATAGCTCAGATTAAAATGTAAACCAATGATTAAGATTTAAAGGTGTGACATGCAATAGGATTAGGGTTAAATTAGTGTAAGTGATAAAGCATAAATGGTGGGGATTAAATTAAATAATAATTTAATCACTAGTGGAAAATAGTTGAGACGGAGAAGAATAAAGATTGCATGAGAAAAGATGATTTGTTAGAAATAATCAGATATTATCTCACCATATAACTGAATAATCAAATTAGATCTAGACATAAGTGATAAATGACTAATTAGATAACAAAGAGATTATCCAATTATAGAGGAATATGCTATGGATAAATCCTTTTATGAAATAAATAATAATTTAATTCAACATTCAAGATTTTGGGATTAAATTAAATAAATAAAGATTTATTTAATTAAAGGGAGAAAAGGCTAAGGAATAATTAAATAATTAAAGTGATTATTTAATTATAGTTGAAAGTGTGATAGGAATTGATTAAATAATTTAAAATGATTATTTAATAGAAGATAGATTTAATTAGCGACATAATTAAATAAATAATATTTATTTAAGACATAGGAGAATAATGATTGCATGTACAAGATGAGATTGATGAAGTGATCAAGACAAAAAGATTATTCATTAGAGACAATCAGATATTATCTCACCAAATGACTGAATGATCAAATTAGATCTAGAAATAAGTGATAAATGACTAATTAGATAACAAAGAGATTCTCTAATTATAGAAGAATATGGTATGGGTAAATCCTTTTATGAATTAAAAAATGATTTAATTCAACATTCAAGATTTTGGGATTAAATTAAATAAATAAAAATTTATTTAATTAAAAGGAGAAAAGGCTAAGGATTTTGAAATGCACAAGACAAATGAGAGGGCGAGTGAATTAGATGTATCAAATTCCTTTACTTTTAAACTTAGTCTTTTCACCTTAACTTTAATTTGTTATTAATAAGAGAAAGAGAACACTATAGACACCATATTTACGTGGAAAACCCAATGAAGGAAAAACCACAGTGAGGATTAAATCATAATATAGTAGTAATGCAATACCAGATATAAAGGCTCACTACCAGAGGGCTCACTTCCCAAATACAAAGGCTCACTACCTAGATTGAGGGCTCAATGCCTTGAGAAGGACTCACTATCCAGAAAGGAGGTGCACTACCTACAGAAAAATAAAAAGATATAAATGAAGATCCACCACTAGGGTTCCACACATTCACAACCTGATCAGAAGATTGTAGATACCTTTAGCTCACTGCTTTCAGGGATCTATCACCTTAAAGTACTGTTGCATTAATTCATTCTTTCACTCTCTTCTTTTTGCATTTTTTTGCACACTTCACTCACTTGTTCGATTTGTGGATGGATGGATATGAAATTCACTACAACTTTACTTGTTTTTATACCATCTTCAACCTCAGGAACATTCTCCAAGGTTGGCTATACAATTTCATTTAAAAATTTAAACTAGGTCAGCTACTCAACATTCCCATGGTGGATAAGAATGAGAGAGGACCAATTACTTATTTAATTTAGGACCCAAATAAAATTTTGAAGCTCACACATGCTTTTAGAAATTGATGCAAAAGCCAAATGTAACATGTAAACACTAGGTCGGCTAAACCTAATTAAAACACCAATGATCTTTGAAGTATGCACATCTCTAGCAAGATAATCACACGTGGATTACTCAACATGCTTCACTAGTCATCTCACCATCTCTGAGAACATCTTAGATACATCTGCAACAACTACAACCAAATTCATTTTTAGAGAACTCTTCACCAGTCCAACCAGACTAGCCAGTAAAAACACAAGAGCTCTAGAGCAGGTCTTCTGGAGTGCCAAACCACAATAAATTTTGTCAAAAAATAGAAATCATCAAAAGTAGTCATCTCCCAGATCCACAAGATCTAAACCCAAATATCAGAATACTATGGAGCCAAACCATTTCTCCCAGTCCCCAAATAAATAGTTCTAGAAAAACTAGTTCACACATCGGTGAACATGTCTTCTACTCTTCATCAAACCAGAAACTGAAACTCAGTATATATGATTCATTAAAGATTATGAAAACACCTACAGATCTGCATAGGCATAGGATCAACACAAGAGAGATGTGAACCACAATACCGGAGCACACTTAGAACACACTTTTAATTTTTCTTTCATTATTTCTCAATTTTTCTCAAAAGTAGTTGGAAAATACACAAATCTGTGTTGACATCAATGAAAAAATTAATGAAAATAGCACCAAACACATCCATACTTGCAACAATCTTCCCCTTTGTCATTGATGGAAACACATGATGTGAAAAACCATCAAAGACAGCATACATGATTTTCAAAAGAGAAAACCTACCAAGCATAAAGCTTTCACATGATTCTCTCTCCCCCTTTGACATCAATGGCAAAGGAAATTCTTTCCATATAAATCTTTGTTCACTCCCCCTAAGGAGTACACCCACATCACATACTACAACAATGCACTTCACTACTCCCCTTAAGGAGTAGATCACAATCATCAGTCTAGAACAAGAGTTTGTGAATCTACTGGAATGATGCACCTTCATGTGCACTTAGTTCAAAGGAGGAGGGGAAGTAACCCCTAACTTCCATTTGAGATACTCAAAAGTATCCTTCAGAAGGGCCTTAGTGAATATGTCTGCAACTTGTTATTTGGTAGGCACGTATTCAAGTCTAACTTCATTCCTCAATACCTTCTCCCTCAAAAAGTGATACTTGATAGATATATGTTTTGTTCTTGAATGCATCACTGGATTATTTGAAATGTTTTTAGCACTTGTATTGTCACAAAATATAGAGATAGGTTCATCACTTACCATACCTATGTTCATCAAGGTTTTCTTCATCCAAAATACCTATGTACAATAGGATGTTGCTGCAATATACTCTACTTCTGTAGTGGATAAAGAAACTGAATCATGTTTCTTGCTCAACCAAGAAACTAATCTTCCTCCAAGGAAGAATGCACCACCAATTTTTATCTTCTAGTCATCTACACAGCTATCCTAGTCTACATCAGTGTAGGCATTCAGAGTAAAATCATTGTCCTTTGGATACCATAATCCATAGTCTAAAGTTCCTCTAAGATACCTGAATATCCTCTTCACATTTGTAACATGTGCTTCCTTAGGTTTTTCTTGAAATATTGAAACTAAACATACTGCATCCATGATATCAAGTCTAGTAGTAGTAAGATACAACAGTCCACAAATCATGGATCTATACATGCTCTGATCAACTTTAGCAGATTCATCATCCTTACTCGGCTTACATCCAGTTACCACAGGGGTACAAACTGGTTTGGAGTCATCCATTCCAAACTTCTTTAGCAATGATTTAACATACTCAAATTGTGAAATGAATATAACTTTGTCAGTTTGATTTACTTAAAGTCCAAGGAAGAAATTTAGTTCACCAATCATAGACATTTCAAATTATTTTTACATATCTTCAACAAACATCTTACACATACCTTCATTTCCTCCAAAGATGATGTCATCAACATACACCACAACTATCAGAATCTTGTCTTTCTCAACCTTGAAGTAATTATTGATGTTTGCAGACCCTTTGCTGAATCCTTTCTTTGTCAAGTATTTATCTAGTCTTGCATACCAAGCTCTGTGAGCTTGCTTCAGCCCATATAGTTCCTTCTTTAATTTACAAACCATGTCTGGTTTGTCTAACAGTTGAAAAAATTTTGGTTGCTCCATATACACTTCTTCCAATTCTTCATTTAGAAATGCAGATTTGACATCCATCTGATATACTTTGAAGTCTTTATGAGTTGAGAATTCCAAGAACATTCGAATGGCTTCCATTCTTGCTATGGGTGAAATTTTTCTTCAAAATCTATTCCTTCAACCTGTGAATATCCTTTACATACAAGTATTTCTTTATTCCTTACCACTTCACCATCTTCATTCAACTTGTTTCTGAATACCCATTTAGAACCAGTTACATTCTTGTTTGCAGGTCTAGGGACTAGCTCCCATATCTCATTCTTCTCTATCTATTTTAGTTCCTCTTTCATTGTTCTAACCCAACTTTCATCATCACATGCTTCATTTACAGTTTTAGGTTCTATCTTAGAAAGTATCTACACAAATTTACCTCAACCACTTCTCTTCTTGTCTTCACTCCTTCACTTTTTTCTCCAATTATCTATTCCTTCGGATGATTTTTATGAACATATTTAGGAGTCTTAGGTCCAAGTTCTAAAGTATCCTCTTGCTCATTACTTTGTTCTTTCTCTTCCTTTTCTTCTTCTTGTATTTACATATGGATCAGATCATCAGGTTCAACTTCAGTTATTTCTATTGGTCTATACATAGCTTCATCAACCTTTACATTAGTACTTTCAATTATTTTCCTCAACCTCTTATTAAAAAATCTATAAGCCTTGATGTATTTGAATATCCAAGGAAAATTCCTTCATCACATCTACCATAAAACTTTCCAATATTTTATTCATCTATTCTAATATAAAATATACTTCCAAATACCTTAAAGTATTTTATAGTAGGACTCTTACTAGTCCATAACTCATAATGGGTCTTAGTGTTGTTACCTCTGATTTGAACTCTGTTAAGAATGTAAACAACAGTGTGGATTTATTCTCTCTAATAAACATCAAGAACATTGGCTTATTTCATCATATTTCTGGCAGCCTCTTGAATAGCTCAGTTCTTTCTTTCCACAACTCCATTATGTTGAGGGGTTTTAGGAGAAGATTAATGTCTTTTTATGCGATGTAAATTCTCCACCTCTATCAGACCTTAAGCATTTGATTTTTAGGTTTCCCTCATTTTGTACTCTTACCTTAAACACTTTGAATCTATCAAGAGCCTGAGACTTTTCTCTAAGAAATGAAACCCATGTCATTCTAAAGTAATCATCAATCAAGAGAATAAAGTACCTATCACCACTTAGGCTCCCTATTCTTATATGACCACAAAGATCTGTATTGATTAATTCTAGCATTTTGGTAGATGATTGATCATTTCCTTTAAAAATATTTCTTGTCTGTTTTGCCATCTAACAACTTCTGTAGATTGAATTTGAAGGCTTTATGATTCTAGGCAGATCTCTGACAATTTCCCTAGAACTGATCCTAACCAGATTGTCAAAATTCAAATGTCTCATCCTCTGGTTCCAGAGCCAACTCTCATTAATCTCAAAAAAAAAACACTGACCATCTCCACTTTTAAGTTGATAGATGTTTCCATGAGTTCTTCTTCCAGCTGCAACCAAAGTTTCGGATCCTTTCTTGATCTCACAAATGTTATCCTAAAACACAAGCTTAAAACCTTTGTTGCATATTTGTCCAACACTTAAGATATTATTCCTGAAACCCTTTACATAATAAACATCATTAGTATTCTGTTTTCCATCAAAGATAATTGTTCCTTTTCCAATAATCTTAGCACCAGAATCATCCCCAAACATAACTATTCCCCCATCATACTTCTCAAGTTTAGTAAACTTACTCTTATCTCTAGTCATATGATTTGAACGTCCACTATCAATCACCCAAAAGTCTTCATCCTATTCAGCATGAAAATAAGTTACCAGAGTACCTTTTGATTCATCCTTCTTACTCTCTAGACCAGATTCTTTTGCACATATTCCATATTTAGTAGGTATATCTTTCTCTTCCAAGGCTAGAAACAAGCATTCATCTTTATCTTCCTCAAGTTCAGATTCATCATTAGAAATTCTTACATCTTCCGTAACATAATATAGTTTCTTGAACTTCCTATCCCTTTTATCCTTGTAATTAGTGTTATTTTCCTTATTCTTCTTTTGTGTAGCTCTATTAGGACATCTTGATGCATAATGACCAATATTTCCATAGCTAAAACACTTAAAGGGCAACTTACATTTTTATTTTCCAATACCTTTCTTCAATATCCTTGTGAAATTTTCTTCCAAGTCCTATGAATCTTCATCATCCAAATCATCTTCTATCTTCATTGCTTTAAAGGTTGTTTCAGTCTTCTCCTTATCTCTTGCAAATTTTCTCATTTCAAATGCAGTCAGGACACCAAATAGATTCTCCTTAGTAAATTTCTTAAGATCATACTTCTCTTCAAGTGCAAATACTTTGTCACTGTAATTTTCCAGTAAAGTCATCAAGATATTTTCAATTATATCTTATTTTTCATGGTACCACATTGATTCTTGATTTTTGTTGCTATTTTTTCAACTCTCTGATAATAGCTTGCAATGTCTTCTCCATATTCCATTCTCAAGTTCTCAAATTTTTGCTTAGCAGTTAGTTTCCTTGACAACTTTACTCTATCATTCCCTTCATAAATGTATTTCAACTTTGTCTATAGTTCATGAGTAGTAGGTAGATAAATAAATTTTATTTATTTTAGTTTTAGATAAAGCACTAGAGATAGCAAACCTTTCTCTTTCCTTTTCTTCATAAGCCACAACCTCATCAGCAAAGGAAGGACCAGCTGCTAGTATCACATACTTTGTCTCCATAGCTTTCCAGGTGTTGAAATTAAGTGAAATAATATAACTTCTCATATGCTCTCTCAAGTCATTGTAATAAGCTCCATCAAACATAGGAAGCTAAAAATTGTGTGCCATTTGGTCTACCTCAAATGGTTAAGCTTTTCACCGAGGAACCAGTGCTCTGATAACAATTGTTGAAATGCACAAGACAACTGAGAGGGGGGGTGAACCAGTTGTATCAAATTCCTTTACTTTTAAACTTAGTATTTTCACCTTAAACTTAATTTTTTATTAAGTGTAAACATGAAATGAAAATAATAGAAAGAGAACACCAGAGACACCAGATTTATGTGGAAAACCCAATGAGGTAAAAACCATGGTGAGGATTAACTCACAATATAGTAGTAATGCAATACTAGATACAAAGGCTCACTGCAAGAGGGCTCACTTCCAAAATACAAAGGCTCACTACCTAGATTGAGGGCTCATTGCCTTGAGAAGGACACACTATTCAGAAAGGAGGCTCACTGCCTACAGAAAAATAAAAAGATATAAATGAAGATCCACCACTAGTTTTCCACACATTCACAACTTGATCAGAAGATTGTAGATACCATCAGCTCACTACTTTCAAGAATCTAAAACCTTAAAGTATTGTTGCCTTAATTAATTCTTCCACTCTTTAATTTTTGCACTTGTTCGTACACTTCACTCACTTGTTTGATTCGTGGATGGATGGATATGAAATTCACTACAACTTAACTTTCTTGTATACCATCTTCAACCTTAGGAACATTCTCGAAGGTCGACTGTGCAATGTCATTTACAAATTAAAACTAGGTCGGCTACTCAACATTCCCATGGTGGATAAGAATGAGAGAGGACCAATTAATTATTTAATTTAGCACCCAAATAACATTTTGAAGCTCCTACATGATTTTATAAATCGATGCAAAAGCCAAATGTAATGTGTAAACACCAAGTCAACCAAACCTAATGAAAAAACCAATGATCTTTAAACTACATGCATATCCAACAAGATAATCACATGTGGATCACTCAACATGCTTCACTAGTAATTTTACCATCTTTGATAACATCTTAGATACATTCGCAACAGATACAACCAACTTCATTTTCATAGAACTCTTCACCAGTCCAGCCAGACCAACTAGTAAAAACACACGAGCTCTGGAGTAGGTCTTCTGGAGCACAAAACCACAAGAAAATTCATTAGAACATATAAATCATTAGATTTAGTCATATCCCATATCTATAAGATCTAAACCTAGATATCAGAAGACTATGGAGCTAAAATATTTTTCCCAATCTCCAAATAAATAGTTCTGGAAAAACCAGTTCACACACCGGTGAAAATTTCTTCTACTCTCCATTAAACTAGAAGTTGAAACTCAGTATATATGATTCATTAAAGCTTATGAACACACCTAAAAATCTGCATAGGCATAGGATCAACATAAGAGAAATGCGGACCACAATACTAGAGCACACTTAGAACACACTTTTAATTATGCTTTCATTATTTCTCAAATTTTCTCAAAAGAAGTTGGTAAATACACAAATTTGTGTTGAAATCAATGATAATATTAATGAAAACAACACCAAACACATTCGTACTTGCAACAAAGGAATAATTAAATAATTAAAGTGATTATTTAATTATAGTTGAAAGTGTGATAGGAATTAATTAAATAATTTAAAATGATTATTTAATAGAAGATAGATTTAATTAGCGACATAATTAAATAAATAATATGTATTTAATTAATTAATCAAGAAAGAATAAAGGTATGAATGAATTAATTAAATAATTAAAGTTATTTAATTAATAGAGGTAATATGACTTTAGAAAATAATTAAATAATTATTATTTAATTATGAGAAATGAAGATGAAAGAATTATGAAGAAGTTAAGGGTTGCAGGCCTAGGATGCTTTTTAGTGTCTACAATTAATACCAATTTTTATCAAGAAAATTATATTGAGTTGAAATATGGATTACATCTTTGAAAATAATTCAAGGATAGAAGAAATCCATGTTATGGATGTCCTAAGATAAATGGGATTTACCTCTCCAAAACTTATAACCATTATTACATGGGAATTAAATATGGTGTGAGATCATAAAATAGGTTTTCACTTAGTCAAAGAATATACTATTATTGGATATAAAATAACATATGTACCCAAAATTTTGGATGATACAGGAATGAAACAAGGAAATTAATGTCAGATTTAGGACATTGGAATGATAAAGTGAATTGTCAAATGAGGAACCACTACAATCTGAGAAGAGATAGAGAAAGAGGTTACAAGGAGTGTAGCAGGATATTGTCTAGTATGTCAGGAAATGAAGATAGATGCCATCATCAGTAGGACATGTATACTCACTTGAGATTCTAGAGGGAAAATGGTAGAACACAAGACAAATCAATCTATCTATGTCAGTTAAAATGACAAAATTTTATAAGTGGACAAACTCATCAAAGTAACCAATGCTTTATGGAAACTTGACTTATAGGATTTTGATCCTAAATAATATATATTGTGAGAAGTAGTTGCTTAGTATTCTTGAGAACGTTATATCGGTTATGAACAAGAAAATAATGATAGGGTTGTTTAAACCATGATCATACTATGAGACATTCAGTTCTACGAATGCACAATATATTAATATAGCCAAATAGGCGAAAAAAATGGTAGGCTAAATCTTGAATGATTTGTAAACTTCTAACATTGAGGTTTGGACCATATATGGAAAGGAAGGTTGGAAACTCTATTAAGACGAAATAGGCTTAGAAATAGGGTAGACCATAGACTTGATAGATTGTCAAAAAGGAGTAATAGATCGAAGAGATCGACAAAACTTTATCAATACAAAGCTTAAGTAGGAATCGATACAAAGCTTAAGTAGGAAGCAATATCAAAATTTATTAGGCATCCAAGAGAAATATAATTCTCAAGATGGACAAGTAATCAAGGAAAAGTACTTTATGGAAAGGAAAATAGATGTGTAAGTGACGAACGGACTCAATTTATGAGTTGTATAAAAGTGTAAATACCAAAGGGGAAGGATGGGACCCATGGTGTGGTGCACAATACATCACTATTCCTTTTCTATTTGGATTATATTAAGGATAAATTCATGGGCCAATGATTTTTTATCACTATGTCTTAAGTGTCATGTATAGCTACAATTGTATCTAGGATGTGAATATATGATAGTGTAATAAAGTTCTTTGGGAGAGTAAGTATGTGTAAGGCATACAAGATTTCCTTATGCGATAGTGAGGGCACTAAAGAAAGATCTAGGAAGGGCAAGGTTGCAAGGATAGATGCTACATAGGATGAAATTTTTATAAACATTATGTATTTTGAGAATGGTAAGTAAAACTTTATTTGACTTTAGCTATATGTTAAAAGGTTATAGATCATCGGGGATAATGATTCACAAGGGGGGAAGTATGTTACACCCCAACTGTGTAATTACTATTTACTATTACTATGTGGGGTAAAATGTGAATATTGGGGATGAATAAATTGTTCTCATACCTTTTTACCAATATGAATGTTATCTCATTTGATGTTGTTTCATTTGATGCTATCTCAATTAATGTTATTCATGGTGAAATACTGCATATATGTGAATAGATGGTTATTGAATTATTATAATTCTAACTTTGGAGATGCTTATATGTACTGCATATGTTGTAAATAATTAACTACCGAAGGCATGTGTTAATGGTTGCAGGTAAATGTTCATTCCTCTAGGTGGAGGGGAAGTATCACTTGAGAGAAGATCATGGTTGGTTAACCGATAACGTAAACTATCTGAGCATATACACACACCATAGTAGATTGGTTGAGTCTAGAAATAGAAGTGGGAAGTTGGTAAGTCATCCCTAGTTTGAAATATCTACATTAGTAAAGGTCTTGTTTACTATCGAGTGCATTTTGGGTGATGATTATTTATTTGAGCTTGTGAGTTGCTTCCTTATATCAATATCCCTGATTTTGTGGTTGATGAGTGTTTGTATATATATGTATGTATACATATATACACGTGATTATTCATGATTGGAAATAATGTATATATAAAAATATATATACATAACATCTCTATGTGTTTGAATACCAAAATAGTGGTCTATACTTGATTATCGAATAAGTTATGGATTTGTACGATATGAGTAATATATGCCTCGATATATATATATATACATAAATACACATAAGATTCATGCTTATATAGTAAAGTGTATAAATGTATGTAAATATATATAATATATTATTATTGTTTGAATGAAAACTTGTTGGAATACATTCATATGTCGAATGTATTCTTACTTGACTGACATCGTCATTATTCAAACTATGAATGGTTGCTCTAGACCTATTCAAACATCATCAAATAACACAATGTTAGTCATTAAATGGATCTAAAAAATTCTTCCCCATGCAATTCATATAAATTCCAAGAACAAGAAATGAAGTTAAGTAAAACCAAATAAAGCTATTAAATCTTACTCAAGAACACTCAAACCAACATCCCATGGGGGAATTGGTGCTTATTTGATGTGGAAAGAAGCCCTTTCCCAATTCCTTGCAAAGCTTTTGATGAAGATTGTTGATGATTCTGCTCCTTTGATGAAAATTTGACCATAACCTAGCTAAGATTGATAAAATTCAATGAAAACTTGGATGAAAATGGATGAACTTGCATAAATGCCTTTGCCTAAAGTTGTGCATCAAAATGCTTAAGATTGTGGATCCAAAATCAATAGAGAAGACCTCTATTTATAATGAAGAAGTTTGGAAGAATGAAGAATAGGATGAATGTGGGATAAAAGAAAGGACCAATGACAATGTGCCACTTGTCAACATGCCATTCAAGAGTGGTTGTGCACATTTTGGTCAATGTGCAAATAAATGCCATTAGGTGGAAATTTGAAATTTGAAAGATTTCTTTTGGAAGAGGAGTTAATGCCACTTGCCTCAAGAAAAATGACTTGTAAGAGGCGTTAATGCCATGTTGGAGGACAAATCCTTTCGGAGGGAGATTTCAAATTGGAAGAATATTCCAACAAATACCCTTTTGAATGAAAATAGGAGATTTTATAAATCAATTAAATTTATTTACTTGTGCAAGTTGCAAAATCTAGATGATTTGATCGATTAGAGTTAGAGTTAATAAGGATTTAATTAACTTAGATAGGGATTAGTTTGATTTGACATTTTGACTTTGATTTTTGGATTTATTTAAATCAAAATAAGAGGGATTTGAGAAATTAGATTTAATTAAATAAAATTTGATTTATTTAATCAAAAGAGGAACATTAGGGTTAATTAAATAAAATGATTTACTTATTTAAAAGAGGATAATGATTTAATCAAATAAGATGATTTATTTAATTAAAAGAGGAATTATGATGAATTAATTAATTAAGGATGATTTAATTAACTAGTTAGTAAAGAAGTGATTTAGGAAGAAATGGTGTTAGTGGATCAGGATCGAGTCATGATATCAATCAGAATAATTTGAATGTCTATATTTTCCCCCTCTTTGAAGCAATCTGTTTGTTGTGTTGGTTCAAAGAATAACCTTGTCGGGATCAAAATTCAAAAAAAATCTAACTTTTCAGATGCCCCACTGCTGCCTCAGTGATAAGAAATATGCTGGTATACTGACCCTCAAGAGATTGGACAAAAATTGGATTTTTGGAGGAGATCTCAAAAAAAAGATGATAGACTGTCCGAAGGGTTTAGAAAGGTTTTAGAATGCCAAAAATAAGCCAAAACATGAGAAAAATACCTAAAACAATCTTCGGTTGGAAAAAAATAGGATCGGGGGCAAAAAACCCTAGCTTGACGACCAAAACAAAGCAAAACACACTAACTTTTCATGCTTAAATAGCCCTCTAGGGGTCACTTTCCATTCATTTTCATATTCACACCCTCAGATTTGTTGCATTTTGAACTCTGACACTCCTACATGATGGTGCAAAGAGTGCTTCCCTGACACATTTCCGAGTGAGTTCGAGTCCACCAGAGACCTCCAGGCATAGGCCTAGTGGCATATCATCCTAACCCGACCTTTGCTTTTGTCTTTTAGGTGCATTTATTATGGTTTAAAAGGTCAAAACCCTTAGTGTCACTATATAGCGATGCTAAAGGGGCTAAATCGGTGATGCTAAAGGTCAAACAACACTACCTTTTCTTATTGTGATGTCACGATGCAATTAGGTCCCAAGGCTCCAAATTCCAAAGGGCAACGCCATTACAAATGGTGATAACGTGATTCAGTTAGGTAATTAAGGTTTCAGGCAAAATGGGGCCGCACATGCAAATAGTGACGCCACAACTGGGTTTCCATTTTAGGCTCCAACATTTTTGTTTGGAGTTTTCAAAGAGAGATTCCTTTGCAAACAATGATACATATGTGTTTTTGGAGTCAAAAACTCCAAACATAATCTCATCTTTTTTTGAAATTTGACATTGTGGCTTCATGGGTGGAGAATAGAGAGCCTGCTCATTCACATGAGCATCGACCCTTGATGTTGAGTAGATTGATCAGGTTACATGAGCCACTTTAGGAGCACCTTGGTGTGATCAGCCTTTGGTATATTTCCTATGTGCCCACTGTGAGGACTCACCTGGCCATGATGACTGCATTGGCAGAGTGGTGGCATAGTGAGACATCCTCATTTCATCTTCCCACTAGCGAGGCGACTGTCACACTAGAGGATGTGTGGCAAATTTTCTGGTTGCCAATTCATGGTGACCGAGTCATATATGATATGGATGCCAACACCTATGTGTGCTATGAGATCATGGGGCTAGATGAGCTCGTATTCACTAAGGGCTAGATTGACCTTGAGTATTATAGAGGTCGAGTGTCTACCTTTCAACTAATTATGGTCGCTATTATATTAGGGCTAGTAGATCTAGATCGACAAGGCTGATATTTCAGTCTGGGATGGGGTCTAGCTTGGGAGAAAATTCACTTTAGGAGGACCTTATTTGCATGGGGACCAGTGATGTTGGCCTCACTTTATCATGACTTGCATGAGTTTTCCTACTATGATAGTCGGGCTATTGGCACAAGGATCACATTATTACACATCTAGTCCTGGGAGCACATTGTCATGCTCTGACCGATTATTACAGTTGTTGATGTGGAGCCTGATAATCAAGTAGTTTGGGGGTACTGAGGAGGCGTCAATTTGAGACACACAGTGTGGGTTGGTCTTCCCCACTGGTGGTGGGTTTTAGATGAGATGGGAGTATTTACTTGGAGGCCTTGGCTACAAATTCTGGCCTGGTACGATGATGTGCAACAATTTTTCATTGCTAGACAAGACAGGTTGATGCAGGGGTGTGAGCACACCATGATAGAGTGCTACCTATCAGACATGGTAGCCCAACAGTTTGGTGATGTCCAAGATAGGCTCAATGATCATTATGTGGCCATTTTTCTTGGTCTACCAAAGAGACCACATGGGGTCGGACGATCCCTACAACAGAGGTAGTGGACAACTTTAGGTAGTTGGTGGCCTAACCATGGGCATATGCGCAAGGACAAGTGGATCCAAACACTACACATGACTATGATGATTGGTTCAGACCTCCCATCCATTTGGTAGTTCCATTGATAGCACCCCTATGACGGAGACCCTAGGGGAGGAAAACAGGTCAAGGATGGGGGGGACAGGTTGTGGCAGGTGGATAGGTACTAGGGGAGGAGGAGGAGGACCACCTCCTCACCAGCTAGGTTAGGGAGGCTAGCAACCACCACCTAGAGACCAACAGAGAGACCAGTAGCCAAGAGACTAGCATCCCTAGTAGCCACCATAGCCAAATGACCAAGACACCCAGATACAATAGTTGTAGGGACCGATATAGGGGCTCCAAGCATAGGTATAGGCACTTACAACTGAAAGGGACCAAGCTAGACAACAGGTCTAGGCCCTCACTACAGAGAGAGATCAAGAGAGGTAGTAGAGACAGACCTCTGAGATATAGCTGGCACAAGAGGTGGGTCATAGGCAGCAGTTAGAGAGCATGGTTGTCCCATCATAGGGTAGGATGGTCTCAGCGCAGATGTACCATGAGACAATTTGGGAGGCTGAGTATTATAGGCTTCACTATAGGCAAGTCATACCTATAGTAGCCCATGTACTAGAGTACTCCCAAAAGACTAGGATGAGATAGGTTGAGGAGTAGCTAGAGAGACAGGCAGGTGAGGGGAGCAACCACCAAGGCTAGCTACCACTTCATTTTTCATCGACACTTATTATTTTTGAGATCCAAGGGATCTATTTTTTATAGCCCTGTGGGCATTGTACTATTTTGATTGATACACATACACATGATCCTAATTTGTACCATGACAGTTACATTTTGATATATATACATATGATGTGATTGATTCATTATGAGATGTGTCCTATTTTATTTATGCATTATGGATGTATGTATTTGATGTTCTATATGCAATGCAATGTGATGTATGATTATGATATGCATATGTTTATGGATGCAAATGGTTATGGATGCATTTCTTTTTTTGTATTTTTTTGTGCACTTTTATGATGACGATGTATGATATGTGGATGCAAATGTTTTTATATCTTTTTCATGTATGATGTGATAATGCATATATGGATGATATGATGATGCAGATGTATGGTTTATGAGATGCTTAAAAAACCTATATGATGTCCTATATGATAATGGATTGATTATGTGGTTATGAGGTGACATTGTGGCATGCAGATGTAATGTTTTCTATTATCCTTTCCTTATGCATTTATGATGATGATATATGGATGTATGGGCGATATGATGATGTTTTTGTGATGGATACAAATATAATTATGATATGAAATTATCAATGACGTATAAAAAATATAAATGTAATGATGTGAGATCATATATGATATTTATGCTTTATGACATGTGATGACTATGTTATGGAATGATTATGATTTGTAATGATATGTACTATGATTTATGATTTGTGAATGTAATGGTATATATGTAATGAATGCAATGATTTCTTAAGATACTTAGAATAACAAATCTCTATTATTCTTCGTAAAAATGATAATGTAAAATGTGATGATGTGTTATGCAGTATTCATGATATGTAATGATGTAAATGTAGTGATATGATATGCCTATGTGATGATTTATTTTTTGCAATATAACATGATGTGATATGAAATAACCATGATATGTAATGATTTTCAATGATATGATATGCATATGATGTGAAATAACTATGATATGATTTATGTTATGTAATGATTATGATATGACTTATGCAATGTTATGCAATGACCATGCTTTTATGTCTTTGTGGATGTAAGATGGATGTATTAGTGTTTTTTTTTGGTTAACTGCCATGTTACCATGTTAGTGTGGAGAGAATAAAGAAGAAATAAGAAGAGGAGGATCTGACAAGTCCATGATCTACAAGAATTTAAATGATATGATGATGATGATGATGATGATTTTCTTATCAGGAATTGGGATTTTAAAAGGGCTTACTTACCTTATATTTTATAACACACATAGGTACGATGCATCAATGTATAAAGAACCCAGATGCAATTGCACCTAGTGTGATGGAATTTGAATCGACAATCAAATAGGAGTATTCCTATTCATACCTAGAATACAAAACCTTATTTAAAATTAAATTTAGATATTTCAAATATCTTGAACCAAAACATAGAAAGGAAAGCCTTCCTATGTGGTCAACAAATCACCTAAAACACCTTCCCCACAAACCAAACAAAGCTCATATAATCGAGGTTATATTACAAGAACATCCAACAAGAACAACAGATAAAAAGATAATGATCGTTTCCCCATTCCTTTCTCTCTAAATCTTTTTGTTTAGACATCATTGGGAGGTTATTGGAATGGTCGCAATGAGATAAATCAAAAGACAAAGATCACATAAATAAACAAGCTAATGTTCTTCATACCGCTAGCCGAGACTAAACTACAGTGATGCCTAATGTTGATGTCCATTGTAGGAAGGATGCATCCTAGGACATGATGTTATCAGATGATGATGAGATTGAATGTATGATGGGCTATTAGTATCAAGAGTTGAACAAATTGCTTACCTACTAACCTAGACTTGAGACCCTTGACGATTGAGTTTTTACTTTTAACTTGCTAGACTTGTTTCCAATTGTTTCACCAAAGGTTTAGGGTGAGGATGATTTATTATGAGTGCATTATTATTTTGGGTGAAAGCGAGATGGGACAGATGCACTTTTTTGGGTTTTTGAATGTTTTTGATATTTTGAAATGTTTTGAGGCTATTTTTGGTATTTTTTGAGACATTTACAAATGTTTTGTTTTTCAAATTTTCCAATATTTTTGGTTTTTTAGAGATTTTGACCAAGAACCTAATGTAAAGGCCTATCATAGGGGCCTTGGGGGCTGATCAAAGATTAGCCTTGCCTATGTTATACATGCAGAGACCACGTAGTTTGACTGACACAGACTTGATTATTGATGAGATATGAACAAATGGATTGCTAGCTTATTATGACAGACTCCTACAGGACTGACCTAATGTGTCTTGGTGGATGATCATAGGTCAACCTTTCCTACATTCAAGCTCAGAGACAACATAGTTCGACAGACGACTCTATTTTTGAATTTTTGGATTTTTGACCTATTTTTGGATTTTGACATGTTTTGAATGTTTTTTATTTTTGAATTTAGGAAGGTTGCAGGTAAAGAAACATGCCCCCAACATGGTGCAATAGACTACTCCGATATAGGCAGGACAAACTAACCTTAGGAATGTGACAAGTAGTACTAGGAGGGATCATGATATGAACACTGAATCAAGCTATGATGCAGATGTGGATGGGTGAATGGAAGGATCAACAAAACATGATGGGTAAATGATGTGAAACCATCCATAGAGATCGTGGTGTATGGAGAGTGCCTTATTTACATGAGACACCTATTTTCCAGGTTTTTACCAAGGTACTTGCCCAAAGTGCCACTGAAATGGTTTTCACTAGAGGATTATTTTTATCTTTACTGTTTTCAATCCATTTTTTTAAAATGGTTGCTCTAG
The DNA here is from genome assembly GCA_007115665.2 of Sequoiadendron giganteum. Classification (NCBI taxonomy): domain Eukaryota; kingdom Viridiplantae; phylum Streptophyta; class Pinopsida; order Cupressales; family Cupressaceae; genus Sequoiadendron; species Sequoiadendron giganteum. Next base: position 270,886,030 of record CM021101.1, read on the forward strand.
ACCTATTCAAACATCATCAAATAACACAATGTTAGCCATTAAATGAATCTAAAACAATCATTTCCCATGCAATTCATCTAAATGCCAAGAACAAGAAATGAAAAGAAGTAAAACCAAATAAAGCTATTAAATCTTGCTCAAGAACACTCAAACCAGCATCCCATGGGGGAATTAGTGTTTTTTTGATGTGGAAAGAAGCCCTTTCCCAATTCCTTGCTAATATTTTGATGAAGATTGTTGATGATTGTGCTCCTTTGTTGAAAATTTGACCATAACCTAGCTAAGATTGATAAAATGCTATGAAAAATTGGATGAAAATGGATGAACTTGCATAAATGCCTTTGCCTAAAGTTGTGCATCAAAATGCCTAAGATTTTGGATCCAAAATCAATTGAGAATACCTCTATTTATAATGAAGAAGTATGGAAGAATGAAGAATAGGATGAATGTGGGATAAAAGAAAGGACCAATGGCAATGTGCCACTTTTCAACATGCCATTGAAGAGTGGTTGTGCACATTTTGGTCAATGTGCAAATAAATGCCATTAGGTGGAAATTTGAAATTTGAAAGATTGCTTGTGGAATAGGAGTTAATGCCACTTGGCTCAAGAAAAAGGACTTGTAAGAGGAGTTAATGCCATGTTGGAGGAAAAATCCTTTTGGAGGGAGATTTCAAATTGGAAGAATTTTCCAACAATCGAATGAAAATAGGAGATTTTATAAATCAATTAAATTTATTTACTTGTGCAAGTTGCAAAATCCAAAGGATTTGATGGATTAGAGTTAGAGTTAATTAGGATTTAATTAACTTAGATAGGGATTTGTTTGATTTGACATTTTGACTTAGATTTTTGGATTTATTTAAATTAAAATGAGAGGAATTTGAGAAATTAGATTTAATTAAATAAAGTTTGATTTATTTAATTAAAGAGGGTGATGTTAGATTTAATCAAATAAGGGTTAATTTATTCAATTAAAAGAGGGAATATGATTTAACCAAATAAAATGAATTATTTAATTAAAAGAACATTAGGGTTAATTAAATAAAATGATTTACTTAAATAAAAGAGGATAATGATTTAATCAAATAAGATGATTTATTTAATTAAAAGAGGAATTATGATGAATTAATTAAATAAGGATTATTTAATTAACTAGTTAGTAAAGAAGTGATTCAGGAAGAAATGGTGTTAGTGGATAAGGACCGAGTGCACGATATCAATCAAGATAATTTGAATGTCTACATAAACTATATATAAATATGTATATGTGCATATATGTGAACATGCTTAATGATGCAATCAGGCGTATATATATATATATATATATATAAAAGATATATACACAAATATATGTATATGTAAGTACACATGAGAATAGAGGAAAATGTATATATTTATATATATAGTCGATATTATACATTTACATAAAATTAATGATATCTTTCAATATGTATTTGAGTTCAAAAAGAAATATGAACAATATATATATATATATACATTATAATGATATAAACGTATAAATATATGTGTACCAATATATAAATATATATAATATATATGGTGTATGTCTATATACTTGATGATTTGGAAATTGATAAAATAAGTATAAACTTGATTAGTTATATATTATGAATATATGTATTTGAATAATAAATTGATTCATAAGCATATAGTTTGGTCGATAATAGTGTGGTCAAAGCGCTATATTGAATGGCATGGAAATTCCAATACAAAGCCTATGACCAATGTTTAAATGATAGAGGGATGGCTTGGAATAATGAGCCATGCTTTGACCCCATAGGATAATGATGGAAGTATTTGTCTATGTGCTTGACCAAATTCTTGAACTATGAAGTGGTATATATATATATGGCACATGTCTTAACTCAAGTTAATCACCACTCTTAAAAAACACATATATACATATGCTATGCCAGAATATTGTCAACAGTGATTGGCAGTCAAAATATTAAAGGCTATTTTGTAGGTGATGAAGACTATGGAATGAAGGTTGATATTGGACATGTCAATGGAAACCGATTATCATGGTAAATGGCATGCAATATATGGTTTTGCATTGAATTTGATATTTTTGGTTGTAGAATACTTGACCTAGTTGATGTCTTTAATGAGACCATGCTTGAATTTATCTCATGCATTAAACTATTAATGTCGATTCATTTACTTGAGGGGTTGATAGAAACCTATTGTCTTATAATGGAAGTTGATTGAGTTTGATGATTCTAAATGTGAGGGAGATAGAATAGCAAATGGTGCCACCTTTGAGTTTGAATTGTCATAGATGTCTTCTCCTTGTAACAATTTGAATTCTTCATGCACATTTTGATTAATTCTTTGAACTACTATCATGGAAACTATTTGATCTGTAGGAGAATTTGCTAAGTCTAAGCTTATTTGTTTTCCACCTTTTAGCTGAGATGCATTGCATGAAGCTTGTTTTCATTTTGCATTCCTAAACTATAATCTTTTAGGTTGCTTGGTTGCTCTATAAATAGTTGAACCATTCCATTGTGAGGGATGCATTCTTTACAAGAGATTATACATATTTTTCAATTCATAATTTTGTATTTTTCCAGCCATAATTTTCTTTGCATTGAGAGAGAGAGTGTAGTTATGACATTCTTGAGAAGCTGGCTTCAGGCTAATTATTGTTGGGAGAGGGTTGCATTGTTTTCGTTAGTTGGAAAGCGATAAAAAGCATGAGGATCTCTTCTTTTTTATTTTACTTTTGAATGATGTGTCTTGCATGCATGGTTGAGATTTCTTTCCTAATATATGCATTAGAGAAATTAGAAAAGGAAATTGAAGCTTTTATGTTATTTTCATAATGTGTTTTTAAATACTCCATGATAGGAGATATTTCTTGACATAAGTATTTAAATATACTAGATATGGTGACAACATAGGTATATAATTATACTAGATATGTTTAAACATGGGTTACTCAGAGCTAGTTATTTGATTATAGTAATCTATTGGGTTAAAGTTGCTACTTGATTTGTGTCAATATACACTCAAATACAAAGATAGAATATTGACAAGAATAGGCTCATAGTGTAAACCCTTTTAATCAAAGAGGTGATACTCTTGAATGGAATCATCTTTTGGATGTGACAATTCTTCAATTGAGACCATGCAATGTGTTTGTATTTACTCCATAGTAGGAGATGGGTTTTTATCATAAGTATTATCTACTAGGTATGATTCTACATGAAAGGAACATATAGTACACTTAGCTAAGTTATTGTTTTAACTAGGAAAGCTTGTGTTTACTCCTAGGAGATATATACCAGTATGGGAGGCTGTGTTGTGTACATACAAGTAAGGTTATTCCAAGTATATAGGTTATCTGGGATGAAGGACTATCCATTGAATGAAATACCTAGCTTGTGTACTTACTAGTCAAGTAGTTTACTCCAAGTAGATTAATATGGTTGTAGGTTATTTGGGATGAAGGACTATCCATTGAAGGAAATATCTATGCGTAGCTTAAGATAGCCTTAAGTCAAATCAGCCCTGAGTAGTGTATGTGATAGATGTCTTCATTCGAAGTACTGAAAGAAAACTCTTTGATCAAAGTAGTCTGAATGTTTGAGACTCCACTTTAGTTGTGTGACTACCAAGACTACACTATCAATTCATTGTGATCTAGTATTACATGCTAGATAGAGTTTGTAGGGTTACAAGTTCTAGTTATGTAGGACACAACACTATTCTCAATCAGTTTTTGTAATCGGTGCCGGCCTCCTACAATGATTTTAACATCTAATCCTTTACAAACATGATTCAAAGATTGGACATCTGAACTGAACAACCATCTTAACCATCATGAAGGTACATTTAAAATATCAACCCAGGGATGTGAACTTGAAATGGGTTAGCACAATATGTGCACTAGGAACTTCCAAGTAGTCACCTTCATTCTACAACTAGGAAAGACTTAATACTAAAAGTAAACTACATGAAAGGAAATAAAGAAAATTTTGAACATCGCTCAATCAAATCTAAAGTGAACATGCATAACAAGAATGAATATCTGAGCAACAAATAGGAAACTACTCTACCCGTCTTGGCTACAGGAACAGTCACATAATGGACTTCTAGTGGTTGCAAGAACAGTCCATGCTAGATTCTTACTAAGTACTAAACACAAGCTAAAGAAAATCTATCTAAGCTAATGGATTACTCACCAAGTGGGCCCCCTTGGATGAGTATCCTCTAAGAATATTGCAAAATTAGATTAAACTTATAGACACTCAACTCAGAATCTCATTCCATTCATTGGAAAAATGCAATTACAAAAGAGTGTGTCTAGTATTCTCAGCTTATACAATAAATTGGTGATCAACTCCTTAAGAAGGAGGATCCGAACCTTATTTATCAACTAACAGGGTAGCCAACTCCCACTAAGTGCGACAATGCTATTTAGGTAAAGCAAGAAAGAGAGTGGAAGAGCAGTTACACATGTAGGGGAATCCATTCAGATGCGTAAGACCAAATGTAGACTCAACCACTACAGTAACGCATAAATTTCTCAATGTCATTAAAGATCAGCATAGGGTGGTAACATGCAGCTGGCAAGGGAATCTTCCATCATCCTCCTCCAATTGACCATCGTGCACATCATCTGCATGAGCAGCTGGAGGCTGCATTCCTTAACTTGGCATTCCCAATCAAGTCTACATGGAAATATCACTATGCATAATGACTACATAGCTAAAATTATTTGAAAGAGCATCCATCAATCAAATGAAAGATAATATAGATAGTTCACATATCAAGTCAAATATCATTAAAACTGGCAGAGAGGGAATTAAACCTAGATGTCTGAAGGTTTGAAAGAAACCATATAAAAGTGTCAACATGTAATATTAAATTTCATGATAACTTCAGCAAATAGACCATGGATTCTACCCATAATTAACCCAAAAACTAGACTCATCACTCGCCCCAATCTAATGTTTTCCTGGTCCTCCAGCAAGGGAAGAGTTATGCTTTTTCTTAGTCGTGGATCTGAAATCCGCAACTAATAATTGCCCAATGTTCATGTCTATTGAGGGTGAATCAGGGTTCCAGTAGAATCCTCCCAACTGATTAAGTCTCTTCCATCTATGGTTTTCCTTTGCAATGTCATATCGAAAGAATCTGAAACTCAATAAAGGCCACATGAGGATAGGTGGCTGAAAGGTTAGGAGAAGCCATTCTCGCCCTTGTGATCTCCCAATCTGAATATACCTTTCAATTCTCTTCAGTGCAACAACATAGTTGTGGATGGAATGTGGCTCAACTTGTTTTAGCTCATCAGTTAATGTGTTCCATCTCTGGTATAAGTATCAGTATCTCCTCATAGTATCATCTTTTGTTGTTGTTTTGACCTCATATTCACTGTATGTTTCCTCAATACAAGGAATAATCCTATTACCATAGCTCGTTCTAAACATTATTCTATTCCAGTCTGTGTAAATGCTTTTGGGGTTCCTAGATTCGGCTCTAATAGCCAAAGCAGTACTAGATTCCTTCCCCTTATAAGCATTATATTGTTCACCCCAACTAATCTCATTTTGTCCCCATGACATAAATTCTCTCAATTGGATGTCCCCCACATAAAGTAGCGGGTTTCAATCTTGGTCTTTATTGACAACAAAATTGTACAAATAAAATTCACATAGCAAATTTTTCATTTTTGGGGAGGCAATTCTGTAAGCATTGAAAAATTCCATAGGAGTTTCAATTGAAGGTTTCAAACCTAAAATGCGTCTTGATAGTTTAAAGGAGAGATATTTTTCCTTTAGGTGTAGGGCATAAACTCTTGGTGGTGTTCTGCATGCTACAATTTGTGTTACCAAGGTTGCAATATTGTCCATCCTTTATTTCATAGAGGAAATCTCCTAATTCTTGTCCTCAATGATCTCATCCTTCTCTTCAATTTCCTTTTTCAGTCTCTTCTTCTCCTTCTTCCATTCTTCCTCTCGTCTATGTATCTCTTTCCACAAATTTAAATTTTTTGCATTAACTGTAAAACTAGGGGGATTATGGATTCCAACTAGTATCTTTGTTGATGTTCCATATAGTACCAATTGCATTGATTCAAGCGGTCCAAAAGGTTCTGACCATGGGGGTATACTTTCTTCTTCCACTTCCCATTGTATGGCTTCTTCTTCCTATTCCTACGATTGTTTTAGGAACTCTTGTTCTTGTTGCAAGAGCTCCTAATTTTCTTCATGTTCTTAGGTCTCTACTTCTTTTGCAATGGCAGCAAGGTCTACCAAGGTCATTTTCACTGCTTCTTCAAACACGTCATTTTCTTTAACATTTTCTTGCCTCATTGGGGCCTTCGCACTCTCATGTGATGTCCTTTTATGCCTAGGGATTTTTCTTGAAGGCATATCAACAACAGGTGTTGATTTCTTAGAAGGGCTCTCATTTTTTTCTTCGGCTATAAGATGAATAGTGCCAACCTTTCTCTTTCTAGTACTTGGCACCTTCCTATCTTCAAGCTAGGTTCTAACTTTTCCTTTTCTTTTTTCTTCCTATGCCCTTCTTTTCTGTGCCCTAGTTCTTAATAGGGTCCCAAGTGGGACATCATTGTCAAAATTTGAGGAAGAACTTTTTCTTCCAAAGTGCTCAGTTTTTGAGGAACTAATTTCTATCGTTCCTTTTTCTACAGGAGGATTCATATGAGCACTAGAGATATAAGCACTAGGGGTGGCTTCGGTCGTGCTTAATTTTTTGCTAGACCTACGTGCTCGAGATGAAACCCTAGGTTGCAACTACTCAGGTTTGAACTGATCAATGTTTACAAAATCCTCCCAGGACATTCTAAGTGTAGCATCATGCAAAGATTTTACAACCACTAATTTAATTAGATAATGATGTGAAACAGAGTTATCCCTACCTTTCTAATTTTCCATTGCCATGATGGAGAGAAGGTTGTACAGGATATTTGGTACATTCATCCTCCTTCCATGCCTCATATGACTCGGCAATTTAAAATGCACCGAATGCAGGTTTGACAGTCGACCCTCACAAGTGATAATTTGATGATGTAGATAGCTACCTGCTTCCATGGTTTAGGCAAAGAGAGTCTCTTAGCACCTTGTTTGTCAATAGTGATCAAGTGATCACCATGCACTGTGAATATAGCCCTGGCTGACCTAGCATCTCTTGAAATAGGGTAAGGTTTGTCATCAGATGGAAACCCTGTTATCTTTGTAATTCATTCCTCTATTGTGACAACCTTGAGCCCTTTCACAATGGATTTTCCATCTGATAATTTTTGGGCAAACTGCAATGCAGTCCTCTCATCGAAACCATCTAGTTTTAAGAAATAATCCATCCAACCACAATTTTGAAATGTTGCTAGACACTGTGCATCTTGCAACAAAGTGTCATGAGTTGAGGGCTCATTTCAGATGAGTCTGCCTCCCATTGTCTATAGCCCATCTATTATTCTACAATATTTCCTTATGTGATTCTCGTTTGTAAGTAAATTCCTTCTTGCACACCTACTAGCTGAATTGTCAAAATAATTCCTTTACTTTGTTTTTAGCAATTACCATTTACATTTGAGGATTATGATAGGGAAAGAAATGGTAATAAAGGAATGAAAGGAAATAGAAGCGGTAGTATAGTGTTGCATCATATCATATATGAAATTTCAAATCAGCTTGGCAAGATCATGGACTCACATATGGTAATAAATTCACATATTTCCTACCCCTCCCCCTAACCTAAATTTGGACATATGTCCACATATGTGAAATGGAAGCAACGATTTGACAGGGGGAGTATGTGAACATCCATACTAAAGTACAACAATTAAATGAAATGCTCTAAAAGATAATTAAAAATGCAATTAATGCACACATACCTGAGGGTGTACAAACATGATGGCATAGAGAATTCTTTGCAACAATCTCAGAGAAAGTACAACTTTCTTTTTTAAGTAATTATTGAGCAATTAATGATGATGAGGTGAAATGGAGCGAGGTGGAGTGAAGTGATGGAAGAGAGAGAAAGGTGGTACAGATGGACAGATGAGTGGATGGGTGGAGAAATAGACTTCTACAAAATTAGAAGTCTTTATTATGATAAGTATGTACCTTAATTATCCGGAAGGAGGGACACTAGGTCCACTACCTTCGACTGCAGGAACTTCTTGGTTGCAGGAACTGTGCTTAGGTGTTGTATGCTTGATAAACTATTGCAGGAACTCTTCTTTGGAAGCTGGCTTATGATATAATCTGAGATGGTGCACATTGACTAGTAATTTGAATTTGACAGGATCAATGGTGGTGAGCTACACAACTCCATTAGTAAATACCTCAACAACTTCATATGGACCTAGCCACCTTGTTTGTAATTTTTCTACATTATCCTAATATCGTGAGTCATAAAGCAATGCCTCGTCACTTGGCTAAAATTTATTTTCTTTGATAAATTTATCATGCCATTTGACTCTTTAATTATGCACTACTTCAGTATGGTGCAAGGTTGATTTTCTCATCTCATCCAATGCATTTAGCTGCATGATCCTTTCTTTTTGTGCCTTAGAAATTTCCATTCCTAATTCAACTATAGTTTTGAGAGTCTTGTGATCGAACTCAATGGGAATCATGGTTTTCTTCCCATATAATATCTCAAATGGGGTGAAGCCTGTGGTTGTCTTCCAGGTGGTTCTATAAGCCCAAATTTCTTTTGATAATCTATTTTCCCAATCCTTTCTATGAATATGCACTATTTTGGTTAGGATAGCCTCAATCTCTCTATTTGTCACCTCAAGTTGTCCATTTTATTGAGGGTGATATGGAGTGGACTTTTTGTGCCTTATGTTGTATTCATTAACTAATGTTGTAACAAGTGTTGAGGTAAGTTGAGCTCCTTGATCAGTTACTATTTCTCTAGGCACTCCATACAGTGTAAAAATTTATTCATAAAGAAATTTTGCAACTTTGTTGTCTCTAGAAGCTCAATGATAATGCGGGTGTAAGGAGTTGATAGGGTCATTCCTGAATGTAGACATATGTCACTTAAACTCATAGCATATGCAGGGAATTGGTTTGGATCAACAGAATATATAGATTTTTTTTGCGGTTTATTATTTGGGTTGGGTGTGGGTTGGGTTGGTAACTGGGTAGGTTTGGGTATATTTGCACTTGGATTAGCAGGAGGAGGAATTATAGAAAGTTTTTGGGGCTGAGAAGATGGTTGCATGTAGTTGGTTGTCTGATTTGTTCAATACTAACCACCTCTCCATTGAGATGTTTGTTGTCAACTTCCCGGAGGTGGTTTCCAAGGTCCTTGATACTGCTGCCAATTCCCCTGAGGTTGTTGCCACTAAGGTGAGGAATTTTGATAGTTGGACTAGGTATTCAGAGGGTTACCCCAAGACTATGGTGGATATCCTCCATAGTTGGATGGACAAGGTGGCTACCACTGGTTACCAGATGAATATGAATTAAAATATGGTCCAACAAAACATAATGGATTTGGTGGCATACCTTGTCTTGAATCCCATGGCCTTTTCTATGCAACAAAGTAGACTTGGTCTTCCTCAATCTGGATTGGTTTGAATTCAGGTGGAATCTACTTACTGTCAATGTTAGCTATCACCTTGGATCTGCAGTCTCTCTTCTTCTATCTACAATGGGGACAATATTCTGTCAATATTTCCTTTGCCTCCTCATGTTTCTTCTTAGCTTGAAGTGTATCCAACTGAGTAGCTAGATTTTTTATTATATCCTGCTTCAAATCTGCCAATAAATTAGTAATCTCCATCCTTGAGACTCCACTGTTGGATGACTTACCCATAGAGGATTGGTAGGCTCTTCCTTTATTTGAAGCTTCCCTAGAATAGTTCTAGCATATCTTCTTGATATGCTCCCAAGGGACTTAAGTGATATCTCCTCCTATCATCAGGTCGAAGGCATCAGTGCAGCTTTCACTAATTCCTCTCAGGAAAAGAAAATTTTGTGAGTTTTCATTGAGTGTATGATGTGGAGATTTCTGCAGACAAAACAAAAACCTTGAAATGAAATCCTCCAGGCTCTCATCTTCTTTTTGCTGCATTCTGAAAATGTCACCTCCTCTCATATCACTACCCCTGCAATACTCCTTATATTTTTCAAGGAACTTTGTCTTCATATCTTCCCATGTTTGCATAGTGTTTCTGTCAAGGCTCATAAACCATCTCAATGTTGCCTCTTTCAAAGTGGTAGGAAATAGCTTAAGTCTGTGGGCATCAGTGGTATAGTCAAAGCTTCTACACAGTATATCAAATTCAAACAAGAATGTATCAAGGTCTTCTATGATAAGTCCATAGAACTTAGGAAGGAATGAAGTAGGGATATTCTTGAGGTTATCTAGTTCATTTTGTTCAGCAATGGGAAAAGGAAAAGATGGTTGGTTCGTCTCCATTTGCATCAACCATGCATGCTTGATGAAATTCAAGAATAAAAGGTTCTTCAACTAGATTATGATCTTCAAGGGAAACTTTAGAACTAGTCAAGTCAGAGAATACATCAACAAAGGGTTGTGGCTCTTCTTCTTCTTCATTTTTGGGCAGATTTGGATGCTCTACTAGCTGAAATGGTTCTGGATTATTAGGAAGAAATATCACATAAGCATTCATTCTTCTTCTATGCATGTGGTATAAACTTAGTATCACCCAATTCACACAAAGAATGGGTGAGAAAGAATAGTGAGTCATAACTTCTAACACTAAGAGCAAACTCTAGAAATACTATAGCAAAAAAAATACCAATGACTCCAAAGGACTCCCTAGTTTGACACCATCCCCGACAACAACGCCAAAAATGTCAGCCTCCTAACAACTAAGCCTTTACATCCATGATTTAGAGATTGGACATCTGACCTGAATAGCCATCTTAACCATCATGAAGGTACATTTAAATTGTCAACCCAGGGATGTGAACTTGAAATGGGTCAACACAGTATGTGCACTAGGAACTTCAAAGTAATCACCTTCATTCTACAACTAGGAAAGACTTAATATTGAAAGTAAATTAAATGAAAGGAAATAAAGAAAATTTTGAACATCACTCAATCAAATCTAAACTGAACATGCATAAAAGGAATGAAGATCTGAGCATCAAATATGAAACTACTATGTCTACCTTAGCTATAGGAACAATCATAGAATGGACTTCTAGTGGCTACAGGAATAGTCAATGCCAAATTCCTACTAAGTACCAAATAGAGGCTAAATCTTATCTATCTAAGCTAACAGATTACTCACCAAGTGGGCCCCCTTGGATGAGTATCCTCTAAGACTAATGCAAACTTAGATTAAACTTAGATACTCAACTCAGAATCTCATTTCATTCATTAGAAAAATGCAATTACAAAAGAGTGTGTATATTATTCTTAGCTTATACAATAACTTTGCGATCAACTCCTTAAGAAGGAGGATCCAAACCTTATTTATAAACTAACAAGGTAGTCAACTCCCACTAACTGAGAGGATGCCATTTAGGGAAAGTAGGAAAGAGAGTGGAAGAGTGTTTATGCATGCAGGGGAATCTGTTCAGATGTGTAGGCCCAAACGTGGACTCAATCACTATAGTAACACTTACATTGCTCAATGTCGTTAAAGATTGGAACATGGTGGTAACATGTGCCTGACAAGGGAATATTCTACCATCGTCCTCCAATTGACCATCACGTGCATCCTTCGCATGAGCAACTGGTAGCTGCATTCCTTAACTTGGCATTCCCAATCAAGTTTACATGGCAATGTTAGTATGCATAATAACTGCATAGATAAAATTATCTGAAAGAGCATCCTTCAATCACATGCAAGATAATATAGATACTTCACATATCAAGTCAAATATCATTAAAACTGGTAGAGAGCAAATTCAACCCAAATGTCTGAAGGTTTGAAAGAAACTATATAAAAGTGTCAGCATGTAATATTAAAGTTCATGATAACTTTATCAAATAGACCATGGATTCTACCCATAATTAACCCAAAAACTAGACTCATCAATCAGTTACTCTACCAATCTCTTCATCGAAGGGCCATCTATAGAATGAAAGATGTGTGGGGGGGCGCATTTTGAGTCTGTGGTTGGAAAAAAATCACCTAGGTGATGCTTCTCCTCCATAGCAGGTGATAGAAGAACCAAGATTTGAAAGGAAGGATCTTGAACCTTCTAATAGCTATTTTTTCTAAAGCTCATTGGACCTATGTATGTATTATTATTTTTTGTAACTTGTAAAGTTATTGTAATGAAATGGAATCTTTAATGTAATATGATATGGCATCTTTTTTGTATATTCTCAATAAAAGAGAAAAAAATTATTACAATGATTTGTTACCTAATATATTTACTTGCAAGGAGTAAATTTAGAAATTTTTATTTCATAGAAGGTTTAGTTTGTTACAGCTGACTTGGAATGTTCCTTCTTTGATTTTAAAGCCCAGTGTGAGATTCACCTTGGAAAAATGGAGGGAAGGATAAAGCAAAAAAATGAGGATATCAAGAAGCTATAGCAGGTTAGACATAGCTTAGTTAAAAATAGTGTAGAGTCCCTGAAGGTTTTGTTTGGTAAGATTATTCAACTTAGGGAGGATAGGATGTACTTTGTAGATTTTTTTGAGAATGACCAGACCTCTAAAGGTAAGGGGAAGAAGACCACTAAAGATGAGGCTAAAGGCACGTGAAATCAAAAAAGTGGGAACCTTAGGAGTTCCTTCGAGGAAGAGAAGAAAGAGATCGAGGTGGCCAACACTTTGAAAAATATGAAATAAATTTGGCGTTTCTATTATTTTTCTATTTCTACTTTTTTTTTGTTGGGTCATTGTTTGTGGTTGTTGGTTTGTTTTTGAAATGATAAGCAGCATTTACAGGGTGTTGTACCCTTTACATAGCGAGCCACAAGGGCCAAGGAGGATCGACAAGCATGGTTTTTAAGGGACCATGAACCCACTAAAGAACTAACAAACCAACAAAACAGAGAGCAGCAGAAACCACAGACACGCAGCAGAGCCAAACTACACTAGGTCACCAGACAACTAGGATCGACAACACACTCAGAGCCAACAGTCCTAAGTCAGAAACAACTAACAACTCATACCAGGCATCAAACCCAGGAGAGATAAAACCTTTAGGATAAACAACAGTCCTAAGTCAAAAGCACTAAAGGCCTTGAGCCAAGAAATAACCCCTACCACATCTAACCCAATTAGGCAGTTTGAAGCAACCTGATCACTAACCACCTACAGCAGTTGGACAATAGTCAATCTCCCACTCGAATAAAATAGCATTGAGCCAAGCAGAACCTCACCAGAAGAGGGGCACAAAACACAAGTTGTAGAGGAAAGTTCATTTGAATGCACCAGCCATCCAGACACCAACCCCGAACCCACCTCAAAAGGATGGGGCTCCCCTCTATAGGAGAGGAAGAAGTGGGTACCAGAACTACTGAAGAATCCTCCCTCCAAAGTGAGCACACCCAAGAGAGAAGCACTTCCTACCAACACTACAATCACCAGCTCCACCTCAATAGGAGAGGGCTCCACCTCAGTAGGAGCAATATTCGCCTCCATAGAATATGATTGTAGCACAAAGTAGCAAGAAGGAACTCCAGTAGCACAGGCACACACCTCCTCCCAAGGTATCTAGACCCAAGAAACAAAGGCAACACAAACAACCTCTAAAACCCGAACATCTCTTCCACCAAAAAAGGCACCATTCTCCATAGGGGGCAAACAATCAACCAAGGGAGTCCCCCAAGCGAGAGACCCCACATCAACCCACTAAGAAACAAAGCACCAAAAGGGGACAAAGTAACTCCCATCCCTACCACAGAGATAGGTAAAGGATAACAAAACACCCATAGGGCAGGGCCCCCTCCTCCATTCAAACAGAGACACCAAATCCATCACTTCCATCAACTAGAAAGCCATCCGAAAGCCCAAGTCTCTTTTCACCAGACATTGGCCAAGACACCAAAGACTCCAAAATCACCAGGGAGAAACCAAGAAAGATTCCCCTAAACACCACTACAGCTGCACAAAACTGAGGAACCTTCTCCCAAACAAAGCAACCACCATAGTGCTGAAAAGATCCACCCCAATGCTCACTTTAGGCAATAGCCAATGGATCCGCAGACCCCGAATCACCAAGGCCAAAGTAGATGCATGTTTGGAAACTCCACCAAAGCCACATAGCTCTAAGTAAATCCCAACACACAAACTCAGAATCGCCACAGAGACAAGGGGACCCAACGGGATAGGAGGACCCAAGGAAGCAGTTTTAAACTCCAAGACACCATAGCAACAAAGAGGCACACCAAACTCAGGACACAACCAGAGAAAATCCAAGCCATTGACCTCCCCAACAAAGCAGAGGAGACAAAGAGGAAAGCAGTTAACAATACCACAAACCCACGGGAGCTTGTGAAGACATAGATCACTACCCAACAAAGCCCAAAAGCTAAAAACAGGCGCAGGAAGTTGGGAAAGGAACACCCCCAAATGCATCAGGCCCATCCGCTAGAACAAGGTAAAGGAGACAGGATGAAGCAACAACACCCTCAGGGTGCACTCCACTCCCACCTCACCAAAAACTGACACCCTAACAGGCATCCCCAGCCAACAAGGCACCAGAGCCGAAAGATGAGCAACAGCAGACAATCCATGGCGCCATGACAACCATAGCACCAAGGCACGAATCGAACACCCAGACACACCAGACACAACCATCCTAAGCCAACAAATAGAGCACCAACCATCATTGTCGTTGGTTGTTTCTTATGCTTTATTGCGTTTTTCTATTATAGCATCATTTTGGTTTATAATGTTGTAAGGGGTTTAGGGTCCCTTCAAAACTTATTTTTCCAATATAATCAAAACAAGTAGGGTATGTGCAGGATCATGATGGGCCAAAAAGTGGCGATATGTAAGTGATATGATGGCCCATGTGGCTGATGACTTTTTGTTTACCCAAATTCGATGAAACAAAAAGGGTTTTTAAAGGATATTCTCAACTTTCCATCAATATAAATTATGCTTTACTTTGAATTTGATAAATAATTATTATTCATTTTCTATTTGAATTATGACTAAAGTCCTAATTGATAGGTTGATTGAAAAAAATCTATATCTTTCAAACGATATCACATTTTTTGAATCTAAAACATGCATCATATTCTATGCTTTGCATACTATAGGACTAAAAAAAATAAAAAAAAATTCATGAAGTTTTGACCAAGTTAAGGTGTTTAGACATACGACTTTTTATATTTTTTAAAAGTCATAATAAAAAATTCATAATTAATTATTTACTTGGGAAAGAATTAGAAAAAAATATGAATCAAATTGGGGCAAGAGTCCTCTTTTTATATCTAAAATATTGTAAAACAATATTATCATTTTATTGTGGTTAGGGTGGTCAGACAGACACCTACTTCTTATTTTTTCCCTGAAATTTAAGTACTATTGCATTGAAATTTCAAGTTTTCACCAAACAGATTTTTATTTTTTCTAAATAAACCTAGTAGTTTAGAAACTACATTCAATTTGCTACAAATTCTATTTTTACATATTTTTGAAATAAGCTATATAACTTATTCAAATTTTTACGTCAAGTTGCCTAACTCTTATTTTCTGAATTTTTATTGCCACTTAAGGGCCTATTTTTTCCATGATGATCCTGCACATACCCAGTAGTTAGGGTTACATACACTGCAAATCCAAGAAATTTTACAAAACTGACACAAACCTAAAAAATAATACAATAGTGGACTTGTTACTTGCAATAGCTCTATCCTTAGTATGAAGTTATGACTCTTTCAAATGATAGTGGTAGGAAAATAGTACAGTATTATTTTTGTTTAGGACGATAGCGGCTCTGTGATGATGGTCCAAATTCCCATAGTTAGAAACCTACAAGATAGAAAATACAATAGCAGTCTTATTTGATAATAGCGACCAGATTTAGGATGACTATGACAAAACAATAGTGATGATTGTGTTCAGATATTAAGACAATAACATTCTAGTTAGCAAAAGTGATTCTTGCAAAAGACGTTAATGACCCGAGACTTGCAACTGCTCATAAAACTTGTGAAAAAAAGTTAGAGTTAAGGACCTAGGTCTCACTGGGCATGCTAAAATTTGTAAGAGGGAAAATGGATCAATGGAATACAATAATGAAATCAATCAAATGAAATCAAAACAAGATACAAACCCAACCTACTCATGAAATTCAATTGAAAAGCTATAAATTGAACAAGCAAGATTAGCATAAATGAGAACACACATGAATTAAAAAGCTACAATTTTATCATCTCCTGTTGGAGTGTATTTGTATTGATAATGGATGTTGGATTTCTTGATCAATACAAGGGTGATCCCACAATACTCGTTTACAATTTTTGGCAAAACTAGACACTAAAATATTTTTTCTAACTAAATCTTCACTTTCGAGCACCTATAGCGACTAAATCGTGAGGAATTTGAAGATGATGTAAACTAGTGATTTGTGACATTTTTTCTGTATATTCTAAATATTTTTTTTCAAAAAATTTGGAATCAGATTGCACTTCTTTTTCCATCTCCTTTGAAAAATAGCTTTTTTCAGTAAACAACATTTTTAAGGAGTGACACTCAGCGTATACAAAATTTTTTTTCCATGAAGGATAAAATTCTAATTTTTTCAAATTTAGATTTGTAACTACGATATCTGGCCCTTTCATTTGGTTTCATAGTGTTTTATTGAATATTTTTCCCTTAATCAAGTTTCGAAGTCAAACCAATTACAATTCAAACATAGGCGAACCATATACAACATAACTTTTTTGTACGTATCAAAATTCATTTATTTTTTTATTAGATCAAGGACATCAATACCTAGCCTACAAATATTTTTCAGAATTTTATTTTGATAATCTATTATTTTTCCACATGTGCAAAATAGAGAGCTTGATTCTTGGTGAAAAACTTGTATTTAATCAAACTAAAACAACAAATACATGATAAAACCAAAACATATTAAAATTATATTCGTTGGATAACTCGTTCTGAGGACTACCATCATCCAGTTAGGTCTGTGAAGTCTCCTCCATTTTCATCCTCAACCCGAGCTTTGAAGGGAAAAATTTTGGAGGTTTTTGGTGCCAAAGGGGGAGAATGGGGCAAAAGGGTAGTTCTAGCGAACCCCTAGGGGTTCACTCGAACTAAGTTTCATTTGAACCCCCTTTCCACAAGCATTTTTTTGCTTTTTTTTTTGGCAAATGTGGGACCCGACATTAAATGGGTTTGCTCAAACCAAAAGTTCGTTCGAACCCCCAAAAACCAAATTTTTTTTGCATGGGGTCATTTTTTGCAACTTTTCCATCCTCACTAGAATTGTAAACCACTTTTGTGGGTTTACCCACAAAGCCTCCATGATTGCAAAATCTTGATAAATTATGATAATGGTGATCTAGAATGCATTTTTCTTAATGTGATCAAGGATCAATTTGACATGACCTCTTCACAAATTCTCCCGATTATTAGCTAAATTATGATAAGGATGAAGGTTGTTTTTTATATTTATGATTTTCAGATGAACGATCAAGATTCAACAATGAAATATCATGATCAATGGTTGAGAACCATTGAGAGGAGATATATTGATTAGTTAACCCAACTTATTGATCCAATTGAGGGATTTAATTGAATAATCAATGGGATTAGATTGAATGAGTAGTAGGATTGAAGAAATCAACTTGAGTGTTTAGTGGGATTGGAAAATAGATTGAGAAATCAGTGGGCATGATTTATTCTATCAAGATATGTGGGGATGTATTAGTTAATTTAATAATTAATTAATGTTTGAGAGGAACATGCAAGTTGTATTGAAATTTTTAATAAATAAAGGTATATTTATTTATTGACCATGTTGAGTGATATTCGGGAAATTAAATAATTGATTTAATTATTCAATTTTGGAGAAGGGAAAGTGGTTTAATTAAATAATTAAAGATAACTATTTAATTAATTTAGATGAATAAGGTATGTTAGTGACATAATTAAATAAATTGTGTTTATATAATTAATCAAGAGGAATAAGGTTAAATTAGGTGATGACATGATGAATTAATTTAAAAATTCGAGATTATTTAATTAATAGAGGAAAATAGGGTTAATGATGCAAATGATGTTAAAAAGGGGATTTAATGATGTTAATGAAACAAAATGTAATAGTGATAATGATAGTGATGTTGATAATGGAAAAATGCCATTCAGGATGTGTGATATGCGTTAAGCCATTTTTACATGTCTAAAAATATAATTATTAAATATTTATATTATTTTATAAATTATTTTTTCACTTTGACATCCATATGCTAATTTAAACAAGATTTTATATCCTATTGAATATTTTTTACAAGTTTGAGGACCTCTTGAAATTTAGATTATTTTATATAAGATTTGATATTCTCACTCAAAAATATTTTAATATCTATTTTTTCAAAAAGTTTTTTTTTTTCTGAATTTGGAAGATATTTACAAGTAATATAGTGGTAAATTCTATGAGTTTATCTTTGTTAACATTAATTCATGATTCAAATCTCTAAAAAGAACCCTTTTCCATGTACCTTGGAAAAAAATATTCAATCTAATTCCATCAATAATAATCCCTAACCAAAATTTGAGTTTTTCTTCCCTCAAGTGAAATTTCAATTATTTTTATTTTAATAAAATATATAAAATTTAATACATAAAAATATAAAACAATAAATAAGATGATTTTTTTTTCAATTCAAATGTTCATATATATATATATATATATATATATATATATATATATATATATATATATATATATATATATATATATATATATATAACTTAGAACAAGTTTTCAAATATTACTTTAGAGATAATTAACTTGTATAAAATATAAATTGTAAGTTTAAGGTATTTATAATTTTTTAGGAAAATCTAAAATGATCAATTTATTTTTAGTTTTAAGAAAGTTGTAATGTTGCAGAGTTCCTATGAAATTTTGGCAAGACAATTATGTTCCTTGATCTGTAAATAAATCGAGATGTATAAAAATTGAGAACAACATTGGTTCAATCAAATTGGGTTAGGCATGGAACTATTGACCATTTTCTAATTTTCTATCTATGTTGTTTCTATCTTTGCCACCAATGCCCCAACTAATGGCTATAAACTTGTAAGGGGTGCTACAATATGTTGAATATTCAAAATACTGAGAGGGGGGGTGAATCAGTATCTTCTTAAAATTATTTAACAAACACCATCATTTACTTTAATGCATAAAACAAAGAAGAGCATGAACAAAGAATAAAATCACACAACATAAGAACACAAAAATTTTACATGGAATACCCAATGAAGAAAAAACCACAGTGAGGATTAGCTCATAGTATATAGTTGTTTCAATATCGGTTACAAAAGAGGCTCATTGCCAGGTACACAAGCTCACTGCTTACAAGGACTCAATGTCCAAAATAGGGAGGCTCACTACCTTCATAAATGATAGAAACAAAATGGCTTATAGCTAGAATATGAACTGATAGAGTTACACCATAAGTGCAGATTTAGTTCCTTTGATGCTCAGAGTATTCACTTGCATGACAATAGACTAATCTTCACCCTTCTACTCGCACACTTCACATATCAACACACACTCACACCCACACACACTTGATTCATCTACAAGCCAATATATATCTGATATATCCACACACATCAATTAGGTCGGCCTAATTGGATGCAATACATATTTAAAAAAGGATAACTGTCATCTTCATACAAAGCTTCTCTAAAAGTAATTCAATCATGTTTCATGCAATATTATGTCAGTTGGGACCAAAGCTAGGTCACACATATAACCACAATACATGTTAAACTATTTACTAATCAAACATTGGATGATGTAAACTTGTTCTGCACACCAGTTCAGGGTACTAGACCGATCTGATAACATAAAAAAAATGGTGACATCAATGACAACATACAGACTGATCTTCTCCATTCTTCCAACAATCTCCCACTTTGTCATTGATGGCAACATGTGCCAAAAAAATGTATTCAAAATCTCTCCTCCAATCTCTCCCAACAATTCTCCAAATCCTCCAAATCTCTCCCCCTTTGACATCAATTGCAAAGGGAAACAAAAAATAAAAGGATGTAAAGATGCTGACATTCAAAATTGCAAAAAATCCAATTCTTCCAATAACTTCTAGAATCTTCTATCCATTCAATGTTTTAAAACTTCAAAAAATTCAAACATTCAACCTTTGAAAATTCCTTCTTTGATCATCAATTCAAAACTTGTTCAGTTTCCCTTTTACTCTTTCTTTTCTCTTTTTCTTTTATTTCCAAAACAAACAAAACAACATAAATTTGAACATTTAGGATTCAAGTAAAAATTACACTCTTCACTTGAAACACCTTCTTGTATCTTTCTTTGATAAATGGATACAAATTCTTCCAGTCAAATACAACATAATCCATTCTCATGCATATGCTTTCCAATAAGGCCAACAATGTGAAAGAAGATGACCAATCTATAGATGAGAACTGACTTTCACAATTTTCTTCATCAGTAAGTATTTCAAAAATATGGTCTAACCAGACCTCAATAATCTCTTTAAGGAGCCAAAAGGTTTTCACCACATCATCTCTTTGTCTTAGTACGATGATCAATTCAGCTTTGAATTCACCAACTCTTAGTCTTTGTTTCCCTTCTTTGTCTTCAAAGATATCAAAGTTCTTTCTGATACTATTTACCTTAGATTCAATTGCTTTAATGCTACTTCTGAAATTGTCAACCGCTACGGGACACCGAAGACAATATTTGTAGATATTTGACATTTATTTGATGCATTTCTTTATCTCCATGATAAGTTCAGATAACCTCTGCTTAGCTTTAGTACATCTCTTTTCAATAAAGGCTTCAAACTTGCATCCTTCTGGACCTTCAAGCAACATTCTTTCTTCAACTACTTCAACTAAATTTTCTGGCAAGGAATCATAAACAATTGATACATCAATACCTTTTTGAAGTAGATACTCAACTAGAGCATAATCAATCTTGAGTCTATCAATTGGAGAGGCTGTATTCCATAACTCACCAATTTTATTCATCTTTCCTTTAACGAACATAGACCAGATGTCATCAGAGGACTCACATCTAGGCAAAGATTCTTCTTCTTTTTCCTTCTCTTCTGAAATGACAATGATGTCTTCGGTAATAGATTTTCTTTTTTTCGATTCCAAAGGGGAATCACTAATGATAACTTCCAATTATTTTGTTCCAGAGGATGAACCTTCCTCAAATTGACTAGACATAACCAAACTAGAGCACATATCTTTCTACAAAGATAAGAAAAAGGTTTTACACACACTTACTTTATCTTTCAATAATTCCAAGTATCTATATATTTGTCTTGCAATTGGAATCCTAGATTCCCACTTAACACCTTCATTTCCCAGTAATGAGTTCAGAAAATAGAGTTCCAGACATGTAATTAAGGACCCAAAATGGAAAGGGTATCCTTCTACCTGTTGGTCATTTTTCCAACTAAGCTTTGAAACTCTATAAAAGGTAGCCAATCTTTATGTTTAAGAATTAAAAAGTTAGTGGCCAACTGACAAGTAAAGCTTCTCGAGGCTTTACCCCTACTCTTTAGGCTCTATGATACCAAGGAGGGTGTTCCTATTTATGTTCATTTGATACCCATTTCCATAAGAACACTTCACACATAGATAAATTCCTACTACTTGCAGACATACAAGATTTATTAAAGGTTTGGCTGAACTTTACATAGATGACCGCACATTTGCTAGGAATACAGGTATTATGTGAGATTTGAATCTTGTAACAGATAGAATTTGAATTATTTAATGTTGTAACCTTGAATCCACATGTAGGGGCTTTCTAATTTTAATTCTTTAAAAGAATCCTAAATGAACTAGCCAGTGCCTCATCAAATTGGGTAGGAGTCGCATATAAAATATTCAGTCATACATAAAAATTAACCTTGATATCAATGAATGACTCTCAAAATGCATTACATCATAAGAATTCGTAGTATTCAAAGAAACACTCCTTACTAGATCCTTAGCACATTTTCACAGGCCTACAATCTTTTCTCAAGCATTTGATTAACTCATTAAGTTAAGGCAATAAATAGAATCATACATTCAAATGAACTATTCAAGATAAATGAATATACCATTGATAATTTAATTGATAGCCTATCACAACACACAAAGGAGAGCAATTACCTTGAATTTTTTAGATTTATTTTGATATCAATAATTACATAAGACCTATTAAGACTATCTCATATACACACCCTACCCAAGATAATTTACCAGCTAACTCATCCTAAATTTTGCATTATATGCATTCAGTATATACCACCGAGACCTTGAGGATTCAAAAATTTGACCCTTGCAATGAGCCTTGAGATCTCCTTTATAGAATAGGAGAGCGACAATCTTCGAGTCCATTTCCATTACATTTCAGTAAAATTTCATTTCAAAATGGAATTTCATCCATATTTCGCAATTCCCATACAATTGGATGTAATCATTCAGTGAACAGGGGAATCAAAATAGTTACAACCTTTGTAACCAGTTGGTACCACCATCACCATAGCAAAAAGCCAGCAAGGCCTTGTCACTTTTTTCCACATCAGACCTAAAAGGAAACAACATCAGCACCAGAAAAAAATTGTTAGACCTAGAAAACCATACCACTATCCAAGACCCAGAGCAACACCACGCCCATGATACAAATGGTCACTTCATGTTTTTTCCTTAGTGGGAGGCAAGAAAACCACTTTATCTTCATCGACACCCTCCTCAACACCAAAACCAGGAACAACACATGGTTCCACCATGATAATTGGAGTTACCGCGAGGACCTCTTCATTTACACCAGCCAATTCAGTCAGAGCCACGAGGTAGTTGCGATATTTAGAATCACTCTTAGAACCATCGCCACCAGAGCTACTGGAGACATCAATGGGAAAAATTTCTACCTCAGAGAGCCTCAACTAAACCTAGGCTTGTCCTCCAAGCCTTCACCATGCTCTACAAACCTCTTTTCCTTTCCATAGCTTGTCACCTCTGCTCGTGTAAATCGAGCCTTGAGCCAAGGAATGCTCCTAATAAGACCTAAGAGGGACCTTTTTTCTTCTTCCTTGGATCCAAGAGCACCAGGAATGGTACTCTTTTCATGTTGTTTCATCTCCTCTTGAGACCTTCTCATATCGATTCTTGTAAACTTGTGTGGTGGTGAACCAAAAGCAATTGGCTTGCTCATCTTGCACTCAAACCCAGAGCCTTTGTAGATCCAACAATCACTCGATGCAGAAACACGAAGGAACTCAAACTCTTAATTTCTATGATGCAAATGAATAACCAGCAAGCATTTATCAAGCAAATTGATGAAGTGATCATCAATGCACCAACTTCAGCACAGAGTGAGCAAATGATTATTCGTTGACATCAATTTCACCATTTCTAGTTTCCAGGTTCATGGAAATCAACGTACTATTCATCATGATTTCCAAGAGATAAACCCTCACACACATGGAAATCAAGTTGATATCCATCAAAAATCCTATGCCATTAATATATGTCATTTGCAGAGCTCAAACAACCATCACATGGTTGGTTCAATGTTTTGAATTCGGGTCGTTGATGCACTAGTGAGTTGGCATGTCAAACAACTCGGATCAAGTCAAACCCCTTTAAAAATTCAATTTCATCACATGGTAGGCTCATCGGCTAATGACACACCTCCTAGTTAGAAAACACGTACATCACTTCCGGGTGCCAACCAGTCTCCTTGTACTGCCAAGCGAGTCCACACGTCACCTCTCCGCACACCTCATAGAATTTTTAAAACCATTATTTAAATCATGCGAGGTTTGTGAAGGATGAACATGATCAATCCTCATTATCACATGACAACCATCAATTTGAAAGCCTTCATTAATATTGCTTGCGAATAAAGACTGGGCCCCATTACCATATGCGACAAGTGGCAACATCTTGCACACCTCACCATACTTTAGTGACGTCATAGAAAATTTCTACGAGGCCAGCGAGGAATGGTTAGGATCAAAACCATCAATCTGACGGTCCATAAGCCTACACATGCAACAATGTTATTTATAAAAGGGGACCAACTAGGCAGACGAGGGGCAACCCTTAAGGCATAAAATTTAGACGTAAGTCTAAAGTTCTGGAAATTTATCAACCTCACATTAGGCAAAGATTAATATTAAGTACCAATGTAGAAAAGGACCAACGAGCTAGGTAAAGGAGGCCAGTTCATGCATGACATAAAAGGCTCCATCAATGACTTAAGTAACCGGCTACCCAAAGCAATAGGTCAACATGAAAAAATAACATGAGGGTTCAAAAATGTGAATATTTTAAGCAAGGGAAATAAACCCTTAAACCCTAACATTTGAGCCCTAAGCACAAGGGTAATAGCCAGACAAAATTTCTCATATAACCAACCAAGATTTGTAGCAATTTTAAAATCTCTATCAGTGGCTCCTACTCGGGGACGCATACCCCTGGTGTGTATGGTGAGAATTCAGATCTCTGGAGAGTAGACCAAACATTGAGTCAGATGGGTGCCCTGAAAATTGCTCCATTATGCTGCATTAGAACTTATTTTAAAACTTCATTTGGTGGCCCCATGCCCCCAACAAAGAAATACCAATATTTACCCCTATCAAAAACAAAATTCTTTGTTGTTTGTAGTACACCAAGTTTGCAAACATTGTCATGAACTTCCCACAAGCTAGCTCGGTCAATGACATGTCCCACTATACCACTGTGCTTTCCAATGTCACCACCAATTTTGTCAATTTTTAATCTACAATTAGACACTAACTGAAATTCATAATAATTGTGACATTTTACCTTGGCAAGCTTATTTTCATGTTCCACTAGATGCTCAGTTACATGAGCTAATAAATAGAAGCATTCATAGTCTATTTGATATTTGACACCATAAACCTTGACATCCTAATCAGTTTGCACCTCAAACTGAAATATCTCATTAAAAAATTGTTGTGTGTCATGCAAATCATCTTCGAATATGTCAAACACAAAAGATGCATATTCAGGAGCATCCTTATATTTATCACTGCAACATGGGTATATTTTTTGACATTTTGATTCAAGTATATTAGAACACACCTTGGTGTCATAGAGGTGGGGATCATATGCATCATTAACATTCAAGAAATGAGTAAATGCATTCATCTCAAGTTCAATAACATGTTCTAACTCATTCTTCACATCATCAATCAACTCAATAGAAAATATCTCAAGGGTAGGTTCAAACAATTCTACATCAACAAGGGAAACATGAAGACACTCATGTGCATTGGTAACCTTATGTGCAATATCAATTGATATGTGTGCTAACCCAAAATTGAAAGACTCATTTCTAGCTGAAAACTTCTCATCAATGACAGAACTAGAATTTTCATTTTCTTTCACATAATTGTTTTTCTCAAAGGATGAAAACATGTCAATGTTCACACAAGAAACAATTATACCTAGATTGATACTCACCAACATGAGATTCATCATTATTTTCATTTTTTGGCTTCCCTACATATGGATCAAGAATTTATGTAGTATCAATAGAATATGAAGCTTTATTTTTATATGAATCAACCAACCCTTTAGTGTTATCACTGGGTAATAATGTTGAATCAAGATCCATATATTTTTCACAATGCACTTCTTGATCATTCCAAAATTAACCCCCTATTTCATCATCATAAACAAAATCATCCTCTTCGTGTATCACAAACAATTCCACCTCTGCCTCACATAGACAATCATGAGTAGCAAGGGCAACAACACATTCATCAACATGTTTATCATACTTAGAATTGTGATCCAGATCAACATACTGAACATTCATATTCTTATCTTCGAATTCCTCATCACTGACACAATCATCATGCTCCATTGATGGAAAACCTGAACTATATTCCCGATATTCACCACATGCAATTTGTTCCTTCACTTGTGGAAAAGTGACATCAGAAGCATCTATACCATTTCATTCTTCAAGCGGGTAATATGCTTCCATATCATTCTTAGAAAATAAATCATAATCTACAGAGAAGCAATAAAAAATACCAAGCTCATTATGATTTTTATTACAAGAAGAATCATCACTTCACAAACCATGTTCAAGATTTTTAGAGTGAAAACTTGAAGTTGCATTTTCAAGATCATAATCATTGGTTTGTAATAGAATATTAGTAACACCACATGGAATAAAATTTTGCATTTCATCATCATCTAAGATATCACAAGAAAATAATTCTTGCATAGTTACTTCATTATTATCCCATGTATCATTTTCTTCATCATTGTTGTTTTGTTCAGTATGTGTGTTGTTTGGGGGTTGACTACAATGCTCATCTTCTAGCATATTCTTTTCACTTGTTTGCATTTTTATTTGATTATTTTCAAGAGGAAAAATGATGTCTCTCTTGGGAGAATCCACATCTTGTGCATAACCACATTTGGATGATTCTAGAATCTTTATCCAATTAGGTACTTGGTTAAAACTATGGGGTTTCAATTCTTTTGGCAAGGTACTTAGCCCAAAATCATAAATCTCACAAAAAAAATCAATGCACATAGAATCCTCTGATCTGAAATCTTTGGGGATTTCTATCAAAGCATCCAAAAATCTCAAAAATAGTTTATATGGTTATTCTCCCTTGTGTCTCTTCATTTCATACACGTCTTGCACACAAGACTTTTGATCAACATTGCTCAAATTTTGTAGATGCTCAACTTGGAGCTCATTATAATCTTCATAGTTTGATGATGGAGAAATCATAATAGCAAAAGAATTTTCATCTTGACAATCATTTCCATTATCTGATCCTTGAACTCTATTTGTATATGGTGTGCTGGGATAACCAACACTTGCAGCCAAATACCCTTTCATCATTGAGTATTTCAAATTGTTCTCAATGTCTATGGCAGTTTGATATACCTGATGTAATGTTGCAGGATCTTTATCCCTTAATAGATAGCTCATCTTTTTATCAAAATCACCTAAGTATATGACCAAACATTCAACATCATTTGGTCTCATACTTTTTGTAATTTCCCTTATTGCCTTTTCAAATCGAAGATTGAAAATAGGGACCAACTCATCTTGGCTTCTATGGATTTCCATAAAGTATTTTCTTACCACACTTAGATTTACCCTTTCTCCAAATTGTTCAACAAATGTTGTCATAAACTGATTCCATGAAGCTATAGAACTTTCTGGTAAATATGAGAACCAATCCCTAGCATCATCCTTCAAAGATTGAACAAAAATTTTCATGACAACATCCTCATAATTCACCTCATAATCCCCCATTACATCCATGAATGTTTACAAACATTTTGAGGCTGATTTAGTACTCTGCCCTATGAACTTGGGAAAATATTTTCGAACATTTTTAGGAATTAGGTTCGGGAAACCTTTAATACCACTGAAAACCAATGTCATATACCTTTCAATCGTAAAATCCCTTTGAGGGCTTGGTGAATATTGTTTTCCCTGCATACTTTTACTCAATATTTCATATGGAAATCCTCTTACATCCATATCTAATCATTACCAACTTCATACATGGTTTTCAATTGCATCATTTACTAATTAAATCATGATTCCAGAACATAGATTGAATCATTATTCCTTAAAGCTTTCTTAGAGGCATAATTAAAAAATAAGCATACTTCTCGGATGATTACAATCATTACACATTAGAAGTATGAAAAGAACTACTATTATTACCTGTCTTAATGCAGTTTCATCTAATAGGGAACCATTTATCATCTCAAGCCTTAAAAATTTCTCATAAAATTCTTGCAAAATAGAATAATTCTTTCTTTAGATTTATGAGAATACTTGGAAACTTTATAGAAGTTGTTAACCTTTCTTCCTGCCTATAGATTCTACAAATCTAGAAGTCTTCTTCAAAATTAAACTAGTTCTTTAGATAGATTCTCCACCTTATTTATAGAGGACTGAACTTCAAAGAAACATGAAGTTCTCTCAAGTGTAAATCTCATTTTGGGTCTTCTCCAATAGTGGAGACACTGATAATACTTCAACAACACCACTTCCAAGTCCAAAAATTTTCAACATCTAAACCAAATTTTCAGATTCACCAAATACTTGACTCTATGATATTACCATCTATGCTTGGGATTCCTTTTGATTTAAATTTCTTAGAAGTTCTACCTAGCAGAGTCGCCATTCTATTGGTCCATTTTTCCAGCTAAGATTTGAAACTCTCTAAGAGGTAGTCAATCTCTATGTTTAAGAATTACAAAGTTAGTGGCCAACTGAAAGGTAAAGCTTCTCAAGGCTTTACCCCTATTCTTTAGGCTCTGTGACACCAAGGAGGGTGTTCCTATTTGTGTTCATCTTATACCCATTGCCATAAGAACACTTTGCACATAGATAAATTCCTACTACTTGCAGACATACATGATTTTTTAAAGGTTTGGCTGGCCTTTACACAAATGACCGCATATTTGCTAGGAATATAGGTATTATGTGAGATTTGCATCTCGCAACTGATAGAATTTGAATTATATAATGTTTTGACCTTGAATCCACATGTAGGGGCTTTTTGATTTTAATTATTTAAAAGAATCCTAAATGAACTAGCTAGTGCCTCATCAAATTGGGCAGGAGTCACATATAAAATATTCAGTCATACATAAAATTTGACCCTAATATCAATGAACGACTCTCACAATTCATTACATCATAAGAATTCATAGTATTCAAAGCAACACTCCTTACCAGATCCTTAGCACATTATCACAAACCTACAATCCTTTATCAAGCATTTGATTAACTCATTAAGTTAAGGCAAAAAATAGAATCATACATTCAAATGAACTATTGAAGATAAATGAATATACCCTTGATAATTTCATTCATAGCCTATCACAACACACATAGGAGAGAAATTACCTTGAAATTTTTAGATTTCTTTCAATATAAGTAATTACATAAGACCTATCAAGACTATCTCATATACACACCCTATCCAAGACAATTTACCAGCTAACTCATCCTAAATTTTACATTATATGCATTCAGTATATACCACCTAGACCTTCAAGATTCTAAAATATGACCCCTATAATGAGCCTTGAGATCTCCTTTATAGAATAGGAGAGAGACAAGCTTTGGGCCCATTGCCATTACATTTCAGCAAAAAATCATTTCAAAATGGAATTTCATCCACATTTCACAATTCCCACACAATTGGATGTAATCATTCAGTGAACATGGGAATCAAAACAGTTACAACCTTTGTAACCAGTCGGTACCACCATAAACACAAAAAAATGCTAGCAAGGCCTTGTTTATTTTTTCCTTGACAGACCCAAAAGGAAACAACATCAGTACCAGAACAAAATTATTGGACCTAAAAACCATACCACTATCCAGGACCTAGAGTAGTAGCATGGTCACGATATAGACAGTCGCTCTATTTTTTCACCTCAGTGGGAGGCGAGAACACCACTTTATCTTCACAAACACCCTCCTCAACACCAGAACCAAGAAAAGAACATGATGCCACTGTAGTAATTAGAGTTACCATGAGGACCTCTTCATTTACACCAACCAATTCAGTCAGATCTGCAAGGTAGCTGGGTTAATCAGAATTAGTCTCAGAACCATCACTACCAGAGTTGATGGAGACATCAATAGGTGGATTTTTTTGCCCCAGAGAGCCTCGATTGAATATAGGCTTGTCCTTTGGTCCTTCACCATGCTCTACAGACCTTTTTTCCTTTCCATAGCTTGTCACCTCTACTCGTGCAACTCAAACCTTGAGCCGAGGATTGCTCCTAATAAGACCCAAGAGCACCAAGAATAGTGCTCTATTCATGTTGTTTTTTCTCCTCCTGAGACCTTCTCGTATCCATTCTTATAAACTTGCGTGGCAGTGAACCAAAAGAAATTGGCTTGCTCATCTCACACTCGAACCCAGATCCTTTGTAGATCCAACAATCACCCAATGTGAAAACATAGAGGAACTCAGACTCTTGATTTCTATGATGCAAATGAATAACCAACAAGCATTTATTGATCAAATTGATGAAGTGATCATCAATTCTCCTACTGCAGCACAGATTGAGCGAATAATTATTCACTGACATCAATTTCACCATTATTAGTTTCCAGGTTCATGGAAATTAACGTACTAGTCATCATGATTGCAAAGATATAACCCCTCGCACCATGGAAATCAGGTTGATATCCATCAAAAATCCTATGCCATTAATATATGTCATTTGCAGAGCTCAAACAACCATCACATGGTTGGTTCAATGTTTTGAATTTGGGTTGTTGATGCACCAACGAGTTGGCATGTCAAATGACTCAGATCGAGTCAAACCCCTTTGAAAATTCCATGTCATCACACGACAGGCCCATCGGCCAATTACACACCTCCCAGTCAAAAAAAATGTATGTCACTTGCGGGTCCAAACCAGTCTCCCTATGCTGCCAAGCGAGTCCACATGTCACCCATCCACACACCTCGCAATAATTTTTAAAACCATTATTTTAATTGTGTGAGTTCTGTAAAGGATGGCCATGATCAATCCTCATTATCACATGATAGAAATCGATTTGAAAACCTTTATTAATACTATTGGTGAATAAGGATTGGGCCCCATTACCGTACGCGATAAGTGGCAACAACTTGCACACCTTGCCATACTTTAGTGACATCATCAAAAATTCCTACAAGGCTAGTGGGGAATGGTTAGGATCAAAACCATCAATTTGACGGTCCATAAGCCTTCACATGCAACAATTTTATTTATAAAATGGGACCGACTACGCAGACGAGGGCAACCCTTAAGGCATAAAATTTAGACATAAGTCTAAAGTTCTAGAAATTTATCAGCCCGTCATTAGGCAAAGATTAATATTAAGTCCCAACATGGAAAAGGATCGATGGGCTAGGTAAAGGGGGCCTATTCATGCACAACATAAAGGTCCATCGATTTGAAGATTTTAAGCAAGGGCAATAAACCCTTAAACCCTAACATTTGACCCCTAAGCACTAGGGTAATATCTAGACAAAATTTCTCACAAAGCTAGCCAAGATTTGTAGCAATTTTAAAAGCTCTATCATGACTAATGACTTTCATAAATTTTTGGTAATATTTTCAAGAATTAATCCACACATATTAAACTTCTTATTCTCTTTTACCATTTTATGCACCAGATAAACGACAATGGCTGAAGTAGAGCCATCTCAATTTCTGAAATATTTTTCATTGGAAATTCCATACGCAACATACCCAATAGAGGGATCGATAATAGTATCAATCAAAAATGCTTGAGGATCTTTGTCAACTCCTGTCAACTCCTCTACTTCCTTGTATTTTATGGTCTTCTTTCCAGGAAGGTCTCCAATGCTACATAACCCAGTGACAATCTCGATCACTTCCTTCATAACGGGATAAGGTTTATCCAAGACAATGTTTTCATCCTTGAATTTACTCAAAAGGAACAAGATGAATTCTCTATCAATAATCTAAGAGAATTCTCCCCACAAATCCAAACCTAGGGTTTTTGTGTTTTGTAAGTCACTCGATTCTAACCCTAATTCCATTTTCTTTATCTTGTGATGATCAAATTCATGTAGCTCAACTCCCTTTAGTCTCAGTGGGATATTTCCACTCAATCCTCTATTAGAATGTTCCATTATAGCACTTAACTTCTCTAAATTCAACAAGAATTTATTCTTTTACCTCCCTCTATGGCTGCGAGATAGAAACTTTCGTCGCTTGTTCTCGAATGTTCACAAAGATCTCTTTGAGATGATCCAAACCACTTCATAATCACTCCAATATAGTTCCAATTCACTCTTCAAATTCTTCAAATACTTTAGGCAATAAAAATGAATTGCAAAATTTTCTTTATACACCATCATTTTTTCCTAAATCACATTAATTGCAAAAAGTTGACAAAAACTTTCTTCCACTACGCTGAGAAACCCCAATTCACTCCATAAAAGATCATGTTTGCACTTTTTATTCTAGTTTATTTTTCATTACCTCTATCCAACCATTCCTTACAACATATCCACATGCCAACATCTAACATGCCATATTTCCAAGGGGTTCAAGCGATTTTCTGATAAAGCTCCCCCTAAGACCATGCTAGGTCTAGTTCCCAAAGGAATCATCTGCACCAAATGAGGGTATAGACACATCAATATTCTATGATTCTTCTTTCTTCTTCCATATCTTTCTCATTTCTTTCTTAACCTCCTCTTTGTCAATATTTTTCACAGGTTCATCATCTTTCCCCAAAGCAGACTGCTTTCCTTTTTTACTTTTACAAAATTTTGAAATATGTCTCAGTTTTTTGCAATTGTAGTAGACAAGATTTCTCTATCTTGTTTGATTTCCATCAATCCTTATTCTACACTAATTTTCCTTATTCCCAAACATGTTACAGGTATAGCAATATCCATAAAAAGATTGATTTATCCTACCTCCATTGAATCTATTCATCATCACCCGACTAATCATCCTTACCTGAGATATGTATTCAGTAGCTTTATGTCTAGTTTTCTTGCATGTATAACATTGTTTAGAGAAGGGACCAAAAAAATGATTCATTCTACTTATGCATTCAATTTCCTTATGACCAAAATTGTTACATAAAAAAAAAAAACCATTGAACGATGGGTACCTTTGAGCATTTGGTTGTCTGATAGGTAGTTTCCTTCCTAGATTTATTTTTTGCTTCCCTTTATCTTAAGTCTTCTGATTATTTACTGAATTTGAGTTATGCATATTTTCACCAGATTCACTATGTAAGCCACCTTTGTCCTTAAAAGGTTTATGTCTTGCTATTAATTCATCAAGCTTGGTGGAGCTTGTCTTGAAATCATCTTCGCAGAGTTTTGATTTCTCTAATTATGCTTTCAAATTCATCACTTCCTGTTCAAGCCTTGAGAAAACATTAGACTTGCTTCATATCATTGTTTTCAAACACTCCTCAACTCTCTTCTTTTCATCCATGTTCATCTTTAGTTCGGTATTCTCTTCATTTTCTTGTTTTAGTTTCTCACTCACTTTTTTATGTATTTCTTTGAATTTCTTTAATTGCTCTTTCAATCTTCAGATGCATTCATTTTCTTATCAAGATTTTCTTTCAGATCTTTGTTTTCAATTGCAACCTTTTCAAGATCTTCAAGGGCAGTCCAAATCTCTTCTTTATCCATTTGTTCAATCTACAAGATCTCCCTCAAGCTGTTAGACTTCTCCAAAGGAACCAAAGCTCTAATACCAATTGTTGAATATTCAAGATACTAAGAGGGGGGGGTGAATCAGTATCTTCTTAAGCTTATTGAACAAACACCATCATTTACTTTAATGCATAAAACAAAGAAGAGCATGAACAAAGCATGAAATCACACAACACAAGAACACCAGAATTTTTCGTGGAAAACCCAATGAGGGAAAAACCATGGTGAGGATTAACTCACAATATATAGTTTTTCAATACCAGTTACAAAAGAGGCTCAGTACCAAGTACAAAAGCTCACTACTTACAAGGAATCACTGTCCAAAATAGGGAGGCTCACTACCTTCATAAATGATAGAAGCAAAATGGCTTACAATCAAAATATGAATTGATGGAGTTACACCACAAGTGCATATTTAGTTCCTTTGATACTCAGAGTATTTTCTCACATGACAATAGACTAATCTTCACCCTTCTACTCGCACACTTCACATATCAACACACACTCACACCCACACACACTTGATTCATCTACAAGACAATATACATTTGATATATCCACATGCATCAATTAGGTCGGCCTAATTGGATGCAATATATATTTACATAAGGATAATTGTCAGCTTCATACAAAGCTTCTCCAAAAGTAATTCAACCATGTTGTATGCAATATTATGTCGATTGGAACTAAAGATAGGTCGCACATATAACTGCAATACATGTTAAACTATTTATTGATTATTAGGTTGGCCATGATTAACCTAATAACAAAGTGTAATCATGAAAACTGATGCCAAATCACCATCCAATCATATGAACATACAAAAATTCATACATGCGCGCTTCTAGTGATCATAAACCATTTCTCAAAACCTTAAACAACAATGATTAGTAGAGGGAATATGCAGACTAAAATACTGGATCAAACATGGGAGGATGTAAACCTGTTCTCCACATACCATAAACAACATGGTGATATTAATGACAACATACAAACTAATCTTCTCCATTCTTCCAACACAGTAGGCTTTCAAATAAGAGGTATGATAGACAAGGTTCTAACCTTGCCCTATCTTCTACTATGTTCCCTCTACTATTGTGTCTATTTACGTTGTTGTTAGAAATGGCCCAACATATTGATCTTTACTAGGGTTGGTGAATCAATTAATTCCAAAATTTACTTGCATTTCATATATATGTTTTTTAACAAGGAGAAATAATTACTCACATTTCATGTATATGGTCTTTAACAAGGATAAAAAAGTACTCACATTTCATGTCTATGGTCTTTAACAAGAAGAACAAAGTATTCATATTTCATTAATATGGTCTTTAACAAGAATAAAGTATTGGTTGTGGTGACAACCATTGCTTATAGAAAAAGAAAAACTATCTTATGGCAAATGCATTCTCTACTATAGCAGATGCTATGATCTTCATTAGATTTGAATGTGAAGCTTATAATTAAATTCTATGACTAAGCCCTACTATCCTATGACCATTTCATACTTCATGCTAGAGTGCAATGTGAAGAATAATATCTAACTCAAACTATTTTCAAATTTTAGAATTGCTTGAAAATTTTAGACATTACAATTTATCTTTTTATACATATTTCTCTCTGATTATTTATATTAGCTAGTAGGTTTATATATTCAAATTAAATAAATAAAACACATATTAATCTAGATAAATAAATTATGATTAATCATATATAAAACTAAACACATTATTTGCATCCAAATAGACAAGTAATTAAAATACCTTAAATACATTAAAGTAATTATTTATTTAATTAAAATATTGATTTTGTTTAAGAAGAGTGATGGCGAAAGGCAACCAAGTAGGTGGCAATGAAGAAAAAATTACAAAGGATAAAAAATTTCTTGATCAGGGCAGTGATTCTATCAATCTCAATGAGGGTGAGAAAGGAAAAAAACATTCTGAAGGATGTTGTTTTGATGGTGGATTTGTCTGAAATTGTTGAGAATGATGCAAAAGACTTGGAAGAATGGGAAATTATTGGATGTTTCTTGGGTAGAATATTTACCTGAATGAAATGTGTGAACGGGTTTGAAACAATTGGAAGATGGATCCTATAATAAAATTTATGCCTAAGGGATTATTCATAGCAATGCTTTTATCTAGTGCAATCAAGGAAAAGATAATTCTTTTTGATGAATAGAAAAAGGGAAATAGTTATTTATACTTGAAAAATTGGGAGCATAAATTTGATCCTTTAAAATTCAATCCAAAGAAATGACCAATATGGTTAGGGCTATATAACCTACCACATGAATATTAGTCAGGTTGTTTCCTGACCAGAATAGGTGACACCCTAGGCCAAACAATGGAGGTGGATCTCAGAGATAGTGAATCTCTGATCCATGTTAGGATCAAAATCATAACAATAAAGGAAATACTTGATAAAATTCATTTATCAATAGGTGGCCAAGGTTGGATCCAATCAATTGAGGTTGAAAAGAAAAATTTTTTTTGCTTAAAATGTAGGAGACACAATCACTTTGAGGTCGATTGTAAGAAAATTACCCCAAAAATGAAGGATGTATGGGTGGAGAAACCATGAGATAAAAAGGAGAAGGAAGAGAATAACAAAGAGGTGCTCTTAGTACCTTTGAGCCCAAAATGTTTTTTGGCCGTCCAATGGAAACTAGAGTCAAAGTCTCTAGAAACAAGGGAAGTGGGGGTATCCATATCATCCCTCTCCTCTCTCCTGCTCCTCTATTTTGAATTTCCTTTGTGAATGGCATACACTTCTCTAGGGGTATCCCATGTCCCCCTCCCCTATCCTCTTTTGAATAGGTTCTTTCCTTGACACATGTTTCTTTGACAACCTCAGTGTACCCTCCCATGTTGTCTACTATTGTTGAACTCATGCTTCTAGTTTTGACTATTGAACTTGTTCTAGTGATATCTGTCACACTAGAATTGAAGGGTTGAAAAAATGTGCTATTTAACTTGAGTATGGAAACAAATAAATCTGATCCTCTTTCATATGTTGTGATTTCCACTTCTGGTACTAAATTATCTATCGGTGAATCCATCAGTGATGGGACTATTTCTTCCCTAGATAATGTGGTGATGGGAAGATTTTTCTCTTTTCACCCTACTATGGACATGGTGAGAAGATGGTCAACTACTAAATGGTGCCTCAAGGGAAGTGTGGAAGTTTGTGCCATGGTTGGTGGGATTTTTGGTTCAAATTCACAGCTACTGAAGATCTGCTATCCATTATTTCTTTGAGTCCCTCGGTTTATGGGAAGCATGACCTGTCCTTGTTCCATTGGAAACTTAGCTTTGACCTTTATATTGATCTCAAAAAATCAGCCCCTATGTGGGTTCATCTACCTAGACTACCTATAAAATATTGGGATGACTCTGTGTTCCAAAGCATTGGTGATTCGATGGGTCACTTCATCACATTAGACACCATTACTACAATGAAATCCAAGTTACTATTTTCTTAGTTCTATGGTAATATTGATATTAACAAATATTTACCAAACTCTATGATACTATGTTCCAAATTTGGGTCTTAGAATCAACAAATTTTCTATGAAAATGCTATGGTTTATTTCCAAAAAATTTCTGAACTTGGGCATCTTATTTTGGACTATAATTCCATGGTAAAACATAACCCCAGCCCTAGTGAACCCCCATTGGATGACCTTGCTAACAACTATCCTTTCAAGTATGATCTCCTTAATATCATTGACTCCCCAACCAAATATTGGCCTTTTGTTTTGGTGGTCCCTGAGGTTTTGATTATGGAGGATGTTTATGATGACTATGCTTATGTGATGGGTGTGACTTCTCCTAGCAAAGCTCTATTTGAAAAGTCTTATCTAATGTTACATTGTGTTTCAGAGGCCTCGATGGCTCCATTGGTAGAGATGGTGAGGGTTCTATCCCCTAACTAGGATTTTATTAAGGATGTAGAAGAGGAAGAAATACTGAGCGTGACTATTGATAAGAAAGACTCTGGACCCAGACAAACAGATACTGCTACCTTGTCACAAGGCCAAACCAATGAAGATGAGGGTTGGACAACTTCAAAGAAGAAAGGTAAAAAAAAGAAAGAAGATGTAGGGGGGATTCCAAACCTAGAAGACCCACCAACCAAAGATAAACCAGAAATAGGGAGACAACCAAAGAGATTGCTATTGGGAAATAGAGGACATTAGAAGTTTCCTCAAAGAAAGGGTCTAAATGAAAGTCTTGTCTTGGAATGTGAGAGGGCTAAATAGCCCCCACAAATAGTTGACTTTGAAGAATTATGTTTGGTAACACAAGATAGATGTTTTATTGTTACAATAAATTAAAATTTAAAAAAAAAACTTTGAAAACATAGCTAGGTACATTTGGTCGTATGCTCATTATTCCTATAGTGATGCAAAGGGGGTTTCAGGTGGGATAGCTATGATGTGGGATCCTAATAGACTAATTGGTTCTAAAATATTCCAAATTAGGAACAATGTGGGGATCCATTTCTCTCACTCTAGTTGTTCTTGGTTTCTGATTAACATCTATGCCCCCAATATAAGGAATGTGAGGAAATCCCTTTGGCAAGATCTCACTGACTAGATACAAAATAATAGGGGGGATCACTAGTTGGTGGTAGGATACTTCAACTCTCTTTTATAGCCTTCAGAAAAGAGTGGGGGAATGACTAACTATTCTAATAGTATGACTGACTTAGCGGATTTTCTAAGTAATACAAGGTTGGTGGACATTGACTTACATGGCCAGGATTTCACTTGGACTAATAGGCATATGGGGGATAGTCTAATTGAGGTCAGACTTGACAGATTCATTTTCTCTCCTCATTGGATGACCTTACTTAAATACAATTTGTTGGATTTTCCCTGGACTGTCTCAAACCATAACCCTCTACTACTGGTGATGAATGATTACTCCATTGTTGGTCCTTTTCCCTTCCGGTTTGAGATCATGTGGAATTCCCACCCAAATTTCAAGAATAAAATTATTGATTGGTGGAATATTCTTGTACATGGCCCCCCATGTTTAGGTTCTTCCATAAAATCATGTCTATCAAAAACATGGTTAAAGGTTGGAACAAGAGGGTCTTTGGAGATGTTATCCATCAGAAAAGAGTGATATCTAATAATCTAAGGATAACACAAAAAGGATGGAGGGAGATGTTAGTCTTCAAATTTGCCAGCAGGGAAGAGATGAATGCATGGAATGGGAAAAATTCTTGAAAAAAGAGGAAATATTGTGGAAGAAAAAATCCAAAGTTCAATGGTTGAAAAAGGGTGATAGGAACACTTCTTTTTTCCATGTTTTTGTTGGCAAATGGTCAGCGCTCCCCTCAAGATTTGTGACATGGACTAATTTCCTCTCATGGATCCATTAACTCTGGTAGTTGTATCGGGCATTAACAGGTTGATCTTTTGGTGCAATGACAACTGCAGGGAAACAAGGTATCAGAGCCAAAGGTGTTAGGTTTGAATCCCCTCAGGTAACACTGAGGGTGAGTTTTTTGGTAGATGGTCAGTGCTCCCCTCAAGATTCATGATGTGGACTAACCACCTCCCATGGGTTCATTAACTCTAGTAGTTGTATCGGGAATTAACAGGTCGATATTTTGGTACAATGACAATTGTGGGCCAACAGTTTTAGCCCTCAAAAATATGAAAGATGAGTTAGGTGTTGAGGTTACTACCCCTACTCAAATTGGTCTATTGGCCTCTAGTTACTTCCAACATACCTTATCTGGGCCTATTGTGGCCCCAAATTCTAATTTGGAAGACTTGTTGTTGGACCCCATTCCTGCCTCTCTATCATGTGAGGATAATGATATTATTCTTGGAGTTGTCACTCTAGAGGAAGTTGGGCTAGTTGTGTTCAATATGGGTGCCTACAAGGCTCCGAGACCTAATGGATACCCCCTGGCTTTCTTCTAGTTTTTTAGGACATTGTTGGTGATGATT
The DNA here is from genome assembly GCA_007115665.2 of Sequoiadendron giganteum. NCBI lineage: Eukaryota > Viridiplantae > Streptophyta > Pinopsida > Cupressales > Cupressaceae > Sequoiadendron > Sequoiadendron giganteum. The sequence continues at coordinate 270,925,387 of CM021101.1, forward strand.
TAATTCTCACAACCAAGTATTTTTTCAAGTCTGGGAAATTTCTCAAATAGATGAATCACAACTTCCTAGCTCTCATTACCAAAAATAATGACCCACAAACAATGGCTAAATTTCAGCCTATCTGCCTATGTAATACCATTTATAAGATCTCCAAAATTTTGGTGAACCACCTAAAACCTTACCTAGAAAAAATGATTAGTCCAAGCCAAAAAGGCTTTATCCTGAGCTATCATATCATGGATGCTGCTATTGCCACTCACAAAATTTTGCACTCCATGGGCATATGCAACAATGCTAGTATGGCCTCTAAGATTGACATTTCAAAAGCATATGAAAAAATCCTATGGATTTTTCTACCCAAAGTATTAGCTAAGATTGGTTTCAATCAGAAGGTGATTAGCCTAATTTTGGAATGCACTACAACTGTGAAATGTTTAGTTTTGGACAATGGGGTTCCCCATGGGTTCTTTAATACTAGGATAGGTATAAGATAGGGTGATCCTTTGTCTCCATACCTATTCATAATGGTCACTGATGTTCTAAGTAAGAATGTTGCTAGAATTCTATTAGAGGGCTCTATTAACGAAGCTAAATTTGCCAACACCCTGGAATTAGTTGTCATAAAAAAGTTTGTCGATGATACCATCTTGTTCATAAAATATTTGGTTGTTGAAGCAAGAAAATGGAAATATTTCCTTAACAACTATGTTGCTTGTTCGGGCCAATGTGTAAATTACAACAAGAGAATGATTTACCTCTTTAACAACACTCTTGTTCTACATAGGGTGACTATTGTTCTAGGTTGTGTGAGTGTGACCCTTCCTTCGATGTACGTGGGTCTTCCTCTTACTATTAAAGAAGTTACTCCCACCTAGAATTATATCCTTGAGAGAGTTTAAAGGAAATTGGTCAGGTGGAAAGACTCAATCCTCAGTCATTCTAGTAATTTGCAACTCCTTACTACTTCCCTCCAAGGGATCCCATTTTATTTCCTATCTATATTCAAAATTCCTAGATGCATAGAGATTTTATTGAAAAAATCCAAAGGAACTTCCTCTGATATGGTACAGAGGAGAAAAAGAAGTTGGCACTGATTATTTGGGACAAGGTTTATCTTCCTAAATTTGGTGGGGGCTAGGTATAAGGAAAATCTAACCTACCAACAAAGCCTTTCTTGCAAAGGTTGGTTGGGACCAGTTAAGGAACAAGAAGAACTAGTGTAAGCTTATGAATGTCAAGTACCTAGACAACTTCCCCTAATCAAGTGTCTCTCAAATGAACACCCCAATGGTTCATTGGTTTGGAATAATATATGTAAGATGAAAGTTAGGGGATGACAACAACATTAGGTTCTGGGAGGATCCCTGGCTAATTGAAATTCCCCTTTCCCAATCTGATTTCAAGAATTTGATGAGGCCTGTGAGGTTGTACTTTGGTAGAAATGTTAGTGACTACCATTTTGGTCTTCATGGTTATAGGAAGTGGAAAATATTAGAATTGTGCCACCCCCTCTCCCTAAATTAAGGATTTTGGCTAGGTCCCTATAGGACATCCTCTCCCTAACTAGAATTCACATCTCAAATATGGAGGATGCTTTCTATTAGGTTAAGGAACACAAGGGAAACCTCTGTATTAGGTCAGCTTATGGTTTCCTATTGAAACATGGAAATCAGCATAGATTATGGAAACAAGTTTGGAACAAAAATTTAACACCAAAAATTTTGCTTCTTCCGGTGGACAGCCTGTCACAACATGATTCTAACTCAGGATAATTAAAGGAAAAGTGGATTTCAAATCCCAAATAGATGCAATTTATGCAAGAATTATGAGGAGTTGGTTGGCCACCTATTATTCCATTGTCCGTTTGCTACCAAAGTTTTGGATTTGGATTTTGGTAAATTGGGGATTCATTGGACCATGAAAAGTGACATTAAGAGTTTTATTGAAAGCTAGTCTAGCCATTTTCACAATCCTCTCCCTAGTGAAATTTGGCATCAAATTCCTCCCATCTTTTGTTGGTGTTTATGGAAAGAGAGGAACATTCAAATCTTTAGAGATATTGAAAAAATACCTAAGGAGGTCTTTGGAAATTGGTTTAGAATTGTTTCTAAGAATGTCTCCTTATATGATTGGAAACTCCCAGACAAAGATCCTACAATATGGGAGATCAACATGGCAAGCTCATGGATGAAAATTTATTGATCAAGTCCTAGGATAACTCTAAATATATGGCTAGCCTTAACACAGTTTGGAAACCCCTGGATACTGGCAAGTACAAACTTAATTTTGATGGGGCAGAAAAAGGGAACCCAGGGATGACTAGCATTGGAGGCATTCTCAAGGAATCTAAGGGAAATTTAGTGGCAAGGTATGTTGGTGGTATTGGAATACAAACTTCTATGACAACGGAGGCTAGAGCACTGCTCAATGGCATTGAAATTGTTGTCATTCTTGGTATTAAAAAACTACATATTGAAGGTGACTCCAAGATGATGATTGACTATTAATCATGATCTTTGTAATGGGTGGAGTATCAAAGACATACTCTTGGACATAAATTATTTGATTTTTGAACTAGAAAGGAAGAATCTAACTCGCATATGTCATGAGGGAAATCAGGTGGTTGATGCTCTAGAAAAATTAGTTCTTCGTGGATCCTATACAAATGTTGGAGAAGACTCAAGGCTCTCCCTATGAATATACAAGGATTTATCCTTGATGAACAAAAAAATATTACCATTAATGATGGTAGCCAGCTTTGTTGATTTGGGTGGGTACATGTGGCTCTATATCTTTGGGCCTTTGATGATGTGGAGAGGAATAGGTGAGAAGTTAGGTGGTGTTTTGAAATGGTGGCAATGAATGGTTGAGATCTTCAAAAAATTTATGGGTAGTCTTGTCAAAAGTACCACGATTCAAATCATGTTTTTAGAAATGTGTAAGGACAAGTGTACCTTTAGATTTTTGGCTAATTATTACCCAATCAAGGTTATCATGGATTTTAGCTTAAGTTTGATGTACTTAAAAATGATTTATTATGGCCCAACGACCATAATTTTAGGAATGTGTGTAAGGAAAAAGTTATCCCCAGACTTAAGGCTAATAATTATCTGATCAAAGTTATCACATGGCTTTTAACTTAGCTTGATGTACTTAAGAAATATTTATTATGGCTAGGTTGTGGCCATAATTTTCTTGGAAATGACCATCAGCTCATATGATTATCTGGAAGCCTTAATTAGGAATGATTCTTCTTATTGGTTTGGTGATGGTGATAAATGGGTGGTAAAGGTTATCCATTTCCATTTTGAAAATTTTCTAACTCTGGTTTCTTAGGTAAGTTTCATTGTTAAGGGTGAAGAGACGGGAGGTCGGGTTCAGACTGAGCCTTGTTCCTACGATGAATGTCATAGAGACCCTATAGTTTGGAACATTTTCATTGAATGAGGAATTATTCCTCTTATGGAGAGCTTGGTGGGTCACGATGAGAAGCTATCAATGCAATTATCTAGTTCTTGGAGTGATAGGAGAGTCACTGTTCGCAAAATCTCCTTTGAAGTTAATGAGGAGGTTATTGCTAAGGAAAAAGGCCTATCCTACACTGATCGAAAACTCAAGAAGAACACTAAGGTGCAAGATTTGGAGAGCCTCAATGCTTTCTATTGGGAGAATGAGAAGCCTATTAAGAAGTGCTCAAGTTTTGAAAGGGAGATGCTACCAAAGCCGTGGGATCAAGTTTTCTTAGCTATCATGAAGTATGTTAATTTAGAGGGGAGATTTAAAGTCTTTTATTTCTACCATTTGTCGTTAATTAACCATCTTAGGTACAAAATGCTTATAAGTTTTATTTTATTTTCTACTTTCCTCCCTAGAAAGCTTTATTAAGGAAACCCTTGATTCTGCTACTTTGAACCTTCAAAAGCTGCCACCTCTGCCATTACACCAGGTCCTTATAATTTAGCTCTACCATTTTAATTTGGAACATTTCCCCCCCAAAGCTATCTCTATTTTCTATGTTGAAGAACAGGAACCATCTAACCACTCTCCTAAAAAACCTTCCCCTACTACTTTTTTCAAACTAAAAAGGAAGAACCCCCCTGTGGACTGTGAACCCAAAGATGTTCCTAAATCCAAACCCCTATCCAAAAAGAAGAAGGGGGGTAGGTTTAGCTCAGTCTAAGTTGAAATCCAGAATTTGTGAGTTAAACTATACCCCCACCAAGAAGGACAACAAAATGATGGCCAAGACCAATGGAAAAAAGCACACCCTGTGTCATGTGGATATTTCGATCATGGACAACATGGGAGGGATCCCTATGGACAGAGATTCTAAATTTGATACTATGGTGGTGGCGAGTGTGGATATTGGGATAGAGAAAACCAATGTTAGAAGGTCTCACAGGTTGGCTAAAAACAAGAAAGAGGTGTCTGTTGACAAGATATCTACTAGCTCTAAGCATACCAGCAGCAACAAGATGCGTAAGCAGTAAGATAGTATTCAGGAAATGAAGGCGTTTGTTGAAGGCCCTAGTCACTTCTCAGAATTGAACAAAATGATTAATGAGGATTCTACCACTTAGTCTTCAAATCATATGACTAGGGAGGAGGAGGTGATTAAGGGGTAAAATGATAAGGATGAGGATTTCAACAAACTAATTTTTTGGGTGGAAAAACTTGAACAAAATTTTACTCAATTGATGCGCTTCATGAAAAAAATCATCCACAAGTCCGTTTTCACTCTCCGAGGTTCTTAAAGAGGAAGTGGAGAATAAGATTGAGGGTGAGGGACATAAATGGGTTGGTGATGATGTCTTGAATCTTCTCATTGAGAAGTGGGGGGGATTAGCCAAGTAGTGGTTGGGTCTGTGTTCTGTATGGGTGGGTTTTTTCTCTACCTTTGGTTCGTTGTGTCTATATGTTTTTTTGGATTCTTCTATTATTTTTGGTCTAGGCTTAATGCTGTAACTTTGGAATTGGTCTCCTTTTGGCCCTCTGGGCTCCATGTGTAAAGGGTACTACACTCTATAAATGCAGCTAACTTTATCAAAAACAAGGGTTCAAGTGGGGTTTGAAATGCAAAAACTAAGTCTAGAAATATGACATGTGGAAGATGTCACACAAGGTGGCAACCTTGAAATGACCTCTTTTGTGGAAGCGACACAACATGATCATTTTTCTTTCTTTGAGGAGGAAGTTAAAATGGCTTGTAAAGGAGTAGAGAAGAAGACATTTTGGAACCAAGAAGAATATCTCAAAGCTTTATCAACAACTTCGGCCTCAGCTTCAAAGGTTGGAAGGAAAACAAATAAACATAAGCGCAAGGGTGCCCAGAATGAGGATTAAATATCAATTAAATCCTACATGTTGAGATCCAAGGGAGGAAACCCCTCCCTTGGGGGAGATGAGGATTCTCACATGGAATGTTATTCTAGTATAGGAGGCCAAATTGATAGGGGAGGAAACAAAATTACTATGTAAGTATTGCAAAGGATGGGATAGATTTTTTGTGGATGCAATCAGTACATCAAGAGGATTGGGTGTGATGTCGTGCCCCTGAAGGATGAGGGTCACACACCTGGGCTCAAATTTGAATTGATTCGAAGTCAAGGTACAAATGTTGTCCTCTTTTAGTGAATATATTATTTATAATATTTACAATCCTACTAAAACGAAAGATTAAAAAGTAGTATGGGAGACAATAAGCACAAATTATAAATCAACATGTGGTAAGGTGATAATTGGGAGGGAATTCAATGCAATTCTCATTATTCATGAAAAATCCAGCCCACCATTCGAAGAATATCACAATCCTAAAGAGACTTTGTAGAATTTGTTGAAAATAAAAATGTAATAGATATCAAAGCAAGCAATAGCTTATACATGTGGAACAATAGGTGGAAAGGTTTCATGAATATAGCATAATGATTAGATAGGTTTATGGTGTCTAAAAATTGGTTGCAAGATACATTAATACCAAATGCTTCAATATGGTTGATTGTGATTTCTAATCACTTTTTAGTTGAGATAACAATAAGCAAAGCCACAGCCCCAATGAAGGGCCAATTTCAATTTGAAAGAATGTGGCTAAGGAGTGAAGGATTGGTTGATTTTTTGAGGAGTTAGTGGGAAGAACCCTTCCAGATTGAAGGTACCAAGATGTTTATCTTCACAAAAATTTGCAATGTATGAAAGTGAAACTTAAGGTGTGGAACAAAGATTGTTTCAATAATATGTTCTCCAAAAAGGAGTGTATTGAAGAAGATTTGGAGGCTTTGGGTGAAACACTTTTGAAGTTAGGGATGCCACTGATGGAATATGATAAAGAGAAAGTATTGATGGTAGAGTATGGAAAAATTCTCACAAGGGAGGAGAGTTACTAGAGATCGAAATCATGTGATACCTACTTGGTGGAAGGGGATCTCAATACAAATTTTTTCTATAATTCAACCAAGGTAAAACAAAGCTGGAATAGGATTGACCAAATAAACTATAACATAGACATCTTTTTGGAAGAGGAATCGGTAGCACAAGCTGGTGTAAAATTCTTTGAATCCTTGCTAGGTGGAGTTGATGAAACAAGGTCAATATGTTGTAGCTTATTGGAAGTGATAGAACCATTGGTTAAAGTAGAGGAAAATTAAATGCTATTCTTGCCAGTCACGAAGGATGAAGTGAAAATGACCACCTTTCAAATGCACCCAGATAAAGCACTTGGACCCGATGGCTTCACTGCACTATGTTATCATGTATTTTGGGATTTTAGAGGGTAGGATTTAAGCAAGGTGGTGGAGGAATCAAGGAAGAAAAGTGTGATGTCCCTTTTCTAGACAGTTCCTCAGGGAATAGTGTGTTAGCCCTTTATTGGACCCTTGTGGGCTAGCTGGATTGGTTAGAGGGTCAGTGGTACTTTCTGGAGAGTTTGAGCATTCTCGTGTTCAGAGCCCAGTGTTGGTTCACAATAGGCATTAGTAGTTCAGGAGTCGACAGCTTCTGACAGCACGGGATTCTATGAAGATTTGTAGAAGTTATGCCTATTTGAGTGATTTAAGTTATTTATTAACTTAATATTTTATTATAAAGTCAAATTGACTTTATACTTTTTAAATCACTTAAATATTCTCTAAAAGTGATTTAATATTTTAATCACTTAAATTAATAAAGTGCGCCCAAGTATTTAAGTCAAATACTATTAAAAGACTTAAATATATTTTAAAAAGATTTAAAATATGGAAAGGGGCGTATCTTTCTTGGAAGTCATGCCTTTTTGCATATAAGGAATTTTGGCAATGAGAAATTCATCTTTGAATATTTTGACTTTGCCTTTGGCTTCTTCCTGTGCTTCTCCTATGATAGGGTTTTGAGCATTTTTCCATTGGAGAATGAAATCTCTTCAGTGTTGAGCACCTTTGAGGCTGTGAGAGACCAGCTGAATTTGTGCAGTTTGTGAGAGCTTCATACAAAGGTTCTGCATGTTTTAACAGTGTTTTTATTTCAGTTTATGCTTGCTGCAATAAGGAAGGGGGTTTCTACACTGGAGGCATCCTCTTCAACACATTCCTCAGCTTTCAGTTTGGGTTCTTCAGCATTATACCTTGGCCATACCTTTGCATTGGGTTTTGTGCCTCTGTGAGGAAGGGCGTGTGAAGCCAGAGATTGGGGAAATTTCTTCTAGGCTCTTGCTTGAGGCTCATCATGGGCGGCTATCACTATTTCTGCATTGTCTCCGATTTTTGAGTGGGAGAATTCGGACCTGGAGGCCAGTAGTGCTTCTGGCAACTTGAATTTATTTCTTATTTAATTATTCAGGAGCACTACAGGTATGTAATTCATTTGTAAACTCATTGTATGCATTACAGAATATCATCTATTACATCTGTTGCTCATAAAATGTTCATGTTGCAATTTTATAAGCTTAAATCTGATGTGCACCTTCTCTTTTGTCTATAAACATTCTCAAAAAAACTAAGTAAAACACCAAAAGACTTAAGAAAAAGACAGGGGTTTCGTAGAGAGCCAGCAAGGCTCATCACAAAAAGAAAAATATTGCAAGATTTAAATAACACTAACATAGTTCTTATTCCAAGAAGGAGGCATGTAGCAAGTTTGAGGAATATAGACCCATCTCATTATGCAACATGGTGTACAAAGTTATTTCTGAAGTTATGACCAACTATTTGAAGAAGATTTTTCCTAGTATTATTTCTCAACAATAGAGTGGTTTTCTACTAGGAAGATCTATAATGGATGGGATAATAATTTCTCATGGGATCATGCACACCTTGAAGAAGAGCAATATGAAAGGGATGATTTTGAAGATTGATCTAAGAAAGGCTAATGATCAAGTGCGTTGGATATTCTTGATGAAGATGATGGAAAAACTCAGTTTTAATGAGAAATGGTTAAAATGGGTATACAATTGCATATCCACCATAAGATACTCAATAGTGATCAATGGCACACCCCATGATTTTTCCCAGGTAGTAAGAGGATTAAGGCAAGGAGATACAATCTCACCATTCCTCTATGTAATAATGACAAATGCTTTTAGATGGTACATAACTCAAATAAAAAAATGAGTAATGTGGAAAGGTATAAAGGTTACTCCATCTCTCCAACCCATAACTCATCAAATTTTTGCTGATGATACAATTTTGTATAGAATTTCAAATATGAATGAAGTAGAATCCACTAAAAAAGATATAGATACCTTTAGCCTAGAAGCTGATCAACTAATAAATGCAAATAAATCAAACATCTACTTCTACAACACTCCAGACCGGCTTCAAAGGAATATTATGAATACATTGGGCTTCCAAATGGGGTTGCTACCAATGAAATATCTGGGAGTGCCCATTTCCCATAGTGCTATAAGGAGTGATCTATGGGAAGAGATAGTTAAGAAGTGTAATCTATGGGCCCAATGTTAGAAAGGGAAATGGTCGACGTTGATAGGGAGACTAAGGATAATAAAGGCAGTGTTGGTTGCTATTCCTATTTATCTCTTATTGTGCATTGAAATTTTGAAGAAAGCCAGTTGTCAAATCATGGATATTTAAAGGAGGTTTATGTGGGATGGTTCAAATGAAAAGAAGCGAATCCATCTCATTTCCTAGGAAATAGTGAAGATAGATAAAGAAGTTGGGGGTGTAGGGGTGAGAGATGTAAGATTTTAAAATAAAGCTATGGGCGCAAAGCTCATCTAGAAGATGTTCACAAATTTGGAAGCATTATGGTATAGAGTTCTCAACATGAAATACTTGGATTCATCTAAAGGGGAGTATATATTAACCACAACAAATCCAAGAAAGGGATTAAACATTTAGAACATCATCCTAAGTTGTAGATCAATAATAATAGATCACATAACTTGTAAAATTGGGGATGGAAAGCGTGCCTCCTTTTGGCATGACTCGTAGAATGGACACATTCCACTTGATCAGGTACAAGGATTGGGTGAGGTCATTGCTACATCTTGTATGGTTTAAGAAGATAAAGTATGTCATTATATCAACACACAGGGGGAACAAGGTGAGCATACTGGAGAAACTTTGACTTCCTAGATGCCCAAGAACAACAAATCCTATTTGAGGAGTTGGAAAAGAGGCATTTTTTAATCTTTGTGAGTGGCGACACCATAATATGGTGTGTTGCAAGAACTGATAAGTACATAGTAGGGTTTTGTTATAGAGTATTACAAAAGGAGACTGATTCAACTTCGTGGAAAAATAAATTATGTTGGGGAAGAAATTTCCTCCCAAAAGTAGGCATCTTTGTCTGGATAGCACTCCACAGAAGAATTTTGATAGGTGAATTATTGTGTCACATTGGGGTGGTGGGCCCTCAGAAATGTGTAATGTGCTATAAAAATGAAGAAACAAAAAACCACTTGTTGGTCCAATGTGAAGTGGCACAAGCATGTTGGAGATTCATTTGTGCCAAACAAGGATGGTATGACCCTCTACAAGAGAATTTAAAAGAAACTTTTGAATCATGACCAACTTTAACAAAGACTCAGCCCAAGAAGGTCTATGGTCAGAAGTGCTTTCCATGGTGATATGGAAAATATGGAAGGAGAGGAATTCTTGTATATTCAAAGATAAAATTTCATTAGTAGAATGTATTTTAATTAAGTTTGAAATTAGGGTATGCGATCGTTTGAATGCTTGAGAGAAAAGAAAAAATTTCAAAAGTATAGATTGGGATAGTAAAATGGTGAAAAACTGACCATTGTTAAATCCCCCAAAGATATGTTTACTCAAAAAGTAAGTAGATCAACATAAAGTAAAGTGGGAATTGCAACCGAAAAATAGATTAAAACTGAATTTTGACAGTCTCAAGAGGTAGCCCAGGGAAGTGACAAGATTTTGAATGTACAACACAAACATAGAGTTGCTACTCTAATTTCCAGTTAAGCTAGAAATACCCAAATTGTGGAATAACAAAAAAGAACTCAATGGAGACACACAGAAACGGGCATGCAATATTTGATTTTTTCTATTAACCAGAAACCAACTATTTCAAAATGCTTTCAAACTAGAAACAACAAACTACAAACTACCTATTTCAATTTTCTAGGAGCGATCAAAAGACTTTCTCAAGTAGATCATAGACAATCAACAGCTGCTCAGAGCTCTCTATTTCTATTATATTGGAACTATCTATTGTTCTTGGGAAACACTGAGCAATCAGGAACAATCCTGCTCAGTGCAAACACTCTGCAAAATGTTCTGAGAACATTCCCTGTTGCTGCTACAACTTCACTTCTTTCTGCTACAAAAAAAACTAACTAACATTCAACATACAGATTGGGAAAACTTTCCATCTATTTGTCTCATTCGAAAAATCCCTCTCAAATTCGAAATTACCTACCAACATTAATTGGGAATTCAAAAATTCCTACTACATTTAATTTTGAGTAGTTAGGAGCTACAGGGATGAAGATCCCAAAAAAACTGCCATTCAAAAATGGCTTCTGATAGGTAGGTAAAAAAATCGTAGCCTCAGGGACAATAAATGTTTCCAACACTCCCCCTTTGTCCTTGTTGATGGTGTTTTCTACACGGCAACAACTCAGGCAGAATATGATATCCTATCTCTCTTGAAAGGTAAATCTCTATGGGAAAAAAGATAACCCCAAGGTCTCTAATGTCAGGTCTTGACAATGCAACAAAACAACCCAAAGATAATGTGAAAATGTTGGTAATCTCAAAGGGACCTTAGTACAAGAAAATACTAGAATTTGAATTTTATCAGATCTAAACAATGAATTGATACTTGAAATCCTCAATTGAACTCAGATAATAAAGAAAATAAGAAGAAAGATAAAGGTTTTGAAGATAATTTTAAGACTAATTCTAACCCTAAGACTGACAATTCCAAAAGATAAGATGCTCAAAATGGACCGATCCCTCATAAACTACTTTTTGTTTGACCCAGATAAATCTGCAATCTCATAGGAATAGTGCAATCTTCTGTGGTATTTAATTATTTACAAATCATAAATATTCATTCAAAACAACCTATTGCAACTGAAATGAACAAACATTCATAACTGAACTAAGCAAAATTTTAAGTCCAGGCTAACTTTGCAAAGCAGCTAACAATCAGCTACCTACAAAAAAAATGGACTAGAGATCGCTACAAACATTCCAAACATGAAACCCTGAGCATCACCAAAGCATCTAACAATGAACTTAAGCAATTTTAAAGATAGAATAGCAAGAACCATGCCAGATAAAACTCAACACAAGAGAGATACCAAATCACAATATCCTTTCTTATATTGGGTCATCCAAAATGGCAACAATTCCAGTCCTCTATTACAATACTTGCTTGAAGATAACCCTAGTTCGCTCAAATCTATATTCTATTCTATCACCTCTCTATCTATCCATGTCTATCTATATTCTACAAATGAGGCAACATGCCCAATTTATAGAGAATCCCCCAACATAGGTCGGCCCAAATAATATTTTTATAATAAAAATGCCACACAAGAGGTCAGCCTCAAAAGACATTCGAATATAACATGAAATATGCAATTTGCACAAATTTCATCCAAGTCGGCCTGGGGTCTCAAAACGTTGGCCCAATGCATCTAGATAATGGGAAGCACAAAATTTGATGTAGCCCTATATAACTACTTCCCATCCTTGTCTTTAGCTCGATCCACTTCACCATGCACTACCAACAACACTCTGTCCATTTCAGCAATAGGTGGCACAGGCAAAACCCTAACTCTTCTTTCAAGAGACTTGATGTCATCTCTTTCCTGCCTTACTGTGCCATCCCAATCAGCCCTATTCATTAAATATTTGTAAATAACTACAATTTAGGTTGTAGCATCATCTAGCTAATGTTCAATGAGTGGACCTTCATTGACTGGAGAGTAGACATCTCTCCACCACTTCCTGAGTTGTTCCAAATTGAGATGCATTGGAGCGAACTTCTTCCTCCCTGTCATGATTTCAAAGAATGAGATGTACTTATCATGAATGCCAATAAAAGTGTCCTCAATCTACCTCCCTTGTTTATGAATCTTGTTCAAAGACCTTTGCCTCATCTGCAAGATCTCAAACCATTCCCAAGGCTCTGAAACCCTTGGAAAAGGAAGAATCCCACTCTTCACCAGTTTATCCTCAGTAAACTCCATGATTGTTCTTGTTTTCTGCTATAGGAGATCAATATCCTCCTTGTCTTGGGCCAGCATAGTCTTCAGCCAATCTACTGACCTCATGGCATCCCCTACAATCAACAAGATATCCTTTATGGAACCATCTCCTTTGGTCTGGACTCCCTACAACCAACCAACTATGGCATGTGTAGTACCTTTCATTCTTTCAAGCTCAGAGATTGTTTCCTAGGGAAAGAAACCTACAACAAAGGAGGAAGATCCAATGGACTGTAAGGATTTCATCAACTCCTGTAAGTACTTCAATTTCTCATTCTCCCTCTCCAGCTCATGCTTGGTTTGTACCTCTTTCTTCAATTTGCCTATAATTACAGCACTGGAGCCATCATACTCAATATCTTGCTCCATAGAAGCATTCCCTAGATCAATGGTCTGCACATGATAGTCCCTAATAGTCACATCATCTCTATCCTTTTTCTAGAGAAAGGGTAGCAATGTGAGCCACTCTATTGCCTGATTCATCCCTCTCAATCCTGGATACAACCCTATGCTTCTTCTTAGTTTTCCCTTTTCCAATGTTGGCCATTAGGTCATCCCAATTGGGAGGAGTGTCTCCCACTATTACCAATTTACTTTTTAACTCTCTATCAAGGCAACCTGGAACAATGGATTCTGTTGGCACTTTATCATGTTTATCCTGCTCCTGCTGGACATTAGGGACCTCCCTAGTCAGATCCTCTTTGTCTAAAGACTGCTCCTTTACAACCTATGTTAGTGAAGGGATCCTAGCTGGTATTTCCTCCTATTGAGGGGATTTTCTCAATTGCTCTTCTGCAGGTGAGTCCACATAGGCTACCAAGGGAGACTAGATTACCTTATCAATTTCTGCCTCAGAATTGTAGAGGTCTCCTTCTTGGAATTCATCCTCACCCAAGTCCTTAGGATCCTAATCCTTCCTTGGCTCTTTGTGTACACTACCAGTAGCTTGAGGAGGGTGAATATTCTCCTATTCAATGATAGGAGTAGTCACAAAAAACATCCTCCTTTGCTATAGCATCCTTTGGGGAAGGAATCCTTGACCTCCTCATATATACCTGTGTTCTTTCCCCTGAACTTTCTATCTCCACCACAGGTGTCTCAACCTCCTTTTCTGACTTGGAAGCTTCCTTTTCCTTTTGTGACATTCTCACAAGTATTATTTTTTTGAGCAAAGGAGCAACCACATCAACTTCTTCCTTCTCCTCCTTATCTTTCTTAGCCTCTTTCCTTGAAACATGTCATTTCTTTTTGGCAAGAGGCTTTCTCTGTTTACTCACATCTTCTACCTCTTCAGTTTGAACATCCCTAACTTTAATCTTGAAGGGAGAGTCCACCTTGGCCTTACCCTTAGGATCTTTTTCATGTGATTCCTCAGATGTAGAATGAGATTCCAAGTCTCCCATCAAATCATAGGTGTACTGGACACCCTCACTTTCTAGCTCTAACATCTTGTGCTTCAGCCACATTTTAGTATACTTAATCACCGGAGTCATAATTTGCTCCAACTTTGTCTTCTCTTCTTCAAACCATTCAATCTCTCCAACTGGTTTGTATTTCAAAGCCTTGAAGATATGACCTTGAATCAGATTTCCATCCTCTTCCACTTGGTCAGGAATGGCCTTTATGTTGTATAATATTACTAGGTCCACTAGCAGCCTAGGGAATTTCTTCTTCATTACATCAAATTCATCACCAAGGTTAGCCCAATAGTCTTCAATGTTGTCTTTGTGGTTGTATTCCCTGTTGGCCTTCTTTTCTGCCTCACCAGTAATATCAAAACTTGCCCTCTTAGAATGGAAAGACAGACCAAAACTACTCATCTCCTCTTCAAAAGCATGAGCCGACTGGATGGAAGGGAATACCTCATTTGTTCCTATCTTCAAAGGGAAATCATTCCCAAATCCCGTTTTATGTTTATCTCCCTTCACAATCACATCAAAGTCACAAATCTGCCTAGTGACTTCCAGCAATATGATATAGTCAGTTGGGTACCTTGGGAGTCTGTAGGGATACCTTTGACAATAATCAATCCTAAAGTAGGAGAAAGTGGGGAACTAAATGAACCATGCTCCATACCTCCTTATCAATTCCTTGGATTTGTGTGAAATCCTCACATGCTCCACACGCTGCAACAACCTGGTAATATACATTATAAAAGCATCATTTTCTCTTCTATAGCTACCTCTTTCCAGGTGCCATAGTGGATACACCTCATAGATTGCATCCTGTTTGAATACACCTCTAGTGCTCAACCTCTTGTATGGGTGAAATCTTGCCAATGCATACACCAGGTAGGAAGTCATGGTGAAAGTCTTGGTCTGCAAGACATTGCACATCTACTCATGGATTACTACACTTATGACACCTGCCCAATGGTAATCTATACCCTGCTCCATCCGAGCAATGACATTAAACATCCAGCTCTCAAAGACTCCTGCACTCTTCAGCCCTACCAACCTGTTGAGGAGAGTGATGCAATTATAGTATTCCCTTTTGAATTTAAGTCTAAATAGTTGCTTTGGCAACTTGGAGAAGTGGGACTTGGGCTTCTCCAACCAAGAATTGATCACCTGTTAGGACTTAACCACATTCTCCTCATATTATTTCTTTGTTGTATCCATGTCAAAGGCCACCACATGTGACCTATCAGGTATATCAAAATTCATAGCAATGGACACAGGATCAAAGTTTTCCACAATCCTTCCTTGGGGGCCAATTATCCTTTGTGTTCCCCTATCATAGTTCCTGACACATTCAAGCACCAACTCATAGCATTGCACTATGGAGGGGAAACCAACTACATGTGCTAATCCGGATTCCAAAGTTCTTCTGGCCTGCAAATGGAGGTTTTGTGCTACCATTTCAGCCTTGAACTCCTCGTAATCCCACATACCCACATTGGTATCAGTGATTCCTGACTAGATGAAAGTCAATCTACTCTCAGGAATCTTACTGCTTATGTCTATCTTTACCTTTTCTGCATCAGAGATAGCAGAACTTTCAACACTTGGATCTATTGCCTTTCCCTTGCCATGCCCAACAACATCTTGTCCTGATCCGGCCTACAAACAAGTAAAATAACCATAATGAGATCTAAGATAAATAATGAGTGTCAAAATCCATATTAAACCAATAATTTCAAAGTTTGGGATTTAGCTACCTCTGTGAAATCCAAAGTGGTGAGGAATTCCAAGGAAATCCAGACCAGGTGGAATCCAGCAAAATAGACATACAAACCCCACATAATCATTTCAATCAATCAATACAATAAAGGAATAACTTAAAACTACTTAGCATAAGTTCATTTAATCATCTAAATACATTATCAATAAGAAAATTCCTCATGTAATCATCAAATTCTTCATTCCCACAAAACTTCAAAAAAATCCCCCAGAGACGGAAATCCCCAAAAAACAACAATAGTTTAGGTAATCCGAGAAAATGAAGGAAGCGCAGAACATCCAGGAAAATCCCAATGGCATGGATTTTAGTAGAATAAAAACAAATTCACCATGGAAGCATGAATTCAGTAAAATGACCAGGCAATGGGCATTGGGAAAATCCGGAGGAAGTGAAATTCTGCGAGGCAAACAAAAGTCCGAATTAACAGCAAATACGAAGAAAAAAGGGGAAACAAGAAGACTCGGGGAAATCCAGCAAAGGTGGAATTTCATGAAGGTAATAAAAACTTGAACGCCTATGTTTTCTGTCCTCACCCAAACAGATCAAACAACATGAACCAAGAGCCCGTAGCTCGACAATGACTTGACCTACACCTCTAGTGGATCAACCATGAATTTAACACTCACCTCTCAGAAATTTGAAAGAGGTTGAATATGCCCTAGGTCAAGAACCCTAAAACCCTCCGCCATGAAAGCACAGAAAATATCAGGCACAACTTGCCTACAAAATAGGAAAGGAAATTTGTTGAGAATTCAAGAAAGCCTCGAAAACAACACTGAAAGACCAGCCCAAAGTAAATATTCAAAACAATCACCTGAACGGACTAGCAAGACATAGAAACATCAAATGCATAGACATGGCACGCACACAGAAGCAAGATCAAAGTAATGAATGATATGAAAATGCATATAGTAAAGCATCAAAACAAAAAGAGGAGGAGAGAATATCTACATACCACGAGAATAGGAGGAACTGAAACCAAGGATGCCAACAAACAACCTTCAAGCACAAGCAAAATAGGAGCAATGTTCAAGAAATCTAAATGCAACACTCGAAATCTCCCCCAAATGCACAATCTAGCAAAACACCTCAAGCTCCAACACTCCAAACTCAAATGACAAGTAAATAATCAAACTCAAATGGAAAATTCCTTCCCAAAATTCAATATAACATTGCCCCAAAATTCGTGCAATCGCCATTAATGCGATCGATAAGATGGCCGAGACCAAAATCTAGAAATCCGTCAAAAGAAGAAAGACTTACCTTTACTTTTTTGAATTCTTCAATCACATACTCACCCAATTTCTCCACATTCAGATTAGCATGGGTTTCCTTGTAGCCACTAGTCTGCCTATCTTTTGAAACTTCAGGATTGTTTCCCTTGTAGCCACTAGTCTGCCTATCTTTGGAAACTTCAGCATTGTTTCCCTTTGACAAGTATTGTGTTGGTACATGAAGATAAGGTGGATTATTACTAGCTTGTGGATGTGGTGGAGTAGTAAAATTGTTAGGAGGGATAGAAGTAGTGAAAGGACCTCCAGCCTATGGACTCCTATTAGGTCTATTTATCAAATCATATTTCTTTGCTTGTTGTTGAAACATCTAAACTTCTTCAGCACTAACTTCCTCCTTATCCAAAGGGCCATTATCATTCTCGTTTTCTTCATTAAACAACTGGGAGATCTCATCTTCATTTTACACCTGCTCCGCCTCATTCTCTTGGTCACTAGACTCTTCTTCTAGTTCATTTTCCTCACCTTTTAGAAATGGTGCATGATTGAGTACCAGTACTAGAGAATCATAGGGATTTTAGGGCACAATTTTGTGACTACTAGAATTGTTCTCAACTTCATACTGAAAAATGGAAGTAGCAGTTTGAAACTCGATACAATCCAACTCAGAATGTTGGCTTATCTTATGGAGTCGGCACCAACCAGACAAAGCTGCCTCTACCAATTATACACCATTTGGAGGCTTCTCCTGAGTAGAAGGCTGATCCAATGGAGTAGGAATCCCTCCATTATTAGGTCCAGTATTCCATGATCTATTTTGCCTAGGTGGTTGCCCAATGTCAAATCCTTGTCCGCCTTATTGATTTCTATCAAAATTCTGACCAGTGCCTTGTCTTCTATCAAAATTTTGACCAGATCCTTGTCCTCTATCACAATAATGATTTCTTTCAAAATACTACCCTCTTTCAAAGTTCCTATTCTCCCTACCATAGTTAAATTGCCTGTTCTTATGAGCAGCCTGAAGTTGGCTATTCTAATTTCTCAAATAAGTTACTTCCATATTTAGTTTTTTCACTTGCTCAGATAACTCATTCAACCGCTCCTTATCCAGACCATTGGGTGGTGTCGAATTCACATTACTAGGAGGGTATCCAAGTTTCCTCCAGAACCAACAGCCTGATTCAAAACTTCTAAATTCTACAAATATGTAGGAAAACCAGCTTGTTGCTGATGAAGGGGTCGATTAGAACTTTGTTGAGGATAAGAGGTCATAGGCTGAGCTTGAATTAATGGAGGACCTAGATGAGGGACCAAAGGCAATGAGGGTATTGGATTCATTAGGGGAGCATGATTGGTCAAAACCTAATTCAGGGCTTGAACTTGTCGAGGGTGAGCAGCAGGTCCTAAAGATGGTAGAGGTCCTGATAGGTGTTGCCTCAAATTCATGCTAACCTTCACAACTTCTACATATGAGGTGAGAAAAGTAGCTGGGGGGGTAGTCCTCTATTTAAGGAAAGTAGTTGTAAGGCTATCCAAGGCTTCAAGGTAAACTTCAAGGGAAGTGTCTTTGTTTCTAGCATAAGGTTCCTAGAGTTTGGTATAAGCTCAATGAAACCTGTTATTGAATGACCCTTTTGGCTCATCAATATCCCTTTTCACCCCAGTAAATTGTAAGTATAGCTCATTAGCACTAATGGGAATCTTAAACTTCTGCAAAAATACAGTCTCTAGTTCAGTCCAATTATGGATGGAAGCAGCAGGCAAGTGATTATACCAATAAAAGGATTCTTCCCCAAGGGAATAAGGGAAAATTATGCATGCCACATCCTCATGGTTTATTCCTCTATCCCTCAGACAAGTCTAGAAAATCCTAATATGCTCTTTTGTTGTCCTATTGGGGTCATGAGTATGGAACTTAGAGAAAAAATACTCAGGGTTCTTAGGCATGACATTGTAATTATTGAAGATTAATGGAGATGGGTTGTTGGTGAGGAAAGCCATTGGTGGAGGTGGGGGTGGTAATGGCTGATTTGTGACTAGTTGTGGTTGTGGAATAGGAATTCCTTTGGAATCAGATGAAGATGAGGATAATGGAGATGATGGAAGTGGGTGAGCGGATGATGATTCTTCCCCTCTTTTGGCCCTTCTTCACATATTAGTGGTCTGTAATTCTTGAAATTCCTCTTCTGCTAGAGTAGATCTAGTTGTTTTTCTAAGCCTTTCAATCGAAAAGGCATTTAGAAAATGCTCCAGCTTGCTTATTCAAGGCCCTCATTCTAGCGCCAATTTGTTGATGGTGTTTTCAGCATGGCAAGAACTCAGATAGAATATGATATCCTATCTCTATGGAAAAAGAGATAACCCCAAGGTCTCCAATGTCAGGTCTTGACAATGCAACAAAACAACCCAAAGATAATGTGAAAATGTTGGTAATTACAAAGGAACCTTACTACAAGCAAATACTGGACTTTGAATTTTATCAAATCTAAACAATGAATTGATACTTGAAATCCTCAATTAAACTCAGATAATAAAGAAAGTAACAAAAGATAAAGGTTTTGAAGATAATTCTAAGACTAATTCTAACCCTAAGACTGACAATGCCAAAAGATAAGATGCTCAAAATGGATTGATCCCTCATAAACTACTTTCTATTTGACCCAGATAAATCTGCAATTTTCTAAGGTATTTAAATATTTTCAAATCATAAACATTCATTCAAAATAACCTATTGCAACTGAAATGAACAAACATTCATAACTGAACTAAGCACAATTTTAAGTCTAGGCTAACTTTGCAAAGCAGCTAACAATCAGCTACCTACAAAATTATGGACTAGAGATCGTTGCAAACATTCCAAACATGGAACCCTAAGCATCACCAAAGTATCTAACAATGAACTTAAGCAATTTTAAAGATAGAATAACAAGAACCATGCCAGATAAAACTCAACACAAGAGAGATACGAAATCACAATATCCTTTCTTATATTAGGTCATCCAAAATGGCAACAATTCTAGTCTTTTGTTACAATACTTGCTTGAAGATAACCCTAGTTCGCTCAAATCTATATTCTATTCTATCACCTCTCTATCTATCCATGTCTATCTATATTCTACAAATGAGGCAACATGTCCAATTTATAGAGAATCCCCCAACATAGGTCAGCCCAAATAAGAGTTTTACAATAAAAATGCCACACAAGAGGTCGACCTCAAAAGACATTCAAATATAACATGAAATGTGCAATTTGCACTAGTTCCATCCAAGTCAGCCTGGGGTCTCAAAAATTGGCCCAATGCATGTATATAAAGGATAGCACAAACTTTGTTGTAGCCCTATATAACTACTTCCCATCCTTGTATTTAGCTCGATCCACTTCAGCATGCACTACCAACAACAATCTGTCCAATTCAGTAATAGGTGGCATAGGGAAAACCCTAACTCTTCTTTCAAGAGACCTGATGTCATCTCTTCCCTGCCTTACTGTGCCATCCCAATCAGCCCTATTTGTTAAATATTTGTCAATAACTGCAATTTAGGTTGCAACATCATCTAGCTGATGTTCATTGACTGGAGAGTAGACATCTCTCCACCACTTCCTGAGTTGTTCCAAATTGAGATGCTTTGGAGTGAACTTCTTCCTCCCTATCATAATTTCAAAGAATGAGATGCACTTATCATGAATGCTAGTCAAAGTTTCCTCAATCTACCTCCCTTGTTTATGAATCTTGTTCAAGGACCTTTGACTCATCTGCAAGATCTCGAACCATTCCCAAGGCTCTGAAACCCTTGGAAAAGGAAGAATCCCACTCTTCACCAGTTTATCCTTAGTAAACTCCATGATTGTTCTTGTTTTCTACTATAGGAGATCAATATCCTCCTTGTCTTGGGCCAGCATAGTCTTCAACCAATCTACTGACCTCATGGCATCCCCTACAGTCAATAAGATGTCCTTGATGGAACCATCTCCTTTGGTCTCGACTCCCTGCAACCAAACAACTATGGCATGTGTAGTACCTTTCATTCTTTCAACCTCGGAGATTGTTTCCTGGGGCAAGAAACCTGCAATAGAGGAGGAAGATCCAATGGACTGCAAGGGTTTCATCAACTCCTATAAGTACTTCTTCAATTTCTCATTATCCCTCTCTAGATCATGCTTGGTTTGTACGTCTTTCTTCAATATGTCTATAATTACAGCATTGGAGCCTTCATACTCCTCAATATCTTGCTCCATAGAAGCATGCCCTAGATCAATGGTCTGCACATGATAGTCCCTTGCAGTCACATCATCTATATCCTTGTCTAGAGCAAGGGTAGCAATGTGAGCCAGTCTATTTCCTAATCCATCCTTCTCAATCCTGGATACAACCCTAGCCTTCTTCTTGGTTTTCCGTTTTCCAATGTTGGCCATTAGGTTATCCCAATTGGGAGGAGTGTCTCCCACTATTACCAATTTACTTTTTAACTCTATATCAAGCCAACCTGGAATAGTGGATTTGGTTGGAACTTTATCCTATTTATCCTGCTTCTGCTGGACATTAGGTGCATCCTTCTCAATACTAGGCACATTAGGGACCTCCGTAGTCGGATCCTCTTTGTATAAAGACTTCTCCTTTATAACCTATTTCGGTGAAGGGATCCTAGCTGGTATCTCCTCCTGTTGAGGGGATTTGCTCAATTTCTCTTTTGCAGGTGAATCGGCAGAAGCTACCAAGGGAGACTGGATTACCTTATCAATTTTTGCCTTGACATTGTAGAGGTCTCCTTCCTGGAATTCATCCTCACCCAAGTCCTTAAGATCCCCATCCTTCCTTGGCTCTTTGTGTACACTGCTAGTATCTTGAGGAGGGGGAATGTTCTCATGTTCAATGATAGGAGCAGTCATAGGAACATCCTCCTTTGCTATAGCATCCTTTGGGGAAGGAGTCCTTGACCTCCTCATATATACCTGTGTTCTTTCCCCTGAACTTTCTATCTCCACCACAGGTGTCTCAACCTCCTTTTCTGACTTGGAAGCTTCCTTTTCCTTTTGTGACATTATCACAAGTCTTCTTATTTTGAGCAAAGGAGCAACAACATCCATTTCATAATTCTCCTCCTTATCTTTCTCAACCTCTTTCCCTGAAACATGCCTTCTCTTTTTGGCAATAGGCTTTCTCTATTTACTCACATATGCTACCTCTTCAATTTGGACATCCCTATCTTGAAGGGAGAGTCCACCTTGGCCTTATCCTTAGGATATTTTTCATGTGATTCCTCGGAAGCAGAATGAGATTCCAAGTCTCCCATCAAATCATAGGTGCACTAGATACCCTCACTTTCTAGCTCTAACATCTTGTGCTTTAGCCACATTTTAGTATACTTAATCACCGAAGTCATAATTTGCTCCAACTCTGTCTTCTCTTCTTCCAACCAATCAATCTCTCCAATTGGTTTGTCTTTCATAGCCTCGAAGATATGACCCTGAATCAGGTTTAAATCCTCTTCCACCTAGTTAGGAATGGCCTTTATTTTGTATAATCTTACTAGGTCCACTGGCAGCCTGGAGAATTTCTTCTTGCTTACATCAAATTCATCACCAAGGTTAGCCCAGTAGTCTTCAATGTTGTATTTGTGGTTGTATTCCGTGCTAGCCTTCTTTTGTGCCTCATCAGTAATATCAAACCTTTCCCTCTTAGAATGGAAAGAGAGACCAAAAGTACTCATCTCCTCTTCAGAAGCATGAGCCGACTAGATGGAAGGGCATACCTCATTTGTTCCTATCTTCAAATGGAAATCATTCCCAAATCCTATTTTATGTTTATCTCCCTTCACAATCACATCAAAGTCACAAATCTACCTAGTGACTTCCAGCAATATGATATGGTCAGTTGGGTAACTTGGGAGTCTATAGGGAGCCCTTCGACAACCATCAATCCTAATGTAGGAGAAAGTGGGGAACTAAATGAACGATGCTCCATACCTCCTTATCAATTCCTTAGCTTTGTCTGAAATACTCACATGCTTTGCACCCTACAACAACCTGGTAATATACATTGTAAAAGCATCATTTGCTCTTTTATAGCTACCTCCTACCAGGTACATCTATGGATACACCTCATAGACTGCATCCTGTCTGAATACACCTCTAGTGCTCAACCCCTTGTATGGGTGAAATCTTGCCAATGCATACACCAGGTAGGAAGTCATGGTGAAAGTCTTGGTCTGCAAAACATTACACATCTGCTCATGGATTACTGCACTTATGGCACCTCCCCAATGGTAATCTATACCCTACTCCATCCAAGCAATGACATTAAACATCTAGCTCTCAAAGACTCCTGCACTCTTCAGCCCTACCAACCTGCTGAGGAGAGTGATGACATTATAGGATTCCCTTTTGAATTTAAGTCTAAATAGCTACTTTGGCAACTTGGAGAAGTGGGACTTGGGCTTCTCCAACCAAGAATTGATCACCTATTGGGACTTAACCACATTCTCCTCATAGTATTTCTTTGTTGTATCTATGTCAAAGGCCACCACATGTGACCTATCAAGTATATCAAAAGTCCTAGCAATGGACAAAGGATCAAAGTTTGCCACAATCATTCCCCTTGGGCCAATTATCCTTTGTGTTCTCTTATCATAGTTCTTGGCACATCCAAGCACCAACTCATAGCATTGCACTATGGAGGGGAAACCAACTACATGTGCTAATCCAGATTCCAAAGTTCTTCTAGCCAGCAAATGGAGGTTCTGTGCTGCCATTTCAACCTTGAACTCCTCATAATCCCACATACCCACATTGGTATCAGTGATTCCTGACCAGACGAAAGTCAATCTGCTCTCAGGAATCTTACTCCTTATGTCTATCTTTACCTTTTCTGCATCGAAGATAGCAAAACTTTCAGCACTTGGATCTGTTGCCTTTCCCTTGCCATGCCCAACAACATCTTGTCCTGATCCGGCCTATAAACAAGTAAAATAACCACAATGAGATCTAAGATAAACAATGAGTGTCAAAATCCATATTAAACCAATTATTTCAAAGTTTGGGATTTAACCTCCTCCGCAAAATCCAAAGCGGAGAGGAATTCCAAGGAAATCCGGACCAGGTGGAATCCAATGAAACAGACATACAAACCCCACATAATCATTTCAATCAATCAATACAATAAAGGAATAACTTAAAACTACTTAGCGTAAGTTCATTTAATCATCTAAATACATTATCAATAAGAAAATTCCTCATGTAATCATCAAATTCTTCATTCCCACAAAACTTTAGAAAAATCCACCAGAGACGGAAATCCCCAAAAACAGCAACAATTTAGGTAATCCGAGAAAATGAAGGAAATGCAGAACATTCGGGAAAATCCCAACAACACGGATTTTAGCTGAATTAAAATAAATTCACCATGGAAGCATGAATTCAGTAAAATAACCAGGCAACGGGCATTGGGAAAATCTGGAGGAAGTGGAATTCTGCGAGGCAAACAAAAGTCCGAATTAACAGCAAATACGAAGAAAAAAGGGGAAACAAGAAGACTCAGGGAAATCCAGCAAAGGTGGAATTTCATGAAGGTAATAAAAACTTGAACGCCTATGTTTTCCGTCCTCACCCAAACAGATCGAACAACATGAACCAATAGCCCGTAGCTCGACAATGACTTGACCTACACCTCTAGTGGATCAACCATGAATTTAACACTCACCTCTTAGTAATTTGAAAGGGATTGACTATGCCCTAGGTCAATAACCCTAAAACTCTCCACCATGAAAGCACAGAAAATCTCAGGCACAACTTGCTTGAAAAATAGGAAAGGAAATTTGTGGTGAATGCAAGCAAGCCCCGAAAATAGCATCGAAAGACTGGCCCAAAGAAAATATTCAAAACAATCACCCGAATGGATTGGAAAGACATAGAAACCTTAAACACCCAGACATGGCATGCACACAAAAGAAAGATCGAAGCAATGAACGATATGAAAATGCATATAGTAAAGCATCAAAACCAAAAGAGGAGGAGAGCATATCTACATACCATGAGAATAGGAGGAACTAAAACCAAGGATGCCATCAAACAACCTTCAAACAAGAGTAGAATATGAACAATGTTCAAGAAATCTGAATCGAACACTCGAAATCTCCCCCAAATTCATAATCTAGCAAAACACCTCAAGCTCCAGCACTCCAAATTGAAATGACAAGTAAATAATCAAACTCAAATGGAAAATTCCTTCCCAAAAATCAATATAACATTGCCCCAAAAGTTGTGCAATCGCCATTAATGTGATCGATAAGATGACCGAGAACAAAATCCGGAAATCTGATAGAGCAACAAACTTTGGAAAAATCCGGACATGAAGGATTTCTTTGGACTTGAGCAGAAAGGCAACCATTACCAAGTGTGAAAGGGAAACCGGGAAAATCCAACCAAGGTGGATTTTCCCGAACACAGTGAAATGCCCGAAATACACCCAGAACTTAAGGATGATAATATAAATCATAAATGGGCCATTTCGATTGGAAGGGTGAACATCAAAGCACATGCCCAAGCAGGAAAAATTCAAAAATAGAAAGGCCAAGACACCGAAAAGGGAAAGAAATGAGGGTCCCTACCTTTAGTGGGGCATGTGTGCAAAAACTGTACAATAGTCCTGAGCCAACAAAACATGATCAAGAATGCCCAAACTAATCCTTAGGTGCTCAAAATTATCTTTTCTCAATGGCTTGGTGAATATGTCTGCTAGTTGTTGCTCAGACCTGCAAAATTCCATTTTGATTTCACCATTTTCAAGTAACTCTCTGATTAAATGATACCAAATTTCAATGTGATTTTTTCTTCCGTGAAACACAAGATTTTTCATCAAAACTATCGATGAAACATTGTCAAAAAATATTGTTGTTCCATCCTCTTGTTCTTCTCTCAAATCTTCCAAGATTCTTCTCAGCCAAATTGCCTAACATGCTAATACATTTGCTGCTATATACTCAATCTCTATTGTTTATAGGGAAACTAAAGGTTGCTTCTTGGAAGCCCATGAAATAGCACCAGAACCCAAATGAAACACATAGCCTGATGTGCTTTTTCTATCATCCAAACTTCCTGCCCAATCATTGTCAGTGTATCCAACTTGCCAATGCTCTTTTGTTGTTGTGTACAACAGGCCATATCCTTTGGTGCCATTCACATACCTTAGGATTATCTTACCCTCTCTCCAACGGGTGTCTCTTGGAGTCTCCATAAATCTAGAAATAAGACTCACTCCATGCATTATATCTGGCCTAGTTACAGTCAAGTACATCAAACTTCCAACCAAACTTTTATACAGGTCAGATCTACATTACTTCTGCAATCTTCCTTGCTCAACTTTAGACCTACAGTTGTTGGTGTTGGGGTAGACTTGATTTCAAGCATTCTAAATCTCTTCAAGACCTCATTTGCATATTTTTCTCGAGAGATAAAAATACCATCATGCATTTGTTTTACTTCTATGCCTAGAAAATATATTAAGAGACCTAAATCTGTCATTTCAAACTCTCTTTTCATAGCCTCTTTAAAATCAAAAATGAGGAAATCATCATCCCCAATAAAAACAAGATCATCTACATACAAAACAATAATCAAAATATTACCATTTGTTGCCTTGATGTAAAGAGTGGGCTGACCATCGCTTTTGCTAAATTTATTGCTCATCAAATATGAGTCAATCCTATTATACCATGCCCATGGAGCTTTCTTCATCCCATAAAGAGATTTCTTTAGCCTATACACCTTGTGTTCTTTGTTGACGCAAAATTTTGCAGGCAACAGCCTTATGGGAAACTTAGCTATTGGGGGACCTGTGCGCGTAGCTAAGTAACCTCTAGGATTTTATCGAATCCGGCTCTTCATTTTTCTAATGGGGGTAGAAAAAGGGGAAGGAGATAAACTTGAAATAAACAAACCTAAGCTAAGGTGATGTGCCAGATGAAAAATGAAATGAGTAAGCACATTGCTGAAACAAAGGCTCGAGTAATAGCTAGCATATATCAAATAGATAATTCCCAGCATTGCAAAAATAAGAACATCAAACCAATTGCATAACATAACTCACACATCATAGCTAACACAAAAGAGTAGAAACATGATATTTAGCACACTAGACTGCATAAATATTACAAAAGCTAGGAATAGATGCTCAAATGCTTCAGAAAAAAAAAGCACAGTTTAATGTTTTATCAAATACAAAAAAATAGAAAGGCCGAATAGAATGGCACATTCTGTGAGTTCAAATTTAATAGCAAACACTACAAAGGATAATTCCCAGTACTTGAGAAAATTTTATCCATCTAACAACCAACATAAAAAATGAAGAAAAAGGTTGCTTAAATAAGCCAGCCCATTGCCCGAAGACCCCAACAAGAAAGATAGTTCCATGAAGCTATCAACAATCAAGATTTTCTAATGTCGATGCCAATAGAGAGATGCTTCCAATAGCACACCAACAGGCACATCCCGAGAAGATATGGGCCATGCAACAATAGGAGGAGAGAACACATAGTATCAAAATGGAGGCCAGTGCAACAAACGTCGAACTCGAGATAATAGAAGAATGAACAAGCGCCACATGGAAAACTCCCAACAAAGGAATATGCGGTGTAGGTCCCAATCAGAAAGGAAACTTGTGAAGTTGATGTGTCAAACAAACGGATCCCAGCAAAAGGAAAAGAGATGCCCCAAAAGAATAGGACACCATGTGGTAGCTGCCGAAAATCTGCAAGCGGTACCAAAATACAAAGGCGAAGTTGGGCAAGAAAAAGAAACCACAAAGGAAAAAGTGGTGTCTGAATAAATATTCACAGCTTAGCAACTCACAGGGACATTTCTCTCATGGAATAAAGAACTCCAGATTATGGTTTTGTAGACCAATCCAACCCCCTGGATAAATCGCTCATAGCTTAGAGAGGGTAGCCTGAAGGGACATCTATACTTCATTTGATGGTGCAGAGAGAGCGTGCAGATTTTCATGCACCATATTTAGATCAATAATTTCCTTAAAAGGAAATCCACTAGATACCTTTGCCTCATACACAAGCTAGAAGAAAAGTTGCGCCAACTGATGCATCATATTTTCAATATTTGTGGGAGTCGGATATTGATTGAAGGACTAGAAAATTGATAAATATTGCTTCTTCTCCTCAATATTTTCAATAATGTGTTCTATGCCTGCCACTGTCTGATCAGTCACGAAGAGCGATGGAAGCCCTCACTGAGTTAGGTAGGAAATTTTTTCCCACATATCACAGGTAATCTGAGCCGGATTTTCTCTACACTCACCTACATGTTGAGTGGCCTCATGCATGGAGATGATAACATTCATGCTCATGGCCACCGCTACCTGGTCCTCAATCCCCACGCTCCTCAATGCATCATCAGAAGCTATATATAATTTTCCTCATAATTGCATGGCTTCCAGAACTCTATCAGAAGTCTCTTCTTGCACCCGTTGAAATGTTTCACTAACAACTCTGCATAGATTGGTATCCTGTGCCATAAATTTGAGAGTGGGCTGCAAGGTAAGGAATAGTTTCTTAACCTTATCCCAATATGATGCGTGTAGCTCCTTGGCTATTTCTAGCGATTTCATTTGGGATGCAAGAGGCTGGGATCTCAAAAGGTCTAATTCCATAGCCTTGCTACTCAAATACACCTTCAATTCCACAACATTTCCCTCTAGGGCCAAAAATTGATTCTTTAGAGTAGTAATTTCCTTCTCATTCTCCCTCAAGGCTAACTCGGCCTACTTTTTCCTTTCTATTTCCTACTCCAATGCAGCATTCATTTCATTTACTTCATCATTGGTACTCTACTGGAGTTGTTTCAAACCATCACTCACCTGTCTCAATTCATCATGGAGGGTCACCTCTATCATCTGAAATTGCTCAATTTCTCTCCGTAGGGACAGAGCAACCTCTACACCCAAAGCCTGAAGCTTAGCGACTTTTCCCTCAAAATCATTCCTCACTCCGCAGTCGATTTATTTTGACCTCCTAAGCCTTATGCTTATTAGACTAGATCTCTACTTTTCCTTTTAGCCCCTTTATTTGTTCATCCTACTTCTTCATCTGGCAACTGAGCTTGAGGAAATCATTTGTCACCACCCTTTGAGTTTCCTCCATTAACTCAACCTTATCATGTGGGTAAGCCTATTACAAATCAATCCCTACAACATTGACAAAATAATCATTAGGTTGCATTTCTTCGACCGACTTCATGACATTAGGTGTTACATTTGCAAACATCAATGAATTTTGGGTTTCATTGAACACAATTTGCAAAAGGGCTCCCCCTTTCTGTAACAATGGGTATTTTTCCTAGGTTTAGCAATATCATATGCAAAACATAAAACCCAAAGTAAATAATGAAGTGCAAAGGAATAGATGAAATAATTTCACCAGATTGTCTTCATCCTCCATGACTAACCTCCATTACACCTTCTTAACTTGCTGAAATATGTTCTTTGCCCTCATATTTATAATGAGCAAGCCAATGGAAATGACAAGCCCTAAGCAAATATTGAAGGATTCGAACAATTATATGCAATACTATGCCCTACTACAACTAGTAAGCCTCTAAAATGTCTAAGCTATGTCAAATGAAATCTAAAAATATGCTATGACAAATGAAAATAATAATGCTAAAATATGAAAAATGCAAGAAGTCAATAATGCAAGAGATAAGAGATGCAAGATGTGACCAAAATTGCTCTTTTATAGAAGATGCAATTTTGTGTGAATGGCCAAGATTGAAAGTCAATAAGTGCCCTAGAATCAATGGACGAGATTCCATATAACAACCCATAATTAGGGTTAGGGCAACATTAGGTTAGATTGGAAATGAAAGGTCAAGATTGATTCCTAGAAAATCAAATCAAGGCCTAACAATACATGTGACAAGAGATTTTGGGCACACAAACCAAAGTTGTTGGAGAATCAAATAATAATTTAAAATTATTTGATTCAAGAGGGGATGTTGATTTTTTGAATTAAAAATTATTTTAATTCAAAAGGGGTGGGGTCATGTGACAGTAAATAATTTAAATTAAATTATTTACTAAAAGAGGGAATTTATAAAGTGTGACTTATTTTAAATAAATAAGATTTAGAAGAAATTAAATAAAAAGAGTTATTTAATTTAGGTGGGAATTAAATAATAAAGATATTATTTAATTATAGAAGAATGTGACAAAGGGAACCTTTTAAATTAAATATAATGATTTAATTCAAAATTCAAGAGAGTGGACCAATATTAAATAAATAAAATTTATTTAATTTAGGAGAGAAGAGGCTAATGAATAATTAGATAATTAAACATAATTATTTAATTATAGTGGAAGATAAGACTTTATTTAATTTTTGAAAGAAGAGGACCTAATTAGTGACATAATTAATTAAATAAATAAAATTATTTATTTAATAATCAGGAAGATATAATGGACAAAGATAATTAAATGAATTAAGAAATTTATTTAATTATAGGAAGACAGTAGACAATTAGTGATGCATTAAATAAATAATTAAAATTTATCTATTTAATAATCATGAAGAATGAAAAGATATGAATCAATTAAATAATTATGAATTATTTAATTAATAGTTGAAAGTGAGTCAGAAGCATAATTAAAATGTCCTAAGTAGGATTAGAAGAAGAGCTTGTGGGCCTAGGTCATTTTTATGTGTCCACACTTTCTGCTTGCATTTTTTCCCCTCCCTTTCTGTATTCAGCTAGCTCGGGCACTTTTGTTTGTATTCACCTGCGAGAAATATTCCTTGGATGAAATACCCAGTCCACCAGCAAAAGGGAACTGTTGGGGAACTACTAATGGGAATGACAACATGTTCAATGTACTAGCAGAATTGCTAGGCCTAGCAACAGTTGTCGGGGAAAAAGGTGGGATAAACTGGCTACCTAGAGATTGTGAAAACATGGTAGGAAGAAAGGTCGGGGAAGCACCTATTGACATGTTGGGTCCTGGGGATATAAACTGCTGACTCAAAGGGTCAGGATATGTTACCATTACTTGTACCTCATGGGCAATAGACATAGGAGGAGATGAAAGGGGACCCCTAGGGGAAATAATGTTGACCTACACTAGGTGACTAATAATAGGAACAGCTGGCGCAAGTGACACAATAGAGGTGGATGCGGGGGGAACTAAAGACATAGAAGAGAGAGAAGGGGAAAAATATACCTAAGTTTCCTAAAGATTTGTAGCAGATACAACTACCTCTTCATGCCGCTCCTCTTCTCTCCTTCCAGCTTCCTTCGTTTGCGATCTCTTCTCTTCCGGAGAATCATCTAGGTCCAAAATAACCCTTCAGTGGCTTCTGAAAGATCTCGACCTCTTCGTTCTCGATCTAGAGGAGCTAGTAGGCTCCAACAACTGCATATTTGAGGATTCTTCACACTGCAACTGTCCTCCACTGACTATCTCTCTTTGTGCGGGATCTTCCTCAATTATGGGAGCCTTTTGGGCTATCTCTTCCTCATGCTCTGAAATTGTACTTGTCGCCTCGCCGACCCTCTCAAAACTCGAAGGGTTGGGGTAATCATCACTGTCAGAATGTTTGTAGCACTAGATATCATCAAACTGGTTGTCCAAATCCACCTCTTGGAAGAGCCCATTAGTCTTCTTTATCTCCTGTCTATAAATCTAGAAATATTTAATTATATTAGGCTTCCAATGGAGCCTTCTTAACTGGCTGAAAAGGAATTGATTTATTTTGTGGTCAAGGTTAGGCTTCACCATTATATGATAGAAATTTAGCCCAGGTGGTTAGCCTAAGCTATAAGGGATGTACTCGAGGCAACGTATAATCTCTCCTTTCCCTCATCTGCATTTCTTCGAGGGTTCTAAAATGGCTGAGGATGATGACAGATCTTAATGCCTATCTCTCCCAGATTACCCTCTAGATTATATCACCATGTATCACAAATAACCACCAATCCAAAGCATCCCAACTTTGAGTACAATACTTTAGAATTGTTCACCCTCAAACTCTTCTTCTTGACTAATGATACAGAGCCAAACATGATTGGCAACGTCAAATACGAAGTCAGATGCTTCCCTCCCCAGTAATCATTTTCAATATTACATAACTGCCTGGAAACCTCCAAGGCCAGCACCCTATCTGAAACAAAATGTGGGAGTTGGAAAGGCTCCCAGACAAAACCCTGCACCTGGAGCATTGTAAAATCTGACCTAAAGAACCAAACACATGTTGGTACAAGGCCTCTCATCCATCTTATCTAATGTTGTGTTAAGCGACCACACATCCTGCCTCCATTATGATCCAAAGCTCATAAATTCAGAGCTAGGAATGCGTCTAAAAATGCATAATAATCAAAAGTTTTGGAGAGGACAAGAGTCCAAGTCGAAATGAGCTTTCTAGCGCCACTCTCATCAAATACTGTCAGGGGCAGAGATTGCAGGAAATAATCTAGATTCTGATGTAAAATCATGTAGGTCAAGAAAGAAGCATACCTGAACTTGGAACGAGGCTCAAACTCTCTCAACTGTTGGCACATCCCTTCCACAATGACCTTCACGAAGTCCATCAGTGGATCCTTGCTATTCTTTTTCAACATAAAGCCTAGAATCATTTGGAAGTCTGTGACTTCTTTATCTGTATCCAATCCACATACGAAAGCCAACATGGAGAAGACAGAAGCCGAACCTACTTTAAAAGAAGCCAGACTCTGAGGGAAGCTAGGAGGGATGGAGTTATCAGATGGTTTACCTATTTCAGCATTAAAAAATTGTTGCACTAACCTAAGCGTTCTCTAGTGATTTTGTAGTCTAGCAATATCGAAGTCCTCAACACCCTCAAGAGAATTAGAGGAATACATAACATATCTTGGAGAGCTTGGTGATAGATTACCACCCTGAAATTATGACCACTTATAATTCTTGTCTAGGCATCAAAAAATTTATGGGCAATGATGTACCAAAGGGACCATATACTAAGGAAGCCCATAGTTCCACAATCGGCTATGAAAAGGATCACAGATATTTTTCATCTTTTCACATGCAGCCTCTCTTAAAATTTTGGGGTTTTGAGACAACTCCAGATCTCGAACGTTATCCCAATCTTCTGACACCAAAGCCTGGTTTGTAGGAGAAACCATGTTTAACACTTTCTAGTCCACCAGTTTAGTGTAGGGCCATGAAGGCTTAGCTGGAATGCCTGGAGTTGCATAAGAATCTTGGGCATAGATGTTCATGCAAGGTTCCTACATCCTTAATTCTTCAATGCTTTCAGTGGCGACAACTTGAGTCGAACTCTCTGCAATTTCAACCATTTTACTTGTGTCTTCAAAGAACTCTGCAACTTAGTTTTTTGAAAAAAATTCTCTTTTGCAAATGACTCAGGCAGTTACATGATTTTCCAACCTTGCACAATTAATACCCTCCACATGACACTTCTATCTTTCTTTTTTATTTTCAATAATATCGATTTAGAAAGGGTACATGTTACCTTTTCACATTGGTTATGCCATGCACCACCAATCCTTTCGTGCATGCAAAGAGATCGCCCACTTGCCACACATTAAGAGATATGACCTCCCATATGGTGGCTCTAAATTTTTCTTGGAAAAAGCACTAAATCATCATTGCCATATCTTTTTGCAAGCTTTTGCATTTAATGATTACTTGATTGTAATCGGGCACACCAACCAACAACTTCATCTTGAAATATTTTCTTTGATTTAACTAGGATGGAAACATTCTATATGGCGACAACTGGTTTCCTCACCTCCTTCTAAACAAAGGCTCAGTTTGAACAAGTTGAAACTGCATTTGATTATATTCATTATTTTTCACACTGCAACACTGCCTATTAGGCTCTTCATACCATTTTCCTCTAATGTAAACATACCTTACTCAATTAGGGAGGCCTTTTCCATCTATAAAAAGGACCCTTGGCACTTTGGCAATTCATATTGCACTTAGCATTTCTAATAAATTTTCCCTAAGACATTGTCGGTAGCTTCATATTTTAGTGAGAGTAGCAATAGTCATGGAAACACCAATTAGGCTTACATGTAAGAAGACTCAAGCCGCCTTTTTAGGAAAAATTAGATGTAGGTGTCTAAAACACATGGCTGGCGTGAAGAACCTTTTGTATGTGAAATCCATAAAGTGGGTGCTAGGCAAAGACTGCATAGAATACGAGGACCAGTATAGAGTGAATACGAGTATCAATTCCCACTTTGTAGCTTCTTTGTTAGATATTGGCATTTCTAAGAGGAAGATTCTAAAGCTAACAAAACAAGTGTTTCCCAAATGCTACTTGGAGGGGTTGGAGAACGTTGTGAGAGTTGTTGAGCTCGACCATGGAATTCCATTTGTTCACAACCTGCACCGACTCATTGAGGAAGAGGACCTATGCCGACTAGGCCCTTTTTGCATGGCTTTGAGCTTGAAACTCATGAGGAACATCACCGCAAAGTCCATGTCACTTGCCACTTTCTGATGAGGATGCACAACTTCAAACCCTTTCGCAAGGTGCAATGGTATGAGAATTTTGAGAGGATGGTGTTTCCTCATCATGCACCACTTTCTACCACCGTCGGACCTTTGAATGCTTGAGAGACATCAAGAAGATCCTTCCCCTTTTTTCTTTTTTATTTGAAACCTTCTCTGTAACACTTTGTCAGCGATAATATATATATATATATATATGTATTTTGGAACATGGCTCAGGGCCCAGTTAAATCAGCATGTATATAGATGTAAATATCTTTGTGATTAATAAAATATACGTATCTTTCTATATTTTGGCTCCTTTCTTCATTTTATTTCAATTCCTTGCATCAATATGGTTTTTGATCTTAACAAAGCACTCAGAATGACCCAAAACTTAAAAAGCAAGGAAAATATACACATATTTACATACTTACTACAAAAGTTGACTAATTTATTTTTTTGAGGTGTATTCCATTAATTGGAATACCTAAGGCCTCGCCCTTTATTTTTTCCAACTCAAATGAGTTGTGTTGCTTGCATTGTGTGATTTTGAATGGTCCTTCCCAGAGACTATCAAACTTTTCATGTTGACTAGGCTTTGCTTCGTGCTCCTTAAACTTGAGCACCAAGTCTCCATTGCAGACCTTGGTCAGATGTTTTCTTGTCGAACCATCTCTTTACCACCTACTAGCAGTTGGTCATTTCCTTGAGAGCGTGCTCTATTTTCTCTTGAACTTCAAGTAATTCTAAAAAACGCACCTCCATCACTCCATTTTGCTCAATCTCAAGAGATTTGAGTAGTTGGATTGTAGGGATTTCCATAGAAATTGGCAATAGCACCTCCTTCTCGTATACTATCTCGTAAGGAGATGTTTTCAATATTTTCTTGGGCATGATATGATTTGTCCATAATGTTGTCCGAAGGTGTTTATGCCACTCCCTTTGATGTTTTGAACCTATTCTCTTGATCAGCTGGAGAAGATTCTTGTTTGTAGATTCGGCAAGGCCATTTCCTTGTGGGTAGTAGTTGGAGGATGTCTTTAGGAAGACTCCCTATTTTAGTGCAAATTGATTGATTTTGGAACTGAGAAAATATTTTTCATTATCTAAGATAATTATCTTTGGTGGGCCCAACCTGGCTACCAGTTCCTCCAGGAAGTTCACAATTTCTATCTTTGTTGCATTCTTCAATGGTACAGCCTCAGTCCATCTGGTGAAATAGTCAGTTGTCGTTAGGATCCACCTGTGTTCAGCTGATGAAAACAGATTGATCATGCCAATAAAGTTGAGACCCTATTGAGTGAATGTCTCTTACACTACAATTCGTTTCAGTGGCATGGCAGCATTTTTCCTTTTCCCAACAAAAAATTTACATTTGTTGTAAGACTTCACCAATGCATACGAGTCCTTAAATAATGTCTGTGAAGGGGAAAAATGTACTAATCTAAAATGCAAAACAAACTAGAATGCAAAAAGAGTACAAAAATTCCTAACACCTCAAAATGATTAGCCTAGTTGGATTCAAAACAAAGCAATATAAAAATGCACAATACGATTATACCTTGTCTTGAATCGATCCTTTGGTTGGCCCTTCATATCACTTTGATGTGTGCTCCTTGGATGATATGCTTACAATAATGATGGTTGAAGGATTAATGGGGGTAGATGAATGCAATAATGGATCTAAGATGCAATGGAAAATGCTAAAATAAATGGCTAAAATGGCTCAAACAACTTAGAAGCATAAGTTGGCTAAGAATGCAATGACTTTATCTTCTAACTCATAAGATGCAAGATCCTTTAATGAAAGAAAAGAGGGGTTATTTATAGAAGAAGTTGAATTCTCTAGAGAATTCAACGGTCAAGATTGAGTCACCATGGCCAAGATGGAGGGCTATGGTGAGTTGTTCAAAGGACAAGATGAGATGGCAAGGGAAAAAAATGACATGGAAGAGGCCATGTGGTCCCAAGATACTTGCAAGTACCTTGGGATGAGAGATAATCTCCACAAAAATTAATCCCATGTCCCCAAGTGGGGCTAAAAGTGACAAGTGATGACTTTTAGAAAGTCATCCCTTGTCAACATGGGGATTGGAGAAGGTCTTGGATGAATAAAAGTGAATTTTTAATTCACTTTTTGGAAGAGACCAAAGGATAAAATAATATTCCTCTAAAAGAGGTCTTTTTCCTTTAGGTACGATGTGACATATGAGATGTCATGGGGAAGACAAATGCATGGGGAGAATAAGTGTAAATTTTTAATTCACATGGGGAAGAGGTCAACCCACAAAAGGTAAGTACCAAGAAGGTTGACCTAAGGACATGTTAAAAGGGGTAAGTGAATAGGATTAGGATTGTGCAAACAGGTGATTAGATTAATTAATGATGATTAGAAGCAAGTGGAAAGTTATGGAGGATGTGACATTAATCTTAATTAAGGATATGCACATCTTAATGGAGGATTAATTAAATTAATCCAGTTTAGTGAAAGGGTTATGGAGGATGTGACCAGGAGAGAGAAAGAGTGAATTAGAAAATGAAAAGGATAATTGACTAAATTAAATAAATTGATTGCATTTATTTAATTTAGAGATGAAGTGGTCTTATGTATAAAGTATTTAATTGATTAAATTAAATACCTTAGGAATGTTAGGGAAAAGGGACAATATTAATTAAATGTTTCATTTAATTAATATAGACGGATTAGATAAAATAAATGATGGGATTATGACCATATAAAAGTGGTCAAATTTAGGTGTCTACAATGTCGGCCAAAAATAACTAGCACACATAATCTTCATTGTAGTAGATTTTACTGAAAAATGTCCTCCAGCTGGGCCACTGTGGTACTGCTCCAATATACTTTTTGATTGCTCTTGTGTTACATATCTTAACAAGATGCCATTGAAGTTTCTCTTGAAAAGAACTCCCCCCGAGAGTACATAACCATTATTCTGCAGTCAATAAAAATCACTTTTAAATGAGGGGAGGTTAGGTGGATACCTTCCTGTTTGCATAAAATTAATTTTGGCATCCAGTGAATCATCTCCGAAACTCTCTTCATTTAGCAACACGGATTCTAGGACTTCAGACTCAGTAATTGCTTCATTGTTTTCAGCCAAATATTTGCACATCCCCTTCCCTTTTATAGTCTTGACTGGCTTGATCTCGATGTCATACTCAAGAATTTTGGCTATCCAGTTAGTGTGCTTCTTAGTGATTTCACCTTCCATAAAATATTCTCACACACTAGGGTGTGGCACACAAACAATCACCTTTTTTCATGATATGAGGTGTCAGAACTTCTTCAACCCCTTTACAATAGCAAAAGCTTGCTGCTCCACAAAGTTGTACTTCACCTCATATTCTTTTAGAGTGCACAAATAGAAGGCAATAGGTGATTCTCTTTTATCTTCATCGTCCTTCTACATCAAGACAATAGCGATACTCATGCTACCACCAAAGACATACATAATGATTTCTTTCGACAAATCACCAACACGAGAGCAGAAGAGATGACCTCTTTTATATGTTTGAAATCTTTTCTAGGTTCCGCCATCCATTTGAAAACATGGTATTTTTTCAACATCAAGGTGATGGGCCAAATGATCCCCGCGAAGTCTTCTATGAACCGACTGATGAAGTTAACCTTGCCCAAAAAATATTGAACTCTTTTTTTGTTGACAGGTAGAGGGAGTTCCTTGATCGCTTTAACCCTTTTCAGATCAATGGCAATACCTTCCTTCGAGACAACATAACCCAACAGCTTCCCTTGTGGGACCCCAAACACACATTTCTTCAGGTTCAAGGAAATCCCGAACTCTTGGCATTTTTTGAAGACAAGCTCGAGATGATCAAAATGATCCTCAATAGATTTTGAAAACATCGTCAGGTCATCTAGATAAATAAGAATAATATTATGTATCAAATCCCTGAAAGCAATGTCCATAGCTCATTGGAAAGTGGCTCTAGCATTTGAAAGTCTGAAGGGAATTTTAACATAAGTGTATGTCCCGCACTTGGTAGTAAACATTGTTTTGTGTTGGTCCTTCTCTTTTACACGAATCTTGTTATAGCCAGAGAAACCATCCAGCATTGAAAACATCTCAGAACTAGCAACTATTTGCAGAATTACCTCCATGGAAGGAAGGGGGTAGTGGTCCTTCAGGGACGCTCTATTCAGGTCTTGAAAGTCAAAACACAGCCGTATATCACCGTTCTTCTTCCAGAACAACACCAAGTTAGACACCCAAGTGTTGTGTTTGATCAAGAACACTATCTGAGATTCAACTTCTTTAATTCTTGTGACATTAGTGATTCGATCTTTTGGATTTAATAGCCTCTGCCTTTGATGCGCGGGTTTTTCTCCTTCTAGTAGCTCAATGGTGTGTTGGATAATCCTAAGATCGTATCCTTTAATATCATCATATGACCATGCTACCACACTCAAATACTCTTTGCAGAAATGTTTCAACCTTTCTTTATTCTTCTGTGAGACTCCTTTTTTGACTTTAAGCTTTTTATCTTCTCTGATGTGCAAATCGGTATAGTCACCTTTATCAGCTACAAGCTTTCTCTTGACTTTCCTTGCGCCATCATAATAAAAAAGACTCTCGAGAGTAACTAGACCCCTGGGGAGCTTGTTCGATTTAAGCTGGATTACTTGATCCTCATAGGCATCAACGATATTCGGCTATAATTGGTTGGAAAATTCTCTAGAAAACTGGGGAAATGAAATGATATGAGTATCACTATCAAAAACTTGCCATTCTTGATCATTATTTGGGACTGCAGGCCGCACGATCACTCACACTGAACGTTTGTTGTTAATTAACTTGGAAGCTGGCTCAAACTAAGATCCGACAGTTGTCATTTGGTCTGCTTAAGAGTTCTTCTCTCTAGGTATGGCTCGAATGTTTAATGCTTTGAAGCCTTCAATTAGGTCCCAGACTCTATGTTGGTATGATTGCATACGAACATTCTTGGTGGTAGATAGCCCTTGGATTTGGTTGACCACCAATTTTGAATTTTTGAACACCCGTATTTGCTTTGCACCCATTCGTTTCGCTAAACTCAAGTCATGGACAAGGCCTTCATATTTTTCTTAATTGTTTGAGCATGTGAATTGAAAGCGGTAAGACCTTAAGGTCTTTCCTTTAGATGGAGATATTAAACATATCCCTGTGCCAACTCCTACTCTACATCTTTCTCCGTCAAAGTGCAAGGTCCATAACTCTAAAGAACCTTCACCTCCGAAATCTTTAGTCACTCTGGGCATTATCTGGTCCTCTTCATGTATGACATATGTTCCTATCCTAGTTGCATGATAGTTTCCGAAAGGATTTGTGTCTATGAATTCATTTAAAAGAGCTTCATCTTTCTCCATCTGAGAGCTGCTTGCTTCTTCTTTCTCGAGTAGTTCGACATTGAGAATCTCTCCGGAGGTGATTGAGGTATGTGTTGCCTCAAAATTGATCATGGCTTCAATAGCCACATGTTCAGAATGCAAATATTTCAATAATAACTCCATCTTAGCTCCATGTTTGGTTCTTAGGATCAGGTGCGACCAATCCAATGCTAGGTAGCCTCCAACATTTGTAGTGAATTCTCAGGACATACATATCCTAAATAGAGGAGGGACATCAATGAGAATAGTATCTTGATTCAAAGTAATGTTGGGACAAGCAAACAATGTCATAGGAAATCCTTTGATTACTCCAACGGTTTCAACCTTGTTCCCGTCGAGTTGCATGACTCCCTTCTTCAGAGGGTCGTATTCGAGTCCCAGAGCTTTAGCTACTTTCTTAGGCTTGACGGTGGTGCTAGCACTAGAGTCAATCATACAATTATGCAATAGTTTGTTACCAATAAGTGTTAGAAATAAAGTCTTGGGTTTAGGCTTACTCTCTCTTTCCACTTTCTTTTCTTCTGGTTGATTTGCTAGATCTTTATCCAAGTTTGGTTTGGATGTCTTATCTTCTGAGGGTTGCTCAAGAATCTTCATGTCTTCTTCTCTTGATAATGCCTTTTGTAATAGCGGCTTTTGCTCCGGGATGGCCAAGATATCCCACAAAGAAACATTAGCAGAGGATTTATTTAGTTGTTCCACCACATTGAATGGCATTTATGACTGATGAGTTAGGGTAGCTTGCTCCTTTTGTCTTGCAGTCGGTGCATTTGGTTGTTTGGAAATAGTCGGGGTGACCGTGGGAGCTCTTATCTTCAAAGGAGGTGGATTCGTGGGACCGGGAACAACAACCTTAGACTATTGTGGAACTGATGATAGATTTTTTGACAGACTGGGCGTTGAATTAGGTGACCCTTTAGTCTGCAAAAGTGTGAATTCTCTAGTGAGCGTTCACTTGGAACGAGTATTGTAATTTAACTGTACTTGCGGCACTTGGGTCACCAGAATGTCATTCGGGAATGTTGACTTCTCTCCTTCCATCTAAGAAAAGAGTTTCTGGTCCAGAGCTATTTCTAGCTTCTGCTCTATAGACATTCCTTGCATTTGAACAGTGAGAACTACATTCTCCATTTGTTGAGAGGCATGTGTATGACCTCCATGATCAGGCATGATGCCTTGATTACGTTGCTCAGCTATCCTATGTTGTAAATTCCCTCGCATACAATTTTGGGGCATGTGTGCATCATTGTAAGGGAAGCACCATGGATTAGTCTCTTCGGCAAGATTGTTTTGTCTTGCTACTAGCTCCTTGCTTGAACTAGGATAGACGGTCCGCATTAGCATAGTCATGGGGATGACCTAATTATTCTGTTGAGCTTGGGTATTGTTGTGTGATCTATCTTGCCACTGGCTTGGATGGAAATGAGCCTTCCCACTTTGGTAGTTTTGGTAAGCAAGCTTCTGGTAGCTATATTATTTCTGCTTCATACTGGTTAATTCATTTTTCATGGTTTGCCTCTGCTCCTTCATGTTGTTCACTTTAGTCGCTAGGGGGTTAGGCACTGGAGCCATGCTCGACGTTGTTCTTGGGTACACATATACAGATTGGGGAGTTGCAGCAACACTGGTTGAAGATACCTCTGGTTCTACTATGGTCGATTTTGGGAATAATGGCATGATAGGTCTCGGCACCAATTTTCTAGAAGCAATAAGATTGTTCTGCATTGTGACGACAAGGCTATATGCATCGCGTAAGGTATTTTCGCCGAGAGCTTGTAGCATCATAGAAATACCAGCATTTATAGACTTTAAATAGAACATGAACACCAGATCTAGAGGTGGTCGACTACTGATAGGAACTCTTTGCCAATTCGAATGAAATTAAGCATTGAAATCGGTCAAAGCTTCATGGGGAGCTTGCTTTATGTGAGCCAGCTGGTGATATAGCGAAGATCTGTCACCACTATTTGAGAAGTGCTCATAGAAAGGATCTCTGAGATGATCCCAAGTGGCAACTATATTAGCTAGAAGAGTACGATACCATTCCAATGCCTTCCCTCTAAAAGAGGTGACAAGCAATCATAAAGCCACATTCTCATTGGTAATGCCATGAACCAGACATACATAAGCTACATCTTGCAAGTGCTTCGTCGGATTTTTTGAATCATCCCTAGAGAACTTAGGGACAACCTTTAAAGCGGAAGTCGGGATTGGAGTCCACACTACAGGAGGCACTGGTGCTATAAAAGGACTACCAAGATCCCAAGCTACATAATTTCTAACCATTGGCATAAAGGATAGAGGAGAAGAGGGAGGTGAAGTATTAGCCTACCAACTTCTCGCCTGGACTAAAACTAATGGTGGTACAAGCAAGCTAGGAATTCTTGCAGTTTGAGACCTAGTGACGGGCCTATGGCTCATACACTCCTATTGATCAAAATAATTTGTTAGTTTGGGTCCCACCGAGCATGCCAGGAAAAAAACTATTGATGCAAAATTTTGCAGGCAGCAGCCTTATGGGAAACTTAGAGCTATTGGGGGACTTGTGCGCATAGCTAAGTAACCTCCAAGGTTTTATCAAAACTGGCTCTTTGTTTTTCTAATGGGGGAAGAAAAAGGGGAAGGAGATAAACTTGAAATAAAAAAACCTAAGCTAAGGCGATGCACCAGATCAAAAATGAAATGAGTAAGCACAATGCAGAAGAAAAGGCGCAAGTAATAACTAGCATATATCAGATACATAATTCCCAACACTGGAAACATAAGAACATCAAACCATTTGCATAATATAACTCATACATCATATCTAACACAAAAGAGTAGCAACATGATCTGTATTACACTAGGCTGCATAAAAATTACAAAATCTAGGAACAGATACTCAAATGCTTCAAAAAATACAAGCACAATTTAATGTTTTATAAAATACATGAAAACAGAAAGGTCGAACACAATGGCATAGTCTGTGAGTTCAAATTTAATAGAAAACACTACAGAGGCTAGTTCCCAGTGCTCAGGAAAAATTTATCCATCTAACAACCAACATAAAAATGAAGAAAAGGGCTACTTAAATAAGCCAGCCCACCACCTGAAGACCCCAACAAGAAAGATACTTCCACAAAGCCATCAACAATCAATATTTTCTCATACCAGCACCAATAGAGAGATTCTTCCAACAACCTACTAGTAAGCACATCCCAAGAAGATATGGGCCACACAACAGTAGGAGGAGAGAACATGCAACATCAAAACAGAGGCCGTT